>VXBT01009394.1:106387-128977 GCA_013400235.1 Oriolus oriolus | reverse complement strand
AGTGGCTCCAGAGCTGTGCCGTTGGGTTTTCCCTGGCACTGGGCAAGCACAGAGAGGAGACAGGCATGGGTCTAATCCTGGTTTGAGAAGGTGCTTCCCAGCAGGAGCTCTCTCTGTCAGCCCCTGGTAAGGGCAGTTATTTGGGGTGGGAGGGAAAAGGTGCTGGAAAGGATGGGAAAAGCACCCGTGGCTGCCCTGAGATTCATGGGTCCTTGAAGGGCATCCTGCTGGTGCCAAACAGAGGGGCCCTGCTGCCAGGTGAGGACGCCAGGGACAGGAAGTGGCTCTAAAAACGCTGGCACTGTGCAAAAATTAGAATAAAAACCGGGGAGGAAAGTCACAAGTGGTTTCTGCCTCTTGTTTGGGGGAAGGAGCTGTGGGGGCCCAGCGTCACTCGCAAATGCTTTTAATAAAGTGTTCTTTCCTGAGTCCAGGGGAAAAATCCCAGAAACCTCAAGCTTTTCCCATTACATAAGGACCAGATGCTGCTGGGCAGAGCCCTGACTCCCCCCAGCACAGCCCTGTCCCTGTCCCCAGCCGCCATGGGGACCCGGCTCCCCGCCAGGCACAACCCCTGAGCAGTGGGATGGGGGTCCCAGAGAAGCTGTGGCTGCCCCTGGATCCCTGGAAGTGTCCAAGGCCGGGCAGGACGGGACTTGGAGCACCCTGGGATAGTGGGAGGTGTCCCTGCCCATGGCAGGGGGTGGCACTGGATGATCTGTGAGGTCCCTTCCCAAACATTCCAGGATTCTGTGACTCTTCTTGGAGGTGGAAGAGGAGGATGTGGAGGGCAGTGGGGCAGGTGCCTGTGCTGGTGGCAGGGAGGACCCGCTCTGTCACACGGGGTGACATGGCTGGGTAATTTCTGCGGCAATTAATGCCTCATTAAAGTGCACGAGGGAACAATCAGAGCAGTGAATTTTACCCAGCACAATGGCTGGGCCCTCAGGGTTTTTCTGCCTTTCTTTTGAAAAGGAAACAGTCTTTTTCTGGCTTTAACTGCTCCCTGTCTGGAGGCAGAGGAGGAGGGAGCCTTGGTGGGCATCTCCATTCCCAGCTGGTGCTTGGGCATCACCGCCGTGATGGGATTTTCCTCTGCAATCCCAGGGGGCGAGTTGGAACCTCCAGGACATGAAATGTGACTGGAGGCTGGGATGAAAACCAGCCCCGTCTCAAAACATGTGTGTGCAGAGATGCCCATCACCCACTGAAACTGGGCAGGGAGGAGAAGGGCAGGAGAATTTCCAGGGCTGGGAAGGGGTTTTGGGGGAATTCTAAGGAGGAGCAGCAGCCTGCAGGTGCCCTGTGGATGCTGCTGGTGGGGCAGAGTGACAGCGAGCTCCTTCCCAGGGACACACTCTGGAGGGGACAAAGGGAATGCTGAGATGAGCAGAGAGCCTGGAGCACGGGGGCTCCTAGGAAGGGTTTTGAAGATGAGGAGGTGACCAGTGGGGTGTGACAAGGTGGGGCGGGAGGGAAAGGGGAGGGGTGGCCGCGGTTGGGAAGCCCCTGAGCATTCCTGGCCGGGTGTAGGGCTTGTTCCCGCCCGTTGTGGCACCAGATGGGAGCAGCTGAGCCCTGACCGTGTCCCTCTCTCCTCAGGAGCCTGATGCCACGGACCCTGGAGGGACAGATCACCATGGAGAAGACTCCCAGCTACTTTGTCACCAAGGAGGCCCCGCGGCGCATCTACAACATGTCCCGGGACACGAAGCTGATCGTGGTGGTGCGGAACCCGGTCACCCGCGCCATCTCGGACTACACACAGACCCTCTCCAAAAGCCCCTCCATCCCCAGCTTCCAGGCCCTGGCCTTCAAAAACCTCAGCACAGGACTGATCGACACGAGCTGGAGCGCGGTGAGGATCGGGATCTACGCCAAGCACCTGGATAATTGGCTGCAGTACTTCCCGCTCTCGAAATTCCTCTTTGTCAGCGGGGAGAGGCTCGTCAGCGACCCTGCCGGGGAGATGGGCCGTGTCCAGGACTTCCTGGGGCTCCAGAGGGTGGTGACGGACAAACATTTCTATTTTAACGAGACCAAGGGCTTTCCCTGCCTGAAGAAGCCGGAGGGGGGAAGCAAACCCCGCTGCCTGGGGAAATCCAAGGGGCGGCCGCACCCCAAAATCGATGGGCAGGTGGTGCAGCGCCTGCGGGAGTTCTACAGACCCTTCAACATGAAGTTTTATCAGATGACAGGGCAGGACTTTGGGTGGGACTGAGCCATCCCCAGGGCACGCTGCCGGGCTGGCACCTGGACTGCCAGGACTGTGGTCCAGGGATGCTCGTGGCTGCCATGATCCAGGGATGCCCGTGGTCACTGTGGTCCAGGGATGCCCATGGTCACTGTGGTCCAGGGGTGCTCATGGTCACTGTGGTCAAGGGATGCCTGTGGCCACCCCACCAGCACCCTCCTCCCTTCACTCTAATTTATATCGGACCTTTTCTGGCAAGAAACAGACTTTTCTGGAGTAGAGAGAAATATTTAAGAAATAAAACCACAGATGAGCCCTCTCCCCTCCCTGAGCAGATTAAATATTCTTCCATATAAACCTTGCTGATCTCTGTTAACTGGGAGCACTCTGGGTGGCAGGTGGGAGCGTGGGTTTGTGTGCATGGGGATGATGGATCCACCATCCAGAATAAAACCTTTGGAAACTGCTTGGCCTCTGGGGCAGGCAGCCGGTGGGGTTTTGCTAAACTGAGTTCTGGGGGTGACACAGTCATTGGTGGCCAGGGGATGGCTGGGCAGCAAACCCCAGTCCTGGGAGATGTTTTGCAGATGGAAAAGAGTCTGTAGGAATTTCCCAGCTGAGCAAAACTATGAACAGCAGCAGTTCTGAATAAATGCCAGGTTCAGGCTTAGGGAGAGGGAGTTGTGGATCAGCTTCCCGTGTTCCTTGAGTGGCCCAGCTGAAAGAGCAGGGCCTTTCTAAACCTTAGGAGGAAAATTCCAGCTTCTCCCCAGTTTACCCAAACTCTGCCCTTTCAGTTCAGTAATCTCAGTTTTTCAAACCTGCAGCCATCGAGGGTCATCACGGGAGGCTGCAGAAATTACTTTAATCTGCACTAACTAGTTTTCCCTTAATTAAAGATGGGGAAAACATTTAATTAACCTTGAAGATCTTATTACTGACTCGTATTTGTCTCTTTAATGAGCTAATTATGAGTTTTGAAGGGCCCTCAGGCCCTGCATTGTTTGCAAATATGCTTTGGCTGTGGTTTCTCCAGTCAGGCACCATCCCAAACCTGCATCCCACAGCTGACCATGCTGCCGAGGCGCCTCCTCACTGCTGCTGCTGCTGCCTGGGCGTGGCGAGGGAAGCAGGTACCACTTCTGGGATGTACCAGGGGCCCCATCCCATTTCCTCCCAGCGCCGGGGTGGCTTCACACCCCCACCTGGTGCTTTATCCCGCACAGTTCCCCCTCCCCGCTCCCACATCCCGGGTCCTGGCACCTCCCTTGTGCCCCTGGAGGTGAGGTTTGTTTCCTGTCCCACGCTGCGGGCTGCACGTGAGGCTGGACGTGTTCCTGCTCATTCCCGGGACAAGTGACGCGTGCAGGGACCGCTTAAGGTGACGCTGGAGCGAAATGCGAACAGGTGCCTGTTTCTGTGAGGAGAGAGGCATCGAGGTGACGGTCCCTGGGGGCTTTGTGACCGGCATAAAGCGGGATATCGCCAAGGAATAGCGAGAGGAGATGAAACCAGGGCTGGTTTTGTGCGGGTTGAAATCCCAAAGCGCTCGGAGTGACGCGGCTGTTGCGGGGATGGGCTCGGCACCCCGTGGCCACTGCGGGGTCCCCCGGCCGTGTCCCCCCACGCCTGTGACCCCCGGGCACCGCCCCACCGGGGGTGGGATGTCGGAGCGGCTGGAGCCCCTTGTCAGCCTCGCTGGCAGCTCCGCATGATGGACTGCGCTCTGCTTGTTTAGGTTTTGTTTCCAGCCACGACATTCGACCAAATTATTCTCCACGAAGGGCTTTAAAGTTTCCCAAGTGCCTGTGAAAGCCTGGAAACGCTGATAGTGATCCTATTTCTCAGCTGAGTGACTGCATTCAGCCCCAGCCATATTGATATGCAAAACGTTAAGGGTCCCGGCTCTAAAGATGGTTTCTGTCTGCCCTGTGAAAGGGAACCATACTTTTTTAAAGCCCGGCCCTTTCTAAAGCCGCACAATACCATATAGACTATGCCATTTAAAGCATCTGAAGCGACCCAAAATGTATTGAAAGCTTGCTTTGCAGACTCATTAAGACTACTCAATAGCTTCTGGCAAATACCGTGCCAGGGCTGACCGCACGGATTAAGACTTTTGAAGTGTTACACAAACCCCCTGCTTAAACTAATTGCTGCCCCGCAGCTCACGAGGTCAAGTATTTGTATTCATTGCCTCCGAGAGGAGCCACTTATGGCTCTGTCCAGGTGAAGTCTGCACTTCATTAGATCAAGACAATAAAAGCAGCTTTGGTAGGAAGGGGATGAAATCTCCTGGCTCCTGCTCTGAGCCAAGCACAGGCTTAAATCCACCTCGGCCGAGTTTGAGGCCGTTTGTGGTGCTTTCAAGAGCTCCAGTGGAGCGATGTGCTTCCAAGAAGAGCGTTTCGGTGCGGGATGGTGACAGCAGCCCTGTCCCACTCGTGCTGTCGTGGAGGGTTCAGCTTGAGAGAGATTCCTTGAAACTCCCAGTGCTCACTGAGCACTTCTCCACTGTGACGTTTCATTCTCCAGGGTCATGGAATCACAGATTGGTTTGGGTTGGAGGGACCTTAAAACCCATCCAGTTCCATCCCCTTTCCTTGGGCAGGGACACCTTCCACTATCCCAGGGTGCTCCAAACCCTGGTCTTGGACACTCCCAGGGATGGGGCAGCCACAGCTGCTCTGGGATCCCCATCCCAGGAGGAATTGCTCTGAAACTCCCACAGAGGCTCAGCGACAGATGTCACTGCTGGGCCTTGCTGCTCAAAACCTCTGGAAATAAAGTTATAACAAGAGGATTTTGAGCTGTGCTGATATTTTCTAGAACAGAGGGAGTTTGGGCAGCTGCTTGCTCAGGGGGTGATGGCAAAACACCCTGTGCTCGTGGAGCTGGAAAAATGCCTCTGGAGCACCAGGTTAATTGGGGAAATGCCAGAGCAAGGGGATGATGGAGATCCAGTTTTGCAGCCAAGTATGAAATGAAGTTTTCATCTCCATCTCAGTTAACCAAAGTTTCCATTTCTAGCCCCAGTTTTGTTTTGAAAATCCATCTATCCAAAGTTTTGTGGTTCGTGTGCTCTGGGCCTCCCTCTCCATTCCACTCCACAAGCCAGGAAGAGCAGGGCTGGAAGAGCTTTCCAAATTTTTTTTATTTACTCCTTTTTCTGTTATACCAGATTTAGGAGGACAGAAGGGAAAGAACAAAAATAGGGAAGGACAAAAAAAAAATGCTCCAAAAGCAAGAAGTTAAAACTTCCCTGCTTTTGCGTGGGACTGGAGATGAGGAGAGCAGCAGGGCTGAGTTTCTGTTCCGCACTTCATCTCAAATGTTTATAACCTGTAGCAGGGAAGGTCATGCTCATCCCTGAAGAGGCCCATCCGTCCCCATTCCCATTCCCTGCTGCCATGTGTGTGGCCATATCTGTCCCACACCACAGTTCCCAGGTGAGGCTCGTGCTGCCAGGCACCTGTGGGCTATAAAAGCTGGGAGAGGGCACTGGAGCCTCCCTGCAGGATCTGCCCCAGCTCTGGAGGGTGCAGAGGCTGTCCCAGCTCAGGTAACAGGAGCTGGTAAGTGGGGGCTGCTGCCAGCAGTGCTGGGCATTCTTCCTGCTGTTTTTGGGGGCTGTAGGGTCAGGGTGGAGTTTGGGGATGGAGCAGTGAGGTTGTGTGCAGCCATCGTGTGCAAATGCCAAATTTATGCTCTGACTGGAAACAGCAACACGTTGCCTTGCTTAATTAATTTGTATCACTCGGAAGAATAGGTTGATGCCTTTCTGGCAGGATTCTCCTGGCAGGAGACGAGCCCCAGGCCCTGTGTACCCCTCACTGGTGTGGGGTGGATGGAGCACTGCCACCACTGCTCCTTCCCCAGGGAATGGGGACACACAGAGCAAGCAGGGGGAGGGGGATGGCCAGAGCCTTTGGGGCTGGCTTGTGGTGATTCCACAGCTGGTATTAGAGGAGAGATTGGAGCTGTAAGGGCTGATGCAGCCCCATTTTTCCCAGTTTATGTGGCTGGGGAGCAGTGGTGTAGATCACTAAGCCGATGCTCCCACAGCCAGCTCTGCCCCAGCACTGCCATCCATGCTGGCAGCCATGCCGGGAAATCAACAGCGAGGGAACTTTTCCCTTTTTTTTCTCCTTTTGCTCTGAGTTTAAACTTCCATCTGATGGCTGATTGCTGAAGACCCCCCCTCGGCAGCCACAGCACGCTGCTGGCAGATGCCAGCGGGAAGGAAAGTGTGAGGGATGGAGGGCAGCAGGAGAGAGGCCGGGAAACTGGGAAACGCTCCTGGTGGGGATGGGAAAGGGGCCTGTGCAACAGCCAGCCTTTAATTAAGGGTCTTTAAAGAGCTTTCCCAGCTGGTTAACATTGCCTTGCCATATTGGAGTGGTTTAGAAGCAATGCTCCTCGGGAATGACTCCCTTCCTGTCAGCCCTGGGCATGTGGGATGGGTCCTGGTCCCTCACCCCTTTGGAAAAATGAGGCAGAGAAAAACGGGTCCATGCTTTGGTGGAGAGGACAAGAAGCCCTCCACCTTCCCAGGGAAGAAGCTCCTTCTTCTGTGCTGGTTGCTCCACCCAAATGTCTTTAACGCAGCCGCTGGAGCAGTTGGAGGGGGATGTGTGCCAGTGGCACCACCCGGGGCTGGAGGGGACAGCATGTGTCACGCAGCACCCAAACACAGGACTGGGAATGCCTGATCCAGCCCTGGGGTGGATCTTGGTGACAGGAACCAGCCCTGGGCTGTGGGGAGGTCTGAGGGCAAAGCTGCACCTGAAGTGCAGGAGCTCCTGTGGGATCCTGGAACGGGGTGATGGGGGTGCCATGGGGCACCCAGACCTCCTCTGGAGCTGGTGGCTCTGTCCTGTTTCTCCTGCTGGAATAAGCCTGCAGAAATGAGCTTTGGAGTGACAGCATTTCCCTGTGGCCAGCTGGGGCCAGACTTTGCTGTGCACATAAACCTGCCCTGAGGTGCTACTGCTGAAACTTCTCAGGGACTTGTCCCACCTCTTTTAGCTTTGTCTTCTCACCCAAATCCTCCCAGAGCCTTTCCTTTCTCCATCCCATGCTGGAACTGCCCTGTACAAAATCCTCCTGGAGGCAAGAGCAGAGCTGCCCACGGGCTGTGAGAATGGGATGGGGGACTATGGGGTCCTGTCCCTGTTTCACCAGGAGATTTATTGGTGCCTGAAACCTTCTGCCAAGGTTTCAGCCTCCAGCTGCGTTTGCAGAGGAGAAGGTGATACAAAGCCAGCTCCAAGTGTGCTGAGAGTGTTTTGCTGCCCCTTTTCCAGAAAAGCATCCCTGCAGTTTGCTCCCCTGGTCCCTTTATCCAAGTTGGGGCTGAGAGATACGCAGCTNCATTGCCACAGCATTCCCAGCTTGAGGTTCCCCACTCTGTCAGCTCCAAGGACATGGACAGTGCTGGGGCTCCCTCTGCTCCCACAGCCTGCTTTTATCTCTGGAAAAAATCCTAATAAAAGCCAAAAGGCAACTTTAAGAGTGTAATATTAGAGAGGGCTGGGAGGGAAAGGCTCCTGCCTGGGGCCATGGCACAGCTGGGGTCCCCAGCATGGATCCACACTTCCATTTAGGGATGCACGGGGAAAATGGGGGAAAAACAAATTAAATAAATGTTTTTTAGGCTTGGCTGATGTGTGCTGTGCTCAGGCAGGGGAGGACAGGGATGGGGAGCCAAGACTGAGCCTCCTGTTACCTTTAGGACAGGTATTGGGATTATTCTGTCTGAGGAAAGCCCAGCTGTGAAGCTGCCTATGGAAGGTGGGATCCTTGGGATCCTGGTGCAGCCTGCCCAGGGATGGACATCCCTCAGCACGGGGCACAACCAGGCAGCAAAATCCAGGCACAGGCTGGAGTAACCGGCGGAAAACATTCCAAGTCCAGAGAGGCTCTGCAATAATTTCCACATTCTGTAATTTTTCTCAAGAGGGGAAGAGAGGCAAGCCTGGAATAATTACCCACACAAGCAGCCATTGAAATGTTCTGTGCTGCGAGTACTGATCACTTACTGTACTTAACAAGACAATTTTGGCTCTCGGCACATAAAAGCAAGCAATGATTAAAGCTCTTGTTTGCAGGATCCATGAGCCAAAGCACAAAAGTCTGTTGCTAGATCCAAGTCTGGACTTGGCAACCGGCTCCTGCATGGGGAGTGAGCCAAGGTGGAGTGGCTGTGCTCGGTATCTGCGGGGTTTGGGGTGGTGGGAAGGGCTGCAGTGCTGGTCCCCCCATCCTGCTGATTCCAGGTGTGTGGGGGTGACTTGTGCTTCCAGCCCTGGGGGTGAGCTGGGATGTTTTGCAGGGAGTGGAAGGTGTTGCAGCTCTTTGGGGCTGGGAGAGGCTCCTTGGTGGTGGGAAGGAGCAGGTGCTGAGCTGGAAATGGGGTCGGTGAGTGTCTGCTGCTGTCTCCCTGTGGAGCAAGGGGGTGTTTGGGAGGAACCTGGGAAGGCAAAAGCCCCTGGTGTGTGCAGGCAGGGCTGCAAAGTGAGGGGCTTGGCTGGAGGCAGAGCCTCTGGCACCTTATGCTGCCTGGATCTGGGGATCCCAGGCTGAGGATTCTGGGTTTCCAGGGAGTCACAGACTCCAGCTAAACTGTAGGAGCTGCTCCCTGGTGAGAGGCCATCGGGATATCATGATTGCCCACGGGTAAAAGTGCTGAAAGCGTCCTTTGTGCTGTGCTGGGCACCACCCTGCACGGAAATGCTGCCCCGAGATGAACTGGGACCAGCAGGGCCAGAGCTCGCAGCATCACTGGGGGTGTTACTGCAGCATCTGTGGGGATCCCTGATCAGGGACCTTCTCCCAGCCTGGCTTCGTGGCTGACACATGAGTTTGATGCAAGGTTATCCCCTCTGGGCAGTGATATTTTGGCAGCGAAGCCCAGAGGAGTTGGCTGTGAGTTCCAGTCAGTCCCACAGGCACTGTGTGGTGCTGAGGTCTCCCCTAAGCCCAGGCACTGGTGCCCTGCAGGGATGGGCAGACCTGGGACACGCAGGGGAGGCTCTGCTGCAGCACAACCCCTTCTGAGGGGCTTTATTTTACCCTGAGGGTCTTCATGCTGCCGATGTCAGTGGTGCAATGTCTGGTGTGAGTGTGCCAGGCCAGGATGGAATCTGAGTGTTGATGTCCTTCCAGGGCTCTGCACTGGGCTGCTGGGAGAGCTGGTGGTGTGGGATGAGCTCTGCCTGGGGTGGGCAGGCAGCTCCAGCATTGCTGGTGGCAGAGGGAGCTGGGAATGGATTTGAGCCAGGCCATTGGCTTCTTGCTGGCATAAATCAGCCCTGTTTGGTTCAGCACAACTGCGTGATTGAGATCAGGTCAAGATCTGGTTCAGATCTTCCTCCCCTGCTTGTTAAGCGCCTGTCCTTGAGGACGGTGTGGGTTCACCTCAGAGGGAAGATAAATGAGTCCCAGGGTAGCAGCACTAAATCTATCCAGCCTTGTGCTGGGCTTTCCAGGGCTCTCTGTGCTGCAGGACAGGGAAAGCATCCAGGGAAATCCTTGGGACAGCTGAGAGACCCAGCTCTGTATGGAAGCATCATGTAGAGTCCTCTCTGGCCTTTCCCCTGGAAATAAAGCAAGAATTCAGATGCTGAATAAATTCCGCAGACATTACCTATGCTGAGTGACTGCTTATACAGGGCTGTTGCTGCTGCCTTCTCCTCGACCATCAAACCAAATCAGGTCCTTGCAGAGAGCTTTTATTTCAAGCAGTGACCTCCTGGCTGTCCTGGAGTGCTGAGGGTGCTATGGGGATCCAGCTCCTGGTGTAGCTATGTCCCTTGGGTGCCTCTGCTCCAGCTTGGATGCAGTTGAGCAGCTGCTTTCCATTAAAGTCCTGCCATTAACTGGGAGCATCCCATGGTGGGCACAGGGCTGCATCCCATGTCCCCAGGGATGTCCCTGCAGCCCTGGCCATCCTGCCAGCCCATGGCACAGCTGCCACCAGGACCCATTTGGGAGCTGCACTTGGCTTCCTTGGCTTCATTTTAGATGGAAAAGAGCATTTCTGGAGCAGATCTGGCAGCCCTGTGCAGCGCTGGCAGACCTGGAAGAGCCCTGGCAGATGGGCAGCCTACATCCATGTCCCTGCTCTCTTGGATGAGTTGTGCTTGTTGGAATTATTTACTGCAGTGGTCGATAAACACTTTGGGCAGCGGGCTGTATTTCATGAACACCACATTCTACATGTGCCTGCTGTTATATTTCAAGAGCATAAATAACAGTGGGGCAGCAGCAGAAATTAAAACCAAACACATAGAACAATTTACACCCAGGATTTTTCAACACAGAAAGGAAGGGAAAAACACCCCTGGGCTGTGGCCCTCACTTAAACCTTGCTCCTGCCTTTCCTGGGGTGCTGCTGCCTCTGGCTTTGCTCCTGCCTCCAGCTGAGGGGATATTGGCTGTGTCCCACCAGCACGGGGAAGCCACCTGCTTTCCCCACATCCCCTTGTGTGTGGGGCCACGGTCCCAGGCTGGCTGGTGCCACGTGCCATTCAAGAGCCCCCCTCGGCACATCCCGCCCGCCATCAGCGGTGCCACCCCGGTGTTTGTTTTCCTAGCGAGGGAAGCATCCAGCAGCATGTGCTGCAGTCTCCGGGTTGTTTGTTTTCCTTTAAAATGCAATATAGGTCTAATTAGATGAAAACAAACTCTCCTGAAGAGTGGGGTTATTCAGAGCAGGCAGCCAGGGCTCCGTTCCCTTCCCTCTGGTAGCGTTTAAGCGTTTCCCCCGCATCGGTGATGCAGCCGTTCCTCATAAATCAGCGGAGGTAGGAGCACATTTGCTCCCCTGGCTTTGAAGAGGCGTCAGATCTCCGAACAGAGGCTTCTTGCTGGGTGATCCTTTGGGGCTGGTTCTCATTTCCTTGTAGGAGGTGGGTCTGGAGCCCATTTTGTGCATTTGGGAAGGCTGGCGGGGGGGAAGGGGAAGGAAAACGAATGACTTTGCTTCGTTGACAAAAAAAAAAGAAGCCTTGACACCACAAGCACTGTGCCCCATTAGCGTCCCACTGACACAATTATTTACTGGGAAGATGCAGATATTGATTTGGCAGGAACCGCACGTGCCACGGCAGGGCTGGGGTTGAAAGGCTCCACAAACCGAAAGTGGGCTCCCTGCTAACCTGGGACTGAGTCTGGTCCTGCCTGGGCTAAGGCCACATCACTTGAGGTACTGCTGTGGCTTTCACCCCTCTGGTGTCACTGTTGGCTTTGCCATATGCCCAGAGCCATCAGGTGATGGCACCGAGGGCTGCTGCTGTCGGTCCTTGGGAAAAGTCTCTGGGCAGTCAGCCTTTGGGAGAACCACCTCCCAGGTGGATGGGGATGAATGGTGGTACTGGGAAGGGAAGCTCCTCTGGTCAAGAGATTGCATCTTGTGCATTTTAATAGATGAAAAACTGCCAAGGTGAGGCATCGAGTGCCCCAAAAACGGAGGTTTCCTGTTCAGTTCTGTCCAGTTTTTATGCCTTGAACAGAAGGTGTCAGTGCACACCAGTGGCACAAGGCTGTCCCAACCATGCTCATACCCCTCCCAAATCTCTTCTGTGCCTGAATTATCTGGGAAAGGCGTAGAGATGCATCCCTGCAAAAGCTTCAGCTCTGTGTAAGGGCCAGGTTGCTTGAAAATGAGGCATTTCCATCACCTCTGTGGCAGCCTTTGGATGTGCCTGGGCTGTGAGGGGCTGAGCACTAAGGATGGACACCCTTTGGATATGCCCTGGGAATGACTTGGGTGCTGCCCTGGCGGAGCATTGCTGGCCCCAGCCAGAACCGCTGCGGTCATCCAGACAGCAAGAAACTCCCTGGAAGAATTTTAAGGAATTCATCTGGCAGGTTTTGAAAGGTAACTGTAACACAAAGGTGGAGCTGGAACATTTCTGCTGCGCTGGGCCGTTTGCAGCGAGGAGCTGGCAGCAGGCGAGCTGCTGAGTGAGGAGCCGGCGCTGCCATATGGAGCTCTGCTCTGGCTGCTCGCTCACAAAAAGCTCAGCCGCGGCCAGGGCTTGGCAGCCCCGCAGCACACAGCCCCTGTGTGTGAATAAATGTTACTCCTCGGCGTTCCTCGGCGCTACAGTACCCGGCTGCAGGCAGAAGGAGCTGCGATTTGGCCCCGCTTCAGCGGAGCGCTTGCGTGTGAGCTTAAGGAGCAGCGCACGAGTGACTCTTCGGCAGAAATCTTGTGCTTAAACGCGCTCTCTGCTGGGTCTGAGCTTTCGTCTGACTTGACTTTTGTGCCTTGGATCACCCCGGGCTTTCCCAGTGGAGGTAGCCTCCTATGCTCCATTGAGCCTGGCTGAGGCAGGAGGTTTGTGGATGGGAATTTGGGATTTGCTGAGGAAGGTGGCAGTGGGGAGGCTGAAACAGGCAGGCAGGGCTGTGTCTTATTTCTGGTGATAAGAGCAGGGAAGGAGGAGGAAGAAACTCAGTGGAATTGGAATACTGGGCATTTCAGAATGATAAAGTAAAAAGAGCCCAAGCAAAACTGTTTTCAAGCATAAATAGTCTGTGGGAGTCTGTAGTCACCAGGTCCTCCAGAATGTGAGCATGGAAGATGAGATGAGGAAAGCATGAGGTACAGGAATGAGGTCATTCCACTGCTGCTGGATGGGAGCTGCCTTGGAAGGGAATCAGACTTGAAGTCTGGAAATCCCAAACCCATCCCTTGCATCCCAGCCCAGTTCCCTGCTGCCTCTTTGAAACCATGGGTTTTTGGCTACCCATCCTTGGAAGTGCCCAAGGCCAGGTTGGACGGGGCTTGGAGCAACCTGGGAGAGCGGAAGGTGTCCCTGCCCATGGCAGGGGTGGGACTGGATGAGTTTAAGATCCCTTCCAACCCAAACCATTCCATATTCATCCATAAGATGGGATCCTGAGCTGGAGGGGTTTTCACCTGCACGGTGACGGCTGCTCCTCTGCTCCCGCCCTGATCCTTAATCAAACTCGAGCTGCAGTGGAGCTCCATCAGGGACACATTTGGCCTCCAGCCTCCTTACACAAGTGCCAATTCCCCCTTTCCTTTCATAAACAGGGAGTTAAGCGCATCAGGGAGCCCCATGGCTCGGGACAGCGACCATAGGAAGAGCTCCAGAAAGGAAACACTAATGGAGAGCAAGACAAGAGCAAATCCAAAAGAACAGAAGAAACCCTTGTTAGATCCGAAGCATGGGGCCGAGCCAGTGGGTCTGGAGGTAGTTAGAGCTGTACAGCAGGCAGAAGTCTGTAATATTTTATTCCAGGGATATATATTTCCGGGACAAGTTGTTAGATTGACCTCTAGTGTTCATTTTCTTAAGGGAGAATTCTGTGATCCAGTCCTGTTTTGATCAAGTCTCGTACCTTTGCACTTTGAACAGGCTTTGAGGGGAGATTTTGTTTTTCTAATGGATAAACCCTCCAAATGTCAGTGTGGGTCTGCAGGAGTTTTCTAACGAGCTGCCTGACAGGCATCCAGGAGGGCTGTGGAAATGTTGACACACGATTCCCTCGGAAGGGCTGGATGCAGTCCTGGCTCTCGGAGGCAGTGGGAGCCTTGCCGCCGCCAGGCCGAGGCCAAACGCTCAGCCACGAGATCAAAGGTGGATTTGTGCTGGAAAGTTTAGCTTGGATGGGTCCTTTGGATTTCTCTGGTGCTCCTTTCACTGAATTCTGCGGTGAGGGAAAAATTGGATTTACTCTAAGGACCCAGTTTTCTTTTAGAGCCACCCCCATATGTCTTTGAGAATTATATCCCAAGTTTTCCTCCTTGTGAGCTGCACATACAGGGATCAAGCTGTATGCTTGGTTGGAAACTGGAGGTTGGAAGGGTTTTTCCCAGTATTGTCACTGGGAGATGCTCATCCCGTGTGTCCTAATTGGTACTGCTCAGTATCATATGTCTCCAGCTGAAATCCAGAGATAACTTGGGTTTGGTTTCATGGATTTGAATGGCTGGAAGTGTCTGAATAGCAGCCAACAATGCTAAATATCTTCTTTTCTTCCCCCCTCAACGCATTCTTCCTCTGTGTCAGGGAGCTGTCACTAAAACTGTTTTTAATTGTTGTATGTTTTAATTCATGATGTTTTGTTGGAAAATATTCATCACTTGTTTGCTCAGAGAGGGAGGAGGAAATTCTGGTCTTGGAGAAAGTGATGAAAATCCAAGTCATTTCACTGAGCTCACATTATTTTGGAATTATGTGCAGGAAAAGTTATTCTCTTTAGTCTGAAGGCTCTAAAAAGAAGCATTTTGAATTTCTGTAGTCTTAGGCAAGTTAAACAGCAGACTGAGGGCTTTAAATCTTGGTCAGTCAAAATCTGAGCTCCAAAAAAGCGAGAAAATTGAAGAAAAAAGCCTTGTGTCAGTGTTTTCAAGCACTGAATTTCTATATGGGCATCGTATCCTGCCTTTTTGGTACAAAAATTACAGAGAATGGTTAGTTCTGGGATAAATTTCTTTGCTAATTATTCACTGAAAACAAACTAACTACTTACTGCTAATCCAGAAGGGCTTAGATTTTAGCTGTGGTCTTTCTGTTGTGCTGTAACTCTGCCCTGGCACCTGAGGGGAGCTGATTTTGGTGGAGGGGTCGGTGCCGATGGCTCGTGTCCCTCTCCGGGTTGTGTGGCATCCGTCGCGTGACGTTCCCGCTCCACCACTGCTGCAGAAGGGATTCATTAGTGATGGAATCAGGAGGAATTGAGCCTGCTGATGAACAGGCACCCAGACACTGCCTTGGAGGGAGAGGAGCAATGCCATGCTGGGCTCCAGCCCTGCGGATGCCATTCCCTGCCTGCCCGTGGGAAGAGCAGCTACACGGCCCACAGAGATTTACACCTCAAAAAAAAAAAAGCCTTTTTTTTGGTCTTTGCCAGCAATGGAGCTTTTCTTGTTCAGAGAGAGCTGTTGGCACCCCCAGCAGAGCCCTTGGCACGTGGTCCTGTTTGCTCACGCCCCTGTTGGGGTCTGAGCTCCGTGCAGGCTCGTGCTGCTGCCACATGCATGCACCAGCCTCAGGTCTTGGCATCTCCCCCGGCCCAAAGAAGGCAGAATTAGCCCAGATTAAGTGGGAACCAGCTATGGGTCATGTTATGTTGGGATGGATGAAATAGGAAAACCTTATAAATATGACTGCCTGGCAAAAGATGCTGAGAATATAGAAACTGTAAGCGAGATTGAAATGAAAGCCAGCTTTGAGATACCAAGCCTTAGTTACTGAACAACTGAAAGACAATGGCATGGCCCAGAAACTAATCCCCTCTATGATTAAACAATGCCCTCGGCCTGCAGACTGGTCCAAAGGTCAAAGCAGACCCCTGCCAGCCTGGCAGGAGGGGTCCAAAGAGTAGTTTTAGGGTTTAAAGTGTAACACAGTGTGGTAATGTAAAAGTTCTTATAGGCTGTATGTAAATGCTATAGGATTTGTATCTTGTATTAGATTGGTTAATGAAAATTAGAATATTCAAGACAGAAGATGATTTATGGCATTGTAATTGAGAAACTTACTCACTTCTACTCTCTCTTACACTCACTCACTTCTTCTTTCTCGCTTTTTGCTCTTCTTCCACTCTCTCTTGTACTCTTACACTCACCCACACACTCACTATTGTATTTCTTACCTGCATGCACTCTCTCTCTCTCACTTGCATCCACAGCCTCTCCTGCCCTGCTGTGAGCTGCAATAGCAGCTCCTTGCAGGGCCCCCATACCCATGCCCTTTGAAATAAACTCCATGCTCTAAGACCATTCTCCAGAGATCTCTTGTCATTAGCAGTCCCGACCGTCCTGACCAGCAACGGGTCCAACCCAATATTCTACAATGTTAATTTTCCAACAAAGCTCTGGATTGTTGTTTTTCCGTGCTGCAGGTGGTTGTGGTGCTGCTCGGAGCGAGGAAATACCACTGAAACAGCACTGGGATGGTTCCACTGCTGGGGACCAGGATGGGGGAGAACCAGGGTGGAGTGAGAGCTGAACAAAGACTCGCTGGGGTGATGGGGAGAAATTTAGATTAAATATCCCTGAACATACTGAGCACCTGTTGGCTGCATCAGCACCTACACTGCTGCTGCTGAAGATGTCCATCGTTACTCCATCAGCACTCCCAAGGCTCTGCCAGCTCAGGTATCAGCCAAAACCACTGAACACTGAGTACTTTTAGTAGTTTGCTGCCTTTAATGCATTCAGTCAGGCCAATTACATAAAATTACACGTCTGCCCTCTCCATTTTACCAATTCTTTGGGTCCTAAGGATGTATAAATATTCAATGAGCCCTCTCAGTAAACGCTGCGGGCAGTGGAAAATGCACAGAGCAAATATTTTTATATTGCTCTGGTTTTGGAAATGATTTCTGAAATGTCCCTGCTAATGCTGGACTTTCTTCCCCTGAACGCAAAGTGTACTGATGGTCACGTAGCAAATTGCTAAAGTGAATTACGAAATGGCATTTGCACTCCTTGACCACGTCAATGAGCGTAATTTAAATAAATCTATTCATGAAGGCCTAATTAGCAGGGACTGGGCAATTTGCAGCAGTGTATGGGAAGGCTCTGCCAATCACAGGTTGAATCGGCAGAGTGCTAAGTGCCGCTGAAGTGCTGGAGAGTTAAAATCACTTGGAGCTTTCCCCTGATCAAGCACTAGATCAGAAAAACACTGAACTAACACTGTTGCTCTCCCACGGGGGCTGGTGCTGGAGAGGGCAGCAGGTTCTGTGTGGCACATGGGCCTGAGGAAGCTGCTTCTGGCCTTTCTCTTGCCTCTGTTTTCCCAGTTGTCAAAGGGAGATAACAATGCTGATTTCTTTTTGAGACCACTTTGAGGTCAGCTGAGGAGGAAAGCTGGATACAAGTTGAGTAACATTTGTTTTTGCAGATGCTGTCCAGTGTTTGTACTAACAATTCCTAACTGGGAGAATCAGCTGGCATTGTAAATCAGTGGGATAAGGCAGGTTACATGTTTGTTTGTTATAAGCACCAAAAAGTGTTATTTGTTTGCAGTAACCACAGGAGTCCAAGTCCCCGACTGTCCCCTGAGGTGCCATGTGCTGTATGAATGGTGGAATTCACAGTGTCACCTGAGACAGGCATGTCCATCAAATGAGTCCTCGGCTCAGTATCTGCAACAAGTCAGAAATTCAGCATCTAATCAGACATCTCCGAGGGAAAGAACCCCGGTCTCACTTTGTGCCCTGCCTTTGTGCATCCTGTCACGATGGCCCTGATAACGTCTTCTCAGCAGGAGCTATCCTGGGAAAATAAAAAGCAGCTTTTTTCCCCCCCAAATGTACATTGAAAATAGGAGTGGGAGCAGACCACAAAGCAAACCCACCCGGTGATTATGGGCAGCCGAGGAGAGGCACAACAGCACCCTTGTTCTGGTGGCTTTGAAATGGAACAAAGGCCTGGAGGGGACACGGCAGCGTCGGGTTTCACCTGCCCTTTGTGCCTGTGGGATAAAAGCAGCTCCACCTGGACAAAACCCCTGGAAGTGGTGACCTGCCCACGCTGGGCAGCAGCACAAGATCCCGATGGCTTCTGCAAGGCTCCGCTGCAGCAGGTGCTCGTGTCCCACCAAAACCTTGCTGAGATACTGGGCCAGCTCAGCTCCTCCAAGACCCTGAGCTGTGACCCTGATTTGTCACCTTCAGCAGCAGTGGACACCTCACAGGTCTCATTTCAGGGATTTGGTTTTTCCTGTTTTGCATTGCTGTCACGGCTGTAAGAATGAGACTTGTGCCTTTGCCAGCATTTCCCAGCCAGTGTCCAAGCTCTCCTTCCCATTCGATTAGGATCCCATCACCAGCCTCGTTTTCTTCTGCTTGTTCATTAGCTTGAGATAATGAAAACAACAGAACCGACAGAAAAAAGTTGCCATATTCTGTTAAGTGGAGATTCAAACTTACGAAACAAAGTTAGAACCATGGATCATACTGTATAAAAGGTGACCTAAAAAAACCACCCCTACCCAGACTGTCAGTTGCCTGGCATCCCGTTTGTCATCAGCACGGGATAATTGTCGTGGACTTTTGTGACACAATAAATGTGAGAGCACAGGTGGTATCCATTTTCAGCTGTTTAACTGAAGAAATGAAAGATCCTGTAATAAGTAGACAACACAGAGAATTTTTCAGGCTACACTAAAAACTTCCAATAGCCACGACCTTGGGGTTATAAAATTACTCATCAGGAGTAAAGTTTTTTATGACGCAGAAGTGAAGGGTATTGATTTTATAAAATATAATTTTATATTCAGTATAAATTGAGAAAATGGCTGAAGCCAGCCTTCTGCAGAGCCTGAAAATATAGGAGCATTGGGTGCAAATCAATACAAATAATATCTTAAACCAGAAATTTTGATTAATTTATATAATACAGGCTGCAACATTTTTTCCCATATAGCTAACCAAAAAAAAAAAAAAAGGAAGTAGGGAATAGTTTCTCCAGAGATTTCTGAAATTTGCTTTGTCTCGCTGGTGTGTTGTGCATTTATACTTGGAGAATGAACCCAACTTTAAATTCCTGATCTGGTAAGTCATGAAATCACAGGGTGCTTTGGCTTGGGAGGGACCTTAAAGCCCATCCAGTTCCAACCCCAACACCTTCCACTATCCCAGGGTGCTCCAAGCCCTGTCCAACCTGGCCTTGGACGCTTCCAGGGATGCAAGGACAGCCACAGCTTCTCTGGGCACCCTGTGCCAGGGCCTCCCCACCCTCACAGCCAAAAATTCCTTCTCAATATCCCACCTAATCCTATTGTTACCTCTTCAAGCCCAGGGACTCCAGGCCTGCTGGAGATCCCACTGAACACGCTGGGATGGAAGAACGTCTCCCCTCAGCCCGTGCTGGCCCTGAGGGAGGAGGGGGCACGGAGCCCTTTTCCCGCCACTGCGCCGGCGCCATTTTGTCTCCTTCACGTCCGGAGGGTCTGTGAGGGGCACTTGGGGGGCTGAAGAGTCCAGGAGGAGGTTGAAGTGTCTGTGAGGGGGCACCTGAGGGGAATGGTGGGTGTGTGAGGAGGGCTGAGGTGTCCATGATGGGCTGAGGGGTGGTTGAGCAGCACCTGAGGAGGTTGAGGGGTTCCTGAGGAGGTTGAGGGGCTCCTGAGTGGGGCAGCTCTGCTCCAGCCATCAGAACCCGGAGCACTTAAAATCCTAAGTCACCATTTTAATCTTCCTCTGATAGAGGTGTTCCAGTGCTGGTTCCTTTGGCCCGACCCAGCTGGTGTGAGGTACAGCAGTTAACAATATTTAACTTCTTCTGAGGTGAGAATATTACCCTGCCTTGGAGGGGTGCTGGGGTGAGTTTCCTACAGAAGGAAACATAAATTCTTCCATCTAATGGTATGGGAACAGGTTTGAGGCTCCATTGTTCAGTGGTTTCTGTAAGGCAAATCTGGCCTGTCTCTCAGTGAGGCTGAAATGCAGTTTTAGAGAAATCACTTGGCTCTCAGATAACTGCTTATTTTTCTTTAAAATGTAGGGTTATTTGTTCTCTAGTTCAACAGACTTTTATCCGAATGGCTGATGAAATGGTTAACAATTCTCACATGAGGTTCCAGGTATAAAGACTGTGAAAGCCATTCAGGATTTTGTTATAAAGGTTGAACAGGCATCCTGAAAAATGTCAGCAGTTCTCTCCTATTAAAGGTTATTAAGATTTGGACAATGCAATGGTTCCTTTTACAACAAAAAATAGAATCTGACAACTTTTTGTTAAGTATCTAAATGTCTCTCAGGTACCCATGAAATAAGAAGAGGCATTCAGAGGGTCTAACAAAGCATCCATGGCCCCAGTTTGGCATCTCTAGAGAGACCTGGGTGCTCTCAGGGCTGGGCAGGAAATGCCACGTTGGCAGCCTGAAAAGAACTGGTTGTCACTAATTTTACTTTAATAAATTCAGAACTTTTCTATTTTGAGGAAGGAATAAACTCACATTTTAAAGTAGTTTAATATTAAGTCCAAAGCCTCAATTAAAGGTGCTTTGCAACCCAACACTTTTCTTTCCTCACATATAAATTGCCTTTTATATATGGGCTGCCTCATTAAATTCAGTTGGACTTCCCAGAGAGAAGGAGGGTAAATATTTTTCAGAGCCTGGTGCTAATGGAGTCATTTAATGATGAATAATAAATAAAAATTACAGGCCTTTATTTGAGAAGCTTAGGTAGAGCTGTCACAGTAAAATTCATAACTTCCATCGCCAAATCCAAACAATAAAGAATTGTCTACTTCAGATGGCTTGAAATGCCTCTTATTGAAAACAGCTGCTATTAGGTCAAAACATTTATGTTAAAAAATAACTTGTTATTCTCACTGTGAATGGTCTTCAGTGATTTGTTTGGATTTTTACAAAATCTAAGTCAGTTTCCTCAAGTTTCAGATAAAGAATGGCTCATTCTCGTCCAGCACGGGACTTCGTTGCGCTTTCAGATCTGCATCCAAACCTTGCTCGTCCTGTAAGTCTCACAGCCATGGTCTTTTTGTTCCCAGATGAAATTGTATCTGACTGTCTTATATTACTGCAAAATTATGTAATTGATGTGTATTTAGGTACTAATAGCATTAGTGCAATTGTTGGGTAGAAAGGACCTTCCCTTCTTTGTGTGCAAAGCAGCAAAATGAAAATTGATGCTGTTGTTGTCCACAGCCTGTGGGTACCACAACCACAGATATTGACCGGACAATTCAATGTATCAGAGGCTTCTTTGTAGCACTTTAAATGGATGCTGAATTAGTGAAGACATTATTAAAGACATTACAGAGTCAGCATTATGGAGCCACAATACATCTGTGACCTCTGCAGTCTCTCACGGCACGCTATGAACGCAGGGCCTGATCCTGGAGTGCTCAGTGCCTCTGAGCCAATGACACAGCCCTGCTTATTCACACTCAGCTCTTTGCTGAAGAGTGTTTAAACTGGGTAAAAATCACACAGTTCCATGGCAGGGTTGTTTCTGTTTCTTTGGGAAAAAAAGCAGGTTTTCGTAGAATCACAGAATGGTTTGGGTTGCAAGGGAGCTTAAAGCTCATCCAGTCCCACCCCCTGCCATGGGCTGAGACACTTTCCACTGTCCCAGGGTGCTCCAAGCCCCGTCCAGCCTGATCTGGGACATTTCCAGGGATGTGGAAGCCACAGCTTCCCTGGGCAACCTGTGCCAGGGCCTCCCCACCCTCACATTCCTTCCCAATATCCCCTCTAACCCTGCTCTCTTTGTGTGAAGCCATTCCCCCTTGTCCCATCACTCCATCCCTTGAGTCTCTCTCCATGTTTCTTGTCTCCTTGGCTCTTTCAGCCGCTGGAAGGCCACAATTCAGTCACCCTGAAGCCTTTCTTTTCCAGGATGAGCAACCCAATTGTTTCAGCCTTTCCAATCATTGTGGTGCCTCCTCTGGACTTATCCCAGCAGTTCCACGCCCTTCCTGTGCTGGGACTTCAGGGCTGGAGGCAGCTCTGCAGGTGGGGTCTCACCTGAGCAGAGAGGCAGAATCCCTCCTCCCCTGCCCCAGGGAAGTCATGATGTTCCCGAAAAGAGGGAAAACACTGTTTTCCCATTCCCACAGCTTTTTATTTGGGGTGGCACTTTTATTTTTCTCATTTATTTTAAACAAATGAAAGAGGAATCACAGAAAAGAGACTATCTAAGAGAAGTTTTCTTTCCCCTCGCAGCCATATTGATCCAAACTGATCTTCAGCAATGCTAATTTAACCTGGCATTCACCGTTCCTCCCAAATAATGATCCACTAACCCAGTTAAAAGCTTTTATTTTACAAATAAAACTAATCTTGAGTATTGCAGTTAGCAACACATGGTAATGAAAGTGTTTTCATAAAATAGTAATTCATGATAGAATGATCAGTGTGTGTTTTGTTAGGACGTTAAAACAGCTGAACACACAATTTGAAGTATCAAAATGTCACGGTTTATTAGTTTGCTGTTTATTTTAAAAAGTGAAAGAGATTCAAGTGTAAACACTTGCAGTGTGTCCATGAGTTGGTTGAGCAGCCTTAAGCAGAGCTCTGCCAAAACAGGCAGCTTGGGGTGGGGGGCTGTGTTCACCTCCTCTTTTGAGGAAATTAGTGTTTGGGCAGTTGCACAATGACCTGATCAAGGAAATGATCTCTGGAAGTTTTTCTCCCTTCCTTAGTCCAAAATAATTTCCAGCCAGATCCCTTCTTTCTGCCAGCTCCCCGTGCAGGCTTGGTGTTGGAGACACAGAGGTGAACACATCTGCAGCAGGGCCAGGGCAGATTTCTCTGGGAAACTGGATATTTACATCAGCCTAATTTCTGTGGGCACTCACCCTAAATGTCAGTTCTTTTGGCTGCTCCTGAGATACAGGGAATGTTGCACTCTGATTTAATACCTTTTTTTTTTTT
>VXBT01009394.1:94883-106352 GCA_013400235.1 Oriolus oriolus | reverse complement strand
ACAAAACCCAAAATAGAAAAAACAAAATCCTAATCAGAACCACTACATGCAGTGGACATAAACTATTCGGTTAGTCTGGAAGGGGGATATTACACTGCTGTACACAAGTGCCCTCTTACTGAGTATTTCCATCCCTGCAGGATAAGGCAGTTCCCGTGCTCCCTCTAGTGATCCCAAGGAAACTGGGAACTGGCGAGCTGATTTTCGAGCACGTGTCAGTGCTGTTGCAGAGAAGTCAGGCAGGTCACGCTGCTTCGTGAATAGGTTCAAAATCAACCCTGGGTGGTTGATTGAACTGTAACCCTGCCCTTCCGAGCTGGCTCTGGAATTCTGCTGCAATAAGACAGTCAGTACTACAAGAAGGGGTTGTGTGAAGGAGCTGTGGCTGCCCCATCCCTGGCAGTGTCCAAGGCCAGGCTGGATGGGGCTTGGAGCAACCTGGGCTAGTGGAAGGTGTCCCTGCCCGTGGCAGGGGGTGGGACTGGATGGGCTTTAAGGTCTTTCCCAACCCAAACCATTCCAGGATTCTGTGAAGTGGAAGTGACGTGGGGTGTTTCATGTTTTGAAGGATCCTGGCAGTATTGCACTGTCAGTGTCTCCTTGCAGTCCTTGTGCCACTCTGACTTTCCTTGCTTACCTCTTAAATCGCAAACTAACACTGTAAAACTCTTCTCCCACATCAAGGACCATCTAAAAAACAACAACAACAATCCACCACACAGCTGTTACATTATATTGTAGATAGATAGATAGACAATATATCTATATCTACATCTACATGTGTGTGTTTGTTCCCAGTAGTTGTGTTCGACAGTTGAGAACAGGACATTTTTCCATAACAAATACAGTTTTAGCAAAGCAGAATAAGACTGATTTTGGTTTGAATCAACAGAAAAGTTCCTTGCCTCAGCTCCCTTGGAGTCTGTTGAAGGATAGCAAGAGAGAGGCACCTGTAGAAATTTAGGTTGCTTAGATGAGGCCAGGATAACCTCCTGTGGGTGCACATGTGTGGCTCGTGGTGCTGACAGCCAGGAAAACCTTGGACATTTAACTGTAAAATAAATCCTGTCCAGACTTTTCATGGAGCATTTGAGGAGATCTGAGACCTGTGCAGAGAGCATGAAACAACAACATTGCTGCCTACCTGAGGAGAGATTGCTGTAGAACAGCCAAAATTGTGAAGGTTTGGGGTGAACTTTTGTCCTCCCATTTTCTTCACAAACAGAAACAGATGTATTTATTTTAATATTTTTATTAGTCACAATTTTTTCCTAAAGTAAACTTGTGTGTTTATGCTTTACTCTTTAGCTCGTACGGTACTGTGGAATAAATAGATTAAAATGATTACCAGTCAGAAATACGTTTATTATCATCATCAGAGTATAATTCCATGAAATCTAATTCATCATCTACATCTGGGTTTAATACTTGTACTCTATAATCTTTTTATTTTTCAGAATGTAATCGGGGTGGTTATTGGGAAAACAGATGTCAGAAGCTTTCCAGACCGAAAAAGTACAGTCCCTTTAAACTCTTTCTACTTCATTTTCTTCAACGGTGTAATTTGGCAGAGATGACTGAAATCAATATTTAAATGATAAACAGATTTTTCAGTGTAAAATGGATAGAGTAAAAATGCACCAAAAAAAATTGTATGTGTTTGAGAACTGAGATGAAAGAGCAGCATTGGTTTGGCTAAACCATATCAATTAGAAATTGGAAAAACTCTGCCATGGAAGGGCGTCATGCTCTGAAGATGGAACCAATATGAACTATACTGGAATGGATCTGGTGCCTTCATATTCGTTCTCTCTTAGAACAGAAATGTTGAGGACATGTCTTGAGGAGTGATACAAGTAATTTCTGGCCTGAGTTAGCACTGGCTTCATCTGGGAAATAATGGGAATTATATGTTGTTAATACAGCATTAATTGGAAACTGAAATAACAAATCTACAGTCAGGGTTGGTACAGACAGTGCCAGGAAGCACCTCCAGTCCTGGAGAGCCATTCCAGCACCGGGAGAAGCTTGAAGTAAAGTGCGGGGTGGACAGGTACAAGTACAGCAGGAATTGCAGCCCATTCCCAAACACCACCGTGTTCCTGCACCACCTGCTGGCCTCTGGTGGCAGAAAATTCACGCCCAAACCCAGGAAAACCTCAAAACAGTAGTTTTTACACACATATTCTAGTTAGAAATCAAGCCGTGCTGAGGAGTTGCTACAGTGCTGTTTATTTTTGCAGACATTGGTGCTGAAAGATACACCTTCAATTTTACCATTCGTGATTCCCCAACCTATTTCATAAATGTCCAGTCCTGGGGCAGAGAAGAATACATCAGATCCCTCTCAGAAAGCTTCAGAGTTGGTGACTGTGGTAAGTTGGACTTTATTCTCACTTTGTTTCTGTTTGCACGTAAATCAGTGGTGTGCTGGTGGCTTTGCTGTGTTTTGCTCTGAGGACTCGGCAAACGGCCTAATTGGAAACAAATTGTTCAGTTCTGTTCAGTATAAAGAGGAAAGGAACAAGATTCCAAGGATTCAAACTCAAGCCCAGTAAATATGTCAACAAAAGAAACCCACTGAGTGCAGCAGCTCAGAAGCGGCCTGCAGTTAATCAATGTAAAATCTTACATTGTACTGGGGTCTTATAAATGATGAAAAATAAGCTGTAAAGCAGTTTGGTGTTTGTCTTCCCTCAGTTATAGCTATGACTACGATTGCTCATAAAACCACAACAAAAATCCTGTATTTATTTATAGGATGTGCTTTTATCTTTTTAAGTTAATAGAAAGATTTTGCTGCCCGTGGTTGTTTGGGTAAAACTTGTGATCACGCAGAGCATACACACAAGAATATCTATAATTGTATCTATAATTAATTTCTAACATTACTTATCAATGTTTTATTTCAGTTACAATTGAAAATCCTTTAATTCAGTCAAAGGACGCAGAAAGAGAAGAAAAATTCAACCCTGTAACTCCTAGGTAAATTTAAAACATAAGAGTGGTAGTTCTTTCTAGAAAGATTAAAGTTAAGACTTGCTGTAATTTCCAGCAACATGAAATTGGTAGAAATATTTGGTGTTTTCTTCTTGTGTAGCTGTACCTTCCTCCTTGTGCTCAACAATGTCTGGTCAAATCTCAAAGGAGAATATATTTCATAAATAGATGGTCACAAAGCAATAATATTCTTTGTAACTAATCAGAGTAAACGTCATTCTTTGAGTAAAATCCACTAGAATTTTTTCGTACCTTTAGGAAAAACTAGAATGGGATAAAGTTTTTCCTGTGAATTGAATTAACATTTCACACTGTTGATACATCCACGAATGTAGTCCTGACCCATGTGATTGGTTCTGTTCTAGCTGCTACAAATTATTGCTCAGTGAAAATCACTCCGTGGTCAAAACATCTTCCTGCTACGACACAGACACCAGACTCCTGTCTCTGCTGCACCTGCCTGTCAAGGACCCTCAGGATTATTATTCCCTGGGGGACATCGTGGCAAATGGACAAAGCCTCCATGGGAGAGTCCTCAATGTGCTGGCAGCTGTGATGTCAGTAAGTGAGGAGCATTTCTCTGCTCTGCCATGAGTAACTTCATTGTAAATATGTGTAAATATGGATTTTGGGCCTCACAGTGGCCAGGGCTCAGTTAGTTCAGGTTGGCAGCTGAGTGACAATAACCACACACAACCTTTGATGAGATTTTTATCAACAAAATGAAGGGAAAAATTAAGTCATCCCGTTTTTAGTAGTCTAGACAGTTTTTACCCCTGTTTGCCAACCTTTCTATTTTCTAGGTTATGAGTTTTATTCTCCTTAACACTGAATAGAGGACAAGTGACTGCTTCTCTTTCTTCTTAAAGGTTGGGGAGCCAAAGTATTTTATGACTTCAGACAAAAGAAAAGGCCAGAGGTGTGAAGTAAAGCTGTACGATGAAACAGAGAGGTCTTTCCCAATAGTATGGTAAAATGTTCTTTAATTCTCTAAATGACACAAATTCATGCAAGCACAGGTAAAGAAATCAGCTATAACACACATTAATTAACTATAAGCCTGTGTTTTAATTCCAATATATTTTTATTTAGGAGGCAACTGAGATGAGGCAGCAATGTACACTGAAAAGAGACTTTTAAAAGAGATTCATTAGAGTGGCCTTATATATCTTGTGTAGTTTTATGGCTTGCTGACAGCCTCCTGGCTCATAGATGGCAAAATGGAGCTTAGTTCCAAATAATTCCTTTTTAAAAATGTGGACATTTGAGCTAATTCAGGAAATGGCATTTAAAACCAGCTGCAAAGGCTGTTGTGTTTCTTCCACAAACATGAGGGCAGGAAACAGAAGAGCATGATCCATTTTTCAAGCCAAGCAGAACTGCAAGTGGAGTGGAAATAGGTTGAAATAGTTTTTAAATATTTAAAATAATGCAGAAACATTTTGATACAACTTTTGCTGTATTTTCAGGCTCTGTCCTGTTTACAAACACGACTCCACCTACCCCATCCATCCCTGCTTGTAAACAGTGCCTTGTTTACAGAGGAACCCTTGCATTTTGCCCAGAGTTTGTTCAATAAACCTGTGGCTTTTCCAAGTGCAGGGGCGTGTGGGTGTGTGAGTATTCCCTTGCCCTGGGATTGCTGGTTGATGGTTGAAAAATTACTTCAGTGACCTTTGTTCCCTCAAGGGAAGCAGGCAGCCAGCCCTGCACTGTGAGCTCGGAACTGTGTTAT
Source organism: Oriolus oriolus (assembly GCA_013400235.1). Taxonomy (NCBI): domain Eukaryota; kingdom Metazoa; phylum Chordata; class Aves; order Passeriformes; family Corvidae; genus Oriolus; species Oriolus oriolus. The sequence goes on along the minus strand of VXBT01009394.1, from coordinate 101,617 downwards.
CATCAGGGATGTTTATCATGGGATGTTTAACACAATTTATACCCACAAACCCAAAACAAGCATCTCTGGGGTGAACCCTTCCAGCCCAGGGTTAATTTGAAGCAGCTCCTCCAACAGTTCTCTTTCAGTGCTGGGACTTGGGCATTGTCAGGGTATTTCAGAGCCCAGCAGTGAAGAGGTGGCTGAGCAATATTAGATGAAAAGGAAATATCTTAAATCTTCTCCCAAGGAGTAAGGAGAAAACCCACCAGAACAAATCCGTGCTTTGGCTGTGTTCTTGCCAGGCAAATTTAGGAGGAGCTGAATGAGATTTTATCAGGAGACCATGAAATTACCATTTTTGAGGGATACTTCTGACCTCACTCCAGTCTCATCATCCCCAGCCACAAAGATCCCAGTGTTGGGAAGTGGCTGAACATCTGGCCTAGGGATCTGAGCAATCAGCCTGACCCAGCACAGCCCAGCTCACAAACAGCTCCTTTAACCGGGATTTGCTTCAGCTAGAAGTGACTTTGATAAGAGCTGAAATACAGCATTTCTCCAGGTATATTCTGCATTTAAATCCATCTTTATTTTATCCTGTTTGGCATGGCATAAAAGAAGCACATGGAATTTCAATGCCATGCGTGTCACAAAGGAGTCATGTCCCCTTTGGCCAAGTTGGTTACAACTACATTGTTTAGTAGTTTACTGCTAAACAGTTTGGGTGCTGTTTGAAAAATGTTTTGATACATCCACTTCTGTTTAATTTAGCTGGGATAATGAATCCATCCAGCTAGCACAGACTTGGATCCCCCAAGAAACAGGTAAAATAGTCTGGTTATGTTTTTACTGTAGTTCTTAATGTGACATTTATTCTACAGTAACATGGGGGTGTTTTTGTGCACAGTTATATTTGCATCAGATGTGAGAATCAATTTTGACAAATTTAGGAACTGCATGACTGCAACTGTGATATCCAAAACCATCATTACAACTAACCCAGGTAAGAGCTGCTGAAGTATTTCTTTGGGTTTAGTAGTTATTCTAGGCTAAAATGCATTAATTAATCTATTGGAACTGTGATTTCTTCTGCCTGCTTCTCACAAAGCTCCTTGCTTTTTGTCTGCTATGTGATGACCAATGCCTTTGGCTTCTACTTTTATTTTATATTTTATTTCATTTTATTTTATTTTATTTTATTTTATATTTTATTTTATTTCAGCAGTCTTCATATGTTTATTCCATGCAGGACTAACAGTTAAAATAAAAAGGAGAAAAGCACATCTTGGCTAATTCCAATGCGTTTGTGCTACCAGAATAAAAACCTGTAACATATAAAAATGCTGTGATTTTTACATGCAACATATACTAATAACTTTTAAAAATGCATCTTCAGAAACAGCAGAAGCAAATGTTCTCTTCAGCTTTATCAAAGAGAGTGCCCAGGCAGGAGCTCTGCCCGACCCAGTGAAGGAGCTGGCAAATGAAACCATTAACTGTAAGCATGGACACAGACACTTGATTTTATTTACCTGCACAGTGTAATTTCATAGTGTAGCTGAAAGAATTCCTCCTCTGTGTGTTCAGAGAAACAAAACTCAGGTACAGCCTGGCTGAATATGTAAAGTTTGGACTGCTGTTATTGGGCTGTCCCTTATTTTATCAATTAAGTATCTTCAGCTGACTGTTCCAGCTGCAGCCTCTCTGGTGAGTTCTTTCTGTGTGGAATGAGTATGGAAGATTGAGTGGGAAAGCTTCCATCAGAAACTCCTTTTGGAGGATACAAAGATTAAATAATAGATATATTCCTGCTCTTAGTCCCCTTTTGTTTTACTTTTTGGAAGGGGGGGTGCTTCTCTGCTGCTTTAAATCTCCTTTTTATTGCCTTAAGATCCCTTTTGCCATTGCTCTTCTGAATCATTTTTTGCTCAGACACACTTAACGTGTCTTTTAAACTCGTAGTGGAGACTGTAGTGGATGTTTATACAGTGGAACAGCTGAAAGAAAAAGCTCTCCAGAGTGATGGGAAACTGGAGCCTCTCCATGGAATTATTTATGGCTACATTTCCACCCTGGACATCGATGAGAACGTGTCCAAAGTTCTGCGCAACAGATGGTGAGCAACTGCCTGCCTGGAATTTGTGCTATAAACTGCTTGTCCCTCTTCCCCAGACCCACATGAGATGGAGCAATATTTTAGTCCAGTCCCAGAGAAGAAATAAAACTCCTCTGGAGGATGCCATGTGGATTTCTGTTGTGGGCTCTGTGAAGGACTTGCTCTTTGTGGTCCTGGAGTGAAGAAGAATGAGGCCACTTTGTCTCAGACAGACTCAAGAGTTTAGGAGATGAGAAATTTTTTAAAAGGCAAAGTCTCTTGGGAAATCTGAGTCTAGAAAAATGTTTCAGGAAGAATAAATTGCATATCTGCATGAATTCTCTCCTTCTTTCAGCTCAATCTGCCGGTTCATCGTGAATGAAATGTCAAACACTTGCACCTTCTGCAGTGATGTCTCTCCAGAGTCCAAGTCCACCTTTGCCAGCTTTGACATCCTGGTGGATGTGACAGATCACACAGGCACCCTGCGTTCCTGTTACCTGTCTGACTGCATCGCTGAGGAAACCTTGGGCTGCACGGTAAGGAGGGAATCAGGCTGTTCTTACCCAGCTGAGCTGCGGAGCCTGAGGAGAATTACAAATACATGTAAATGTTCTGTATGTGTGTACAAGAGTTACAAAAATGGCATGGATGCATGGATGGATGCATGGATGGATAGACACACACAGAGCTATTTAACAAGGCAAAAATTGGAAGTCAGCAGCTGCCAACAAGAATTGTGTTCAATGTACGAGTGAACACCCAATTCAGAACACTGCTTTTCTGAGGACGTGGTTGGAAATCCCTAACTCTGATTCTCAAACACTCTGCAATTTATTCTTGTTGATTTGACTGTCTTGGTACATATATCACACCAAACACTACGTTAAAACAGATAAATACAGCTTAGAAATGTATAAAAATATGTAAGATGTTCTTTTCATCATTGTTCTGTTGTGGAGATGTTTTAACTACCTGCTGAAGTGTTATGTGGTGTCCTGTTAACAGGTCCACGAATTCCTTATGCTGGAAGAAGACCAGAAGACTGCACTGAAATGGCAACTCCTCTTGGAACGAAGCAAGATTTATTTCAAAGTTAGTATTTAATGTGAATTTAAAACAGTGACTGTTTCTCACTTTTAAACTTCTTCTTTTTGGCAAAACTCTTCTTGCTCTCCCATCTCCCCGTTCTCTGTCCCTATTTCCAGGACAAAATGGAAGCGTTTTGCTTCAGCAGTGACAGGTATATGGCATAAATGTGTACTCATACAGGAAACAATGTAAATAAATCTGTCAAACATGCTGTGTGACATCTGAAAATAATCTCTATCAGGGTGCTGGGATAACAAAGATCCTTAATTATTTTTCCAGGTTACTTTGTCACCCAATTGGAGAACTGGATTAAAAGTGAATCTTCTTTCCTGCAAACTGGCAGATCCTGTAGAGGCGAGTCAGAGCTTGTTGGCAAGAGATTGGAAATATTAACAAATGCTAGGAAAGACTTCCTTCACACTGTCATTAGAGGTGGAGTTCTGCTGTTGTTGGATTTTGCCAAGTCTGTTCTGATGGTAAAGAAGGAGTGCACGTTATAATACCTCTAAGTGGGCTTCTGAGTTCGTATTTTTGGGTGATTGCACTTTTAAAAGTGTACTTGGGCCTCAGCTTAAAAGTTAATTCTACCAAATTCAACCCCTTCCAAGAGGGCTGAAAGGTTTCCTCACTCAGCTGAGATCTTTGAAAAAATCAGAAATAACAAATAGGTCAAGAGAGATCTGTTGAACTTCTGTGGTTTTAACTGCTTTGCTGCTTTTGTATTAAAGAAATAAAGACCCCCACCCCTCAAAACATTGCGTGGGTTTGTGGTGCACCTTGGTGAGGCCAAACACGGAACTTTGGGCAACAGCAAGGGGTGATTCTCCCTGGGCAGACTAAGTCTAATTAGAGCAGGGTAATCAATTAGCAGTGACTTCTGACAAGCAAACAATCAAGCTGAGACTGTTAGCAGGACCCTGTTCACCAAAGCTGGACTTAAAAGAACCCAGGTATGAACACTGTGCCTTTCTCCATGTATTTTTCCCTATTTTTAATATGTTCCTGTCCATAGCTTCCCCTCATGCTGGTGTATTTGTTACATTCTCACCCTCTGAGTGTGTTAGGACTCAGCTTATTTCAAACAGAGAGAGATCCCCTCTGTTTGGCAAAGGGTTTGTTAGGCCAGGACACCCTGGGGAACTCGGATCCCCCAGGTGCCTTCCCTACCCCTTAAAGCAACGTGACACAGAGAAAACAACAGCAGAAACAGGAAATCCTGACAAGCAATCCAAGACTGCATCCCTGACTCACATGGGTGGGAACAAAAGACCCCAAAAATGCCGTCAGTGTTGGGTCACGGCATCCCTCTTGTAGCAATAAACGATTCAACATTTTCCAGCCATAACAATTCCCATTCTGAAGGGAATGTTTCCAATAACTTAATCCCTGTCAATACCCAGGGCTGGAGACCAAACTGCAAATGATGCCCTGCTGCTGTTGCCAGAGACAGGAAGGTTTGACAGGCAGGAGGAAATGCAAACAGTTCAGACACTTAATTCCATCCTTCCTCTTCCGGAACTGTTCCCCCTAATGTCTTTTAATTCTGCACCATGTTCTGCTTTCTTCTCTCAGTGTGGTGTGCGGCACCCTGGACCATGCTGTTCTCACAGAGCTGCTTTCTCTTTGGGAGACAGAATTTTCTCTGTCGAACTCCCCACTTTTAAAACCTTTTAAAATCTCTTCCTAGCAGTTATTAAGATCAGGCTTTGATAAATTGAAGTCTTTAACTTTGGTGCATTTATGTAAAAAAAAAAATCCATCTGTTTTTGTTACAAGTGAGCCAGTACTGCGCAACCTTTGAAACTGGTTTTGATTTTTGCATGGGGAGGACTTTTTAAATTATATTTTACAACTTGCTCTGTTGAATTGAAAGAGAACTCGCTGTCATGCAAACTGGCAGGGAGTGTTGGATCAGCTGGAGTTGGGAACTGGGGAAAGTTACCCAGCATGGCTTTTAGCAGCTGGAAATACTTAAAAACTCCAACTGCTGCACTGCACTGGGTAACAGCAACTGCTGCAGTTACAGTTTTACTAAAAATATATTGAAATCAGTCAAAGTAAAGACAAGTTTGGTGCTGATCTTAACCCATATGCTCCTTTATTCATCATCTTTTTGCATTATTTCACTTTTAGAACATATTGAAAGCTCAGTTTAGGAAGAAACCAATCTGCCAAACATCTGGCACACTTCCTGCTGCCTTTGCCCCTTGGAGTGGGAGGAAAAGCCACCCTCCTTTAATTTGTATGTTTGAAAAAAGCAGGGGGGAATCATGAAACTAATCAAAAAAATCAAACATCTTTCTCTTGCAGAGGAAAGAAACTCTTTGTGTAGCTGCAATTCTTGATTTAGGGTTGCGCATCTACACATCCATCTCTGATTTCCCACAGCATGGCCAAGCTTTAGCTCCTACATCATCATCTGAATTGTTTTGATCAATAATTTTAAGGCAATACACTGGCAGAAGAGAAGCACGCACAGAAGGATGGCCAGCCCCATTCCCCTCCCCAATGTCTCTACTGCCAATTCCCAGGTATAGTTTTGGAATCTGGAGCTTCTGGGCTCCACCTGCTCCAGGCTGGGCTGGACTCCAGGTTTGCTGAAGGCTCGATGGAAATGGGGCTGTGTCAGTGAAATGGCTTCTGGGTTCCATGCCTTTGATGTGTGGCAGCCCATTGGGCACCTGGGGCCATGGAAGCATTCATTTCCCAGATGTCCTCGTGCCAGGCAGGCTCCTGGCCGGATCCATGCATTAGGATCCCCGCGTCTGCTGTGCCACCTTGAATCTCATGGACACCACGTCCTTGATCCCTGCCTCGATCTCATCGTTGGCTTCCACGGACCCAACTCCTTTGGGAGACCCCGTCAGAATTAAGTCCCCTTCTTCCAGGGTGAGTATCTGGCTGATGTAGCTGATCAGGTAAGGGATGGAGAAGATCATGGAGGAGGTGTCCCCCTCCTGCCTCAGCTTTCCGTTCACCTTGAGCCAGATCTGCAGCTTGTGCGGGTCCGGGATCTTCTCCTTGGGCACGAAGTCACTGACCGGGCAGGATGTGCCGAACCCTTTGGCCAAGGTCCAGGGCAGCCCCTTCTTTTTGCACTCTTCCTGCGTGTCCCGGGCCGTCATGTCCAGGCACAGGGCATAGCCCGCCACGTGCTCCATGGCCGCGTCCTGCGGCACGGCCCGGGCCCTCTTCCCGATGACCACCCCCAGCTCCACCTCGTGGTGCAGGTTCCGGCAGTAGTAGGGCCGCACGATGGGGGACCCCTCCCGCACGTAGGCCGAGGAGGGCTTGAGGAAGAAGAGCGGCTCGGCGGGCAGGGCGCTGCCCATCTCCTTGGCGTGCTCGGCGTAGTTGCGCCCCACGCACACGATGTTCCGGCCCCACTCCCAGAAGCGCGACAGGGGTCTGGAGGAGGCCATGGCCGCGGGACGCCTCCCAGCCGCCCTTGCCGTGTCCTTGCCGGGCCCCGCACGGCACTCCCGCTTCTCCTGCTCCTCCTCCGCCGGGTGAGCGGGCGGGCCGAGGGGCCGGGCCCGGGGCCGAGGGGCCGGGCGGGCGCAGC
>VXBT01009394.1:84443-94760 GCA_013400235.1 Oriolus oriolus | reverse complement strand
CGGCGGAGCGGGGCCGTGCGGAGCCCCGGGTCCCGCGGCTGCGCTGGGGCTCTCGGGCTGTGCCTCGCGGCTCCGGGCGTGCCCGGGCTTTGCGCTGACTCACGGGCCGAGTAGGGCAGTACCTGCTCGGCTGCAGCCGGGGCCGTGCCGTCCGGAGCCCATCGGGGAGGCCCGCGGAGCTCCGGGGCTCCGAAGCGCCGGTCAGTGCTCAGGGAGGAGGATGGGGGGCCAGGGCTGGCGTCCAGGCTGGGTTCGGCGGGTGACAGGTTGTTCTGGTGATGGAAACAAGCCCCAGACTGTCCGAGCTTTGCGTTTGCATTTCGGGCCTAAATCCTCGAAGTCTATCCTACGCTTAGAGCCTGGGCTCTCTGGGAAGTCTCCCCGGATGGTTTTGCATCATTCGGGTTTTAAGACGTGGCTGTAATGGGCGAGAATCCCTGGGGATTATCTGCCGGAGCCGAGCACGCTGCTGCTGCAGTGTGGGAATGTCAAACCGAGCAAGTGACAGCTCCCGGGATCACGGGGTGGGCGCTGCACCTTCCAGGCTGCCGGCAGGGCAGGCTGAGTGCGAGCGGGAGCTGCCCCGGGTTCGGACCAGTTTCTTGGAGCCACAAACTCGCCGGGTATCCGAAAAATCCCTGCGTGCAGAGTGTAAAGAGTGAACATGGTTCTTGTGAGGCAGCGAAGGAGATGGGCGTGCAGTCATTTCTGAGTGACAGCCCCGCTTGGAACAGGAATTTTCCACTCTTTTATGTAATAAAAAGAGTAACCCCAAAAGTTCTGGAAGAAATACACGAAGCAGCCGGGTTCTGAGGGAGCGTGCCTGCTGTCAGTCCCCAGCACGGACGCGTTTCTGTGATGACATTAACACTTGCAGCTGCAAAGCCTTTCCTCTTGGCCGCTCCAGCTGTGCTAATGAACCATTCCAGGAAGCCCAAGTGGGTGATTCAGAGCCTGCTGACGGCTGCTCTCCCTCTCCTCTGCTCCAGGCGTGCAGTCAGGAGGGACGTGGGACAAAGCTGAGCGAGAATGAAGTAACTGGGCTTTAATTCTGGGGCAGAGCTGGGTGTGTGACAGCGATCTGAGGTAGTGCAGGGCTGAGCATCACCCGGGGAGCTCCTTTGCGCTGGACAGGTCTCAGCAGTGCGTGAGAGCTCCCTGCTCTGCTCCTGGGCCGGCTGGGGAGGTGCAGCTGAGCTGCAGATGGCAACTCACAACGCGCCAGTTTCATTCTTGGTGGATGTTTTCTCATTCCTTTGTTGAAATTACATGTTGGAAAACATTTCCTTATGTGGTGCAGCTTGTTTGTTTGTTTGGTAAGAATTGCGAATTACACATGCAAAGAGACCGTGGAATCCGGGCCGAGGTTAGAGATGGTTCATAGGAAAGAAGCATTTTAAGTATGTGAATAATTCCTTTGAGCTGAAGTTAAGGTTGGGTTTTCTTTTCTTTGGTTGTATGTTTTTTCCTAGTTGGTGTCTGGCCTGCAAATAAACACTCAGTATAGATAACTCTTGTGACTGGCAGCATCCAAAAGTGCTCCCTCTTGGGGAGCAGTGGTTTTTTTGGGCATTTTTTCTTCCCGTCAAAGAATAGTAAGGGCTTTTTTTGTGTTCTTTTTTTTTGTAAGGAGTCTTCTCCAGAAGAACACTCTGCAGGTAGGGATGCTTCTCTCAGTACTGTGTCTGCACCATCAAATACCCAGTGCATGCCTGTTCCGTTGTGCCTTGGGGTGTTTTTTGAGCACTGTGTTTAATTCCACTGATTTCCCTTCCCTCATAAGCAGGCATGGTGGAGGTAGAAGGGGAAGAAGCTCTGGGCGGGACGGTTGTGCCAGAGGGCTCTGACAGCTCCCCGTGCCTGGGCTGGGCTGGCAGCAGAGCAGCTCCGTGGCCTCAGCAGAGCCTGATCTGGGCTTTGCAGCCCGAGGAGCTGCAGGTCTGTGGGGCTCCTGCAGAGCTGCTCTTATCAGGGGTGGGCAGGCTGAGCTGGTTGGGGACAGTGGGGCAGGGTGACTGCCAGCACGGGGACCCCTCCCTGTGGCACTGAGGGAGGTGGCAAAGCAGGAAGGTCAGGAGCCTTCAGGAGAGTCAGTGGTGCAGAATAAAATGGGTCTGAGCCGGCACAGGCACCTCTGGGGGTGTGCAAACACCTCACGGGTGCTCAGACAACAATTCCTGACCTGCAGGGACTGGCACCTCTTTCCCTGCCAGTGTTTGAGCTCAGGTCTGAACTGCAGGGCCCCAGCAGTGCAAGACCTCGTTCTCTTTGCTTCCCTTCCTTTAGTCTGTATGGCAGAGCCCTTAGGGTTGGTTGTTCCTTTAAGAGCTGTGTACCTGTGCCCTCAGCAGTGGAGCCCAGGTTATTTGCATCTGGAATTTGGTTCTTGGATCTGATTAAACATTGAACCGAAAGCAAACATGGAAGCAATGCTGTTGCATCAGGGTAGGCATGAGCAAGAGCCCTGTGTGTGCCTCTTACCTGGCCAGGTAGGGAGCTCTGCTCCCCTGGAGAGCCTGGCTTCTCTCCCTGTGCTGTGCAGGATGATGTTTCCCCAGATAACGAACCGGATATTTCTGTTGGAGCAGTGTGTGTATATCTCTATTTCTCCTTTTTTTTGCCCCCCTTCCTTTTTGGTTTTTGGCTGTAACGTGCCCTTTGTGCATTTTTTGCCAAGTCACTGTCCCAGGCTGACCTTTGGCCAGCTGTTCCCTCGCTGTTCTGCTTTCCTGACCCTTGAAATCTCCTCTCTGATCCAAGTACAGAGTTCTCCCCTGCATGGAAAGCAAAGTGTCCTGTCCTTCTTGGGGCAGCTGTGGAGCACCCAGAGCCCCGAGGGGCACGAGGCTTTGTCCTGTGGTGGCCTCGCTCCTCTTGTCTGAAGGAGGCAGGTTGGGCTGTCCTTCTGTGAGCTGGGGGACCTGCCACGCCCTGTCCCACTTGTCCCTCTCGCAGGGCTGAACTTTGGCTGGTTTTGGGTGCCTAGGTCCAGCACAGCTGCGAGCTAAATTCCTGCACACAGAGCACGAGCTGAGGGAGCCCAAGACAGTGACCCAGGTCGACATGAAGGTGGAAATCCTGCCAGCCCTCACTGACAACTACATGTACCTCCTCATCGACCAGGACACCAAGGAGGCTGCCATAGTGGACCCCGTGCAGCCCCAGAAGGTAACGCTGCCTTGGCTCTGGGATGTCCTTCCAGGCTGCTGCATCCAGGAGGGAATGAGCCACACTCTGACTCAGGAGTGGGGGAAAGGCAGGAAATACTGGCTGTGCACAGGGACAGCCAGGACTTACTCCAGGGGTTACTGACCTGGTTTGGGATTTGGCCTTAATTTGATGTAGGGCAGAAGAGAGGAAATGGGACTCGGGGTTTGGTCACGGCTGGCTGGATCAGAGACCTCGTGTCCTGCCCTGTAACTCCAGCCTGGACAGGGATGAGCTCCCTGCAGAGCTGCTGGTGTGGCTGTCACACCTCGTTTCCAGGTGATGCCAGGGGTGCTGCCAGCTCATTCCACGGGAGGTGTAACTCTCCTTCTGTGCCCCCATCCTGCAGGTTTTGGATGCAGTCAAAAAGCACGGTGTGAAGCTGACCACTGTCCTGACCACCCATCACCACTGGTAACTGCCCTGTCCTGGATCCCTCACACAAACACAGCCAGGAGCTGTTGCTCCTCTGGATCAAGGTGATCTCTGAGCAGCAGCTCAGGTGTGAGAAGGACGAGAGCTCGCTCCTTTGGCCTTGCTCTGACCAGATGCATCGCGTTGACCATGAGCTCTGTGTCTGTGCCTTTCACCTTTACAATCCTGATTTCTTCCAGGGACCCAGTGCAATAACTGGGTGTGGAGGCAGCTGTGGGGTGTGGGAGGGAGCACATTTGTGCTGAGGTGCCAGGACAGGCCCGTGAGGCGTCCTGCAGTCAGCACTTGTGGGAGGATCACCCCAGGTGCAAATCAGCTCTGCCAGGCGTGTAAAATGAATGTTTGGCTGTAGCACTGCTGAACCAGAGTAACCTCTCCGTGGGTCAGAGTGGAGCCACCTCTGTGGCTGGAGAGTGAAACAATCAGCCCTGAGCTGGACAAACCAGCAGCACAGCGAGTGCTGAGCTGTGGGGTGTCTGTGTGCCTGCTCCGTGGTGTTTTGTGGGATGCTGGATTGCACATTGTCCGCTTACCCCATTCCCTCCCTGCCCCACTTACTGGGGAGGTTACTGTGAGCCCCTAAGGCTGCTGTTTCCCAACTGGGGGTGGACTGGTCAGGGATTGTTCCCCCCTCTCACTGCCCTAATTACTGAAGAAATGATCTCCACTCATGTTGACGTGGCCTGTCCTTGGATGTGAGGAGTGATAGATCCTGGGAGAGGGGTGGATCAGAAATGATCACCTGCAACTTACCACTGCACTACCAATGACCACAGATCTGTGTTCACTCCTTCCCAAATCCCGTTTTTTCCCCTTCCAGGGACCATGCTGGAGGCAACGAGAAGCTGGTGAAGATGGAGCCGGGGCTGCGCGTGTACGGTGGGGACGGCAGGGTGGGGGCCCTGACACAGAGAGTGTCCCACCTGACAGCTCTCAAGGTAAAGGGAGGGACCTGCAGGACTCTGGGCATCCCCTCTTTGTGTCACAGCTGCACAGGCGTGTTCCCACCCGAGCTGGGCAGCTCTGGGACCTTTGAGCACCCCTGGGATGTGGTGGATGGTTTAAATGCAGCTTTCCCCTTTCCCAGCCCTCGAAGTGTGACCCCTCTGCCTTGTTTCGATCTGTGTGTGAGGACAGCACTGAAGCACTGGGTGTCCCTGTGCTGCTGGGCACCTGCCCTAGCTGAGGGGGCAGAGCAGGTGTGTGACAGGACAGGGACTGTGTGACAGGACAGGGACTGTGTGACAGGACAGGGACTGTGCTCTGCCGGGAGCATGGCGAGCACTGAACAAACCCAAGTGTTCCTGTGGGAATGACAGCTGGAATACGGGGTGAGGAAACCAGTGCCAGCTGCCTGCGTGGCTTTTTCCTGGCTGGAAGCAGCAGGCCTGGCTGGGAACAGCCTGTTTGTTTACAGGAGAGCTGGCAGGTGACACAAACTGCTGTGGAAAGTGCAGGCAGGCGTGAATGGCGCTGCTGGCCTTGGGTGCACCCTTGGAGGGGCAGCAGCAAAGGAGGGAGCACAGGGAAGGTGGGTAGATGAGGCTGTGTTTAACCCTTCCCTTTTCCTCAATGTCATCCACTTCTCCCCTTCAGCTCCATTTTTGTTTGGAGCTTTTTTCACGCTTGGTTAGCTTTGTTTAGGATTCTCTGTTGCTCTGGATCTCTTGGCTCTTGCTGCCAACCAGGCTTTTGAGTCCCTCTGCATGGAAATGAAAGGATCTGGCAGTTCCCTTTGTCAGGACACCTGCTTGGAGGAAACTGCTCCCTTCCCAGTCTCTGCCACAGACCTCCCTCCCTGAGCTCTCCCAGGAGCAGAGCTGGTGCTTCCCTGGGCAGATTGGGACAAATTTAGGACCATTTAGACCACTGAGAGTTGCAATTCTTTTCTAACCATGCCATTGCCAGCAAACAGCAGCTTCAGCTTTAGTGTTCTGCCTTCTTCCCAGGTGGGATCTCTAAGTGTGAAATGCCTCAGTACGCCGTGTCACACCTCTGGACACATCTGTTATTATGTGACTAAGCCAAATAGCTCCGAGCCACCTGCTGTTTTTACAGGTGAGGAGTTGGGAGGTTCCCTTGCAAAAATAGAAGCTCCCCCTCTGCCTGGATGTCTCTGGCTCTGGATGTGCATCCGTCCCTTCCTGCCAGGGCAGCTGCTTAACATCCACACCTTGCCCCCCTCACTTTCCAAGCAGGAATTGTAGGTGGAGCTGGGGAAACCCCTCGGGGTCTGTAAAGCAGGGCTGGACACCCTGCAGGCAACATCAAGAGCGAGCCCTGGATGAGTCCTACATCCAGCATTTTTTTCCTGGAAAAAAGAGCTGTTGGTTTTCTGTCTCAGGCTGAGCTGGCTGACCCCAAACCCTGTTGCTTTCCCATATATCTGTGCTCACGTCTCTAACAGCAGAGAGAGGAGAGAATAGGGGAGTCAGAGAGGGCTGGTGCTCCACTGCTGGTGGCCAGGGCCTGGATCCTGGTTTGGGGAGCAGGATTCCCCTTCCCAGAGGCTGTGCCTCATCCCTGTGTTCTCCAGAGCTCACACCAGCTGCTGCATGGAAGAGAAAGAGGCTTAAACAAGAGTTTAGGGAACACTGGGGAGAAGATAGAGGCGACTCATCTTTGTTCAACTTCACAGCAAAGAACAAGTGTTCCTTGTCCCCTCTAGGAGGGACAGGAGGGGACAGGGGCTGCCCACAGGTAGGAGGTGCTGGCAGGGTGTGCCTGGCGAGGCTCTGGAGCGTCCTGCCTCACAAGCCACGTTTGCCACCAGTGTTTATGTGGCACCGAGTGGCACGGCCTGGCTGTCCCCGTGCTGCTGCTGCTGCTGCTGTGCTGAGGGAACGATGGCAGGTCTGAGCCCTCAGCCGGGTGTGGGGGGTCTGGTGTGGGCCTGATGCCGTGTCACCCCTGCAGGTGACACCCTGTTCGTGGCCGGCTGTGGGAAGTTCTTCGAGGGCACCCCGGAAGAGATGTACAAGGCACTGATCGAGATTTTGGGCAGCCTGGACCCCAAAACGGTACAAACCTCTCCTTTGGTGTGAGTGACTCAGCCCAAACCACCTCACGCATCAGAGAAACTCGCTGAGAGTGCTGCTATTCAGAGGGACTCTCTGGTGTGTGCAAGGAATGAATGCTTACACTGGGAGCTCTGGGTAGCTGCAGGCCTCTGGGAAGGCAGTGCCTGCCCCAGATGTGTTTGTGCTTTGTGGGGAAAGAGCAGGGGCTGGTCATTAAAGGCTGCTGAGCTGGGCCATGGGGCTCTTTCAGCTGTGAAACCGGCAGCTGGTCCTGCCTGGTCAGTCCTGGCACTTGTGCCTGTCTCCAGTGGAGGGTGTTGGGTTGGCTGTGTTGTTCCTGCTGTGCTGATGGCAGCTGGCCCTCCCCGTTGGTGCCTTTGGAGTCCCCCAGTGTCACTGTCCCTTCCTCTCCCCAGAGGGTTTACTGTGGCCACGAGTACACCATCAACAATCTCAAGTTTGCTCGGCACGTGGAACCCAGTAACACCAGTATCCAGGAGAAGCTGGCCTGGGCCAAGGTGAGCTGTTCATCCTTTCCCTGGACTTGGAGCCTTGCTGAGGAGATGGAGGAGAGGAGAAAATGCTGGGGACAAATAGAGGGAGTTAAGAGCCAGGTCCTGCAGGATGTTGTGTTCTGGGGCAGCAGGGTTTGGCTGTGCCCAGAGAAGGCAGTTTGCTATCTGGGGGACATTCCCTGCCTGGAAACTCCCTGTTCTGTACAGGACATTCCCTGTTCCCCAGAATTCCTGGTGGAGCAGCACTGTCTCCCTCATTCCAGGCCCAGTACGACAGTGGAGAGCCCACCATCCCCTCCACCATCGCCGAGGAGTTCACCTACAACCCCTTCATGCGAGTGAGGTAGGGAGCACTGAGGGCTGGGAATGGCCCTGGTGGTAGGAGGGGGTGTGGGAAGGAGGAGGTGTCCAAGTGAGAATTGCTCTCTTGCCTCCCACATTCCTGTTTGGATGCCTCCAAGGCAGAAGGTTCCTGGATTTGAGGGTTGTGAGCATCATTCCCTGACTCAGGAGACAGAACAGGATTTGTTGTGTCCTGTTCCTTCATCCAGCCAGGTTTGGCCCGGCAGAAGATGCCGTTGTGGCACAAAAGTGCAGTTTCCTCCTGAGCCTTCAAACCAGGGCTGATGAGCTGTGCCAAAGCCCGGTCCTTGATCCTGAAGCACAGCCTCGAAACCTGATCCTGGTGCCTCCACAGCTGGGATTTCAGCCTGTCCCTGCTCTTCCCTCCTGGCAGGGAGAAGTCAGTCCAGGACCACGCCGGGGAGACCGACCCCGTCCGGGCCATGGGGGCCATCAGGAAAGAGAAGGACAACTTCCGAGTGCCCAAGGACTGAGCGCTGCCCGTGTCACTTCAGTGTCTGTTCAAGTGTCAGTTAGACCATTCAGGTGTTTTAGGGGTCAAATCTTCTGTTGTGGTTGAGACAAGTCTTACTTAGGTTTTTATTTTGTTCTAATTAAGGAAAAAAAAAAAAAGCACTTTGCCCTTGTTGAGATGTTCTACAGCATATTTATATTATGATGAAGAATATTTATGCTCCTCTCGCTGTCTCTCAAGCTGTCACCTGCAGATCATTGTGCAAATGTTGGTGTGAGACTCAAGGCTGGGCTGGGAAGGATCAAACCTGGAGGTTTAGGAAGAAGCTCCTGTCATTTTTGTGGGAGCCTGATGTGGATGCAGAAGGTGGGACTGAGATGTCTTTGTTTAAAGCAGAGAACAAATGCAGGAGCTGAAGATTTCAGTGTTTCTGCCACGCTGCTACTTCAGCAGTCTGAGTGTCGCTTCTAGCTCCACTAAAACCAGTCCCAGGCACAGACCTGCTCTGCCAGTGCTGGTTCAGGGTGTAATTTGGGAGCTCCACGGGGTGGTCTGGCTCTGGGAGTGGCTCGTGGAGCCATCCAGCTTCTCTAGTCCCTGGCATGGACAGCAGGGACCTCCCCAGGCATTGCTGTGCTTGTACCCTCTCAGTCCGAGCCTGTTTGCATGAACCTGCTCTTCCCTGTGACCTGTGTGTGACCTGTGCCAGCCCCACAAACCGAGCAGGGCTTTGTCTGGTGGCTCAGAACCCAGAAGCAGCCGCTGCAGGTGAGTGGCTGTCGCACTGAGCAGTGGTGGGACCCCTGCAGCAGATCTGGGGACCTGTGAGTGACGCAGCAGGCGAGCAGTTGTTGCCTGTCCCCAGGTGAGCAGGGCTATGGGGTGGCACCAGGTCTTGTGTTGCTTTAAAATGCTGAATTTTATGCAGTTTGGAAAGAAAAGTGGTACCTAAATCTGTGGTGCCTCGTGGAATGCTGTGCTGCTACCCCAGAGTGGGACTGTACTGATGGGTGTGACTGTACGGAGGGCTGGGCCAGAGGGGAAATAAATAACGGCTGGAAACAGAGCACTCGGGAGAACGGGGGTTCTTTGACTCACAGATTTATTAATTTATTGGTTTTGGACTAGAGATTGAAGTCAACCAACTGGAAGTGTCTTTCTACCTAGTCCTGGGGTGAGTGGGTGGCATTTTGAGAACCTCAGGGGCTTTAGTCAAGGTCTTGTGACAGCTGTATTTTTGTGAAAGAAGAACAGAGCATCTTCAGCGCTGGTTTTGCTGCCTGTGAGTGCCATTCCCTCCTCACAAGTGGCATTTGGGCCCCTCAGGACGTGAACGACATTGAGGGGTTGGAGCATGTCCAGGAAACGGAATGGAGCTGGGCAAAGAGCACCAGGAGCGGCTGAGGGAGCTGGGAAAGGGGCTCAGCCTGGAGAAAAGGAGGCTCAGGGGGGCCCTTCTCGCTCTGCACAACTCCCTGACAGGAGGGGGCAGCCCAGGGGGGTTGAGCTCTGCTCCCAGGGAACAGGGANGGGGGGGGGGGTCGGAGTCTGCTCCCAGGGAACAGGGACAGGACAAGAGGAAAAAGCCTCACGCTGTGCCAGGGGAGGGTCAGGCTGGATATTTGGAAGAAATTCCTCCTGGAAAGGGCTGTCCAGCCTTGGCACAGCTGCCCAGGGCAGTGTTGGGAGTCCCCATCCCTGGAGGGAGTTAAAGCCGTGTGGATGTGACACTTGGGGCCATGGGTTGGTGGTGGCTTTTGCACTGCTGGGGGAATGGTTGGACTCTAAGAGGCCTTTTCCAACCTCAACAATTCCATTTGGGGGCCAGGATCAGCCCTGCCCCAGGACTTGTGTCCGGCTGGGAAGGGCGCCGGAGCTCAGCTGAGCTCTGCTCCTGCCCCCTGTGCCTTTGGTGCTTTCTGCACTCGGGCTGGGATCCTGTCCCTGGAGCAGAGCCCCTCCCAGACCCCCCAGCAGCAGTTCCAGTGTGCAGGACCGCTCTGTGCCTTCTCCCCGCGCTGGTGTTCCCATCACCCGCTGGGCACCAGCCCCTCAGTGCCACCAGTGTCCCCAGTGCCAGCAGCCCCTCGTTCCCTCCCCTTGTACCCCGCCGGCACTGGGAGCAGGGGCTGATTTTGGAGGTTGGGCTGGGAAGGACTCCTCCTCCCTCCGGCCCCGGGGGGTGTCAGGACGCGCCGTGGGACCCCGCGGTGACAGCGGGTGACGCAGGGGGAGCGGCCGGGGCCGCGCGGGCTCTCCCCGCCCCACGCTGCGTGACCCGCCCCGCAGCACGGCGGGGCCCGCCCCGGGGCCGCCCCCGGGC
>VXBT01009394.1:44616-84407 GCA_013400235.1 Oriolus oriolus | reverse complement strand
GCACCCCCTCCCCGCTTCGCTGCGTGGGGCCGTCCCCGCCGTGTCCCCGCCGTGTCCCCGGGCGGCGCCGGAGCGGGGCCATGAAGGTGAAGGTGATCTCGGTGCTGGAGGACAACTACATGTACCTGGTCATCGAGGAGAGCACCCGCGACGCCGTCGCCGTGGACGCCGCGGTCCCCAAAAGGGTGAGCGGCCCCCCCGGGTGGGTGGCGGGTCCCTCGCGGGGGCGGTGGCCCCGTGCCGGGGGTGTCCGTGCGCACGTGGAGCATCCCGCCGGCAGGACAGGCCCCTCCATCCCGATGGAATGTGGGGTGCGGAGCCCTCTCCCCCTGCCCTGGGCTCTGCGGGGATCCCGGGCTGCCGCAGCCGGAGCCTTGCGGAGACCCCACAGCAAGCGGGAATAACCCCAAACAGCCCTTTGGAGAGGCTCTGCCATGCCCGGTCCCGTTTCCGAGGAGCCGGGAAGGCAGCGGCCGGGGTGTCTGTGACCCCCGTGTCCCTCTGTCTGGTGTCCCCTTGTGCCACCCCCTCAGCGTGCGAGCGCTGTCGCGGCTTTTAGGCGTTTGGTGCTGACTCGGACATTTCCTTCCTCTTGGAGGAGCGGAGTCGGGAGCAGCCGAGGGTTTGTTCCTGGCCGTGAATGTTAAGTTGGCACTCGGAACCTCCTGGCAGCCGTGCCGGGGCTGGCAGTGCCGTGTGGCCCTCGCTGTGGCCAGTGGCAGTGACCCCGTGCTCTCTTCTGTGCCTCCACCGAGAAAGCACTGGCCATCAATGCCACCCCATTCCCATGGAATCAGCTCCCATCCACCTGCTCCGCTCTGCACGACAGGGCCACACCTTTGTCCCACCCTCAACCTCACTGTGGCTCCTCAGCACGGGGTTTTGGGGGATTGCTCTGCCCAGTGCCACGGCGCGCGTGTGTGTGTGTCACCTCCTCTGCCACTCACTGCTGCTCTGGGCCCCTTTCAGCTGCTGGAGATCATCAGGAAGGAGGACGTGGTGCTCAGGGCCATCCTCACCACCCACCACCACTGGTAGGTGCGGCCAGGTCGGGGTGACCGTGTCCCCATAGGGACAGGGCCCATTCCCAATCCCTGCTCTGCCCTCAGGGACCACGCCAGGGGCAACGAGGAGCTGGCCCAGCTCTTTCCCGGCCTGCAGGTGTTCGGTGCTGACGAGCGCATCGGGGCCCTCACACACAAGGTCACCCACGGCCAGGAGCTCACGGTGCGTGGCCGCAGGAGCGTGGGGACATTCGGGGCTCGGACCCTGCACACGGGCCCTGCCCGGTGGGGTGGGGTGGTGGTGTGCTCCCGAATGGGGTGGCACCAAGATCCCCAGTGGGGTGGTCACACTGTCCCCAGTGGCACCGTGGTCCCCAGTGGGTTTGGTGCTGCTGGGCCGTGCTCGGCTCTCTGTGCTCTGGGGCGGTTGTAGATGTGGCCCCACGGATTCAAGGCTGGGATGGAGGAGAAATCTCATCCCAATCCCGGCCTGTTTGGGGTTGTGCTGGAGGATCCCACCCTCTCGTGGGGCCGGGTTCCAAATGCTATGGGAGCAGACACACCTGGACCCACCCAACGCCCCCAGCAGATCTGTGACCCACTGGGCCCCAGGCAGGGTGTGGGGAGGTCTGGGGGGGTCTGTTTGTCCCCCTCAGTGGGATCCTGACCCTCTCTCCCCCCAGTTTGGGGCCATCAGGGTGAGGTGCCTCTTCACCCCCTGCCACACCTCGGGCCACATGTGCTACTTCATGTGGGAGGACGATTCCCCGGATGCTCCAGCTCTTTTCTCAGGTATCCCACCCTGCCCATGTACCCACCCTGGGTTTTGGGGACACGCTCCCTGTGTGCTGCCTGTCCCCCACACTCAGCACTCCCGGGGTGAGCCCAGCACCCCCTGGCACCCCCATCCCCAGCACTGGGGTCCCTGGGTGCCCAGCCCCCTTTCCCACAGGTGACACCCTGTTCGTGGGGGGCTGCGGGCAGTTCTTCGAGGGGACGGCAGAGCAGATGCACACCAACCTCACCCAGATCCTGGGGACTCTGCCCAAGGACACGGTGAGTGTCCCACACCTCCTGGGCAGGGCTCCTGGAGCCAGGAAGGGGCTTGAGGCAGCGATCCCGGGGTCGGGTCCGGCACTGGGAGCGGGTTTGATGCCGGGTGCCTCCTGCAGAAGGTTTTCTGTGGCCACGAATGCACCGTCAGAAACCTCAAATTCGCCTTGAAGGTGGAGCCAGAGAATGAAATGGTGAAGGAGAAGCTGGCGTGGGCCAGAGTAAGTGGCTGTGCCCCCTGTGCCGGGGTGGGGGCCGGGGTTGTGGGATGGCAGTGGGATTTGAACGCCTCTGCTCCCTCGGCAGCAGCGCGATGACGAGGACCTGCCCACGGTGCCGTCCACGCTGCAGGAGGAGTTCCTGTACAACCCCTTCCTGCGGGTCACGTAAGCACTGCTGGGGCCCTGCCCCACAATCCGCTCCCCTTTCCCCTCCAGCATCATCCCTTTCCCCAATGGCCTCGTGAACTGGTGGGAAATCTGAGCCTGGAGCGAGGGGAGGGTGCCTGGACATGGGGTCACCCCAGATCCCCCTGTGCCCCAGCAGGGCCCAGCACAGGATGGGACTCCCTCATCCATCCCAGCGGGGTGGGGGTCCTGTGCTGTCCCCATGGGCACAGCAGGGCTGTCCCCTTGCAGGGAGGAGCCCGTGCAGAGGTTCACAGGCAGGACGGACCCTGTGGAGGTGCTGAGGACGCTGCGCTCCGAGAGGGACAACTTCAAGAAGCCTAAGGAGAGGCCCAACCCCCAGGCCATGCTGGCCTTCGACTGGGGGCTCTTCAGGCCCTTCCTGGAGAAGAAGTGACATCCCCAGGGTGCCAGGGCTCCCTCCTGGCTGTGCCCAGCTCGGATTCACTCCCAGCTGGCCCTGGTTTGTGTCTTTAACCTGCTTGTTCGAGCCTGCTCTGCTCTGCTCCCCCTCTGGCTCCCCGGGCCCGAGAAGTTCCCTGTGGAGCAGCACCTGATACCTTTGGAGAGCCCAGCCTGTGGTGACCCCCCCTTGGTGCTGGGACGTGGCTTGGAGCAGGGGACACTCCCGATTTTGGGGTCAGTGCAGGAGCTGCCACCTGTCCTGCAGCCCCATGGCCATGGAAGGGAGCCAAGGAAGGGCAGGGAAGAGCGGGAATGCTCAGGGACCACAGAGCTGTGCCCCATGGACCACTAGGCTCCCCTGCCTGCACTGCCAGGCCTGGGGGCTGCATCCCATTCCCAGGGGTTGTGGGATGCAGCCCGGTGGCTCTGGAACCTCTGGGAGCCCTCCTGGCCCTGCCTGTCCTGCTCCAGCCACGCTGGGCCACTCTCAGGCCAGGGATGGGGGTGGAGACTTGGATCCCCACAGGAACCTGGGAAGCCACTGGTGTCCCTGGTGTCACCGGTACCCACCCGACTCCAGCCCTGTGCTAACAAAACCCTCATCACAGCAGGGTTGGGGTGGGTTTTTTTCCTCCCTTTCCCCCCAGTTTTTCCAGTAGGTCACCCAGGGATTCGTGTAGGGATTTGTGACCCAGTCGCTGCCTTCGGGAGCCCTCGGAAGCCCCTGGACCACGTGGGGTGTCCAGGTGGAGTCCAGGATCTGCCCCAACCCCTCTGGCTTCAGGAGGGATTTTCCAAGGTGGGACAGATTGTAGGCAGCAAACAACAAAGTGCTGCCAGGCACGCCTTGCTTTTGCTTTCTCCAAGATAAAAACTGGAAAACACTTGGTGCCAACTGCATGGACATTGCCTTGTCCTCAAGAGCCGGGGACCAGCTGGGGCTCCCAGGCCTTCACTTTGTGCAAAATCAGGGCTGTGTTTTATTTATTTTTAAGCTGAGAAAGGAGCAGAGTTTTATTTGCAGGTGGAGGGATACACTTTACACCATTAAAGTCATTCCCTTTTTTTTTTTTTGTGGAGAAATTAGAGGGTTTGATGGCAGCTCCCAGCACTGGAATAGAGCTGATTTCAGGGATTTTCATGTGTGGACTGTGAACTTCTTTGTTGCCACTGGAGTCTGGTTTGGGCCTTTTTCCTTTGCTACAAACTGGACCAAGGTTTTTTTCCTTTTATTAAGTTATAGTTTGGATTTACTCCCCTCCATGGAAAGGGAAGGATTTATCCAGCTGCAAAAGCTCCCTTGGTACTATGGCCTGAATTCCTCAGTTTACATGAAATGCTGGAGGTGTGGATGTCACCTGGGTGTTCCTTTGGAATTTGATTTATCCTGGGAGCAGGGTTGCTCCTGTGTGTTTGAACCAGCCCTGAGCCTGCTCCACAGCTCAAGGCTGAGACAAATTCAACTCTTCCTGGTGCCAGGGCAGGAAGAGCCACCCAGAATGCCCAGAACAGGGATCCCAGGGTGTCCTGGGTGGCTTCAGTGACCTCTGCATGCTGGTGACCTGGGAGCTGGGGAAGTGACAAAATGTAGAGCCCTGATTATTTAATTTCCAGCTAATTTAGCTTAATTGATTGTGCATTTCTGGGCTGATGTGCGTGTGCTCAGCAGACACTGGCTGTGCTCTGCACTGATCCATGGTCTCAGCATTCCAGGCTGGAGCCTCTCCCTGCCCAGGCTATTTTCTGGTTTAGCCAACCCCTGGGGTGTTACAAATCCCTGTGTGGAGAAGGGAATTCCCTGGAAGCACCAATTTGCTCCTCAGGAGAGTGGGGAGGGGGCAGCAGGGGGAGGTTGATGCCTTAGAACACTGTGAGGTCATTAATGATCATCAACACCTGAAAAATGGAAAGCTTTTAATTAAAAACATGAAAATCATCATTTGCTCTGTGGATTCATTGGAGTAAAGTGCAGAGGAGGCTTTGGTGCCTGCCAGCCACAAGGTCAGGAATTATTTTCTCATAATTTTAGGGATGTTATCCATTGGGAACTGCGTGTTTTTGTCTGGATTTAGGGATATTATCCCTCAGTGAGTGGCTGCTGAGGGTGGGTAAGTGTGGCAATTCCGTGACTCTGCTGTGTGTTTAGGAAGAAAGGAGAGAGATGTAATTGCCCTTGGTATAAATTATTATAATTTAAGGAAATAAATCACAAGGTTTTTCTGCAGCATTCACTCCAGTCCCATTCCAGCAGGCCCTGATCCAGCCCCAGGGGTGATCCCAGGCTTTGGATCCCCCCTCTCCTAGGGCACAGAAGCTGCAGGGCAGGGCAGCTCGATGTGAGACCTGCAGGCCTAACGAGGCCATCTCGAATGAAATGAGGATGTTCCAGCAGAGGCAGCCACAGAATCGAGTGCTGTGACAATCCAGCAAGGCCTGGGGGAGGAATATTGGGGTGTGGCACAAAGCTCAGCCTGGAGATGAGCTTTAAATGCTGGAATTCCTCAGTTCTGGTAGGAATGGGGCTGTTGGAGCAGTGCAGGGTCAGTCCTTCCAGCCTGGTTTGCATTTCTGCCTCTCTTGATGTGTTTTCTGTCAGACTTTGGGGTTTATTCACACCCCCTCATCCTGAAGCTGAAGGAATGAGCAGTGCCAGGCACATTCCCAGAGGCAGGAATTGCACAGAGCTCCAGCAGTCTCTGGAGAATCAGAAATCCAAGTTCAGAAGGCACTGGGTGTCTGCCTGGGCTTGGCAGCCCTCACCACTTGATGTTCAGGGCAGTGTTGGTCCTCTCCACGGCGTGGTATTCCGTGTGCAGCACTTCCAGAGCCTTCTCCGAGCCCCAGCCTCCCAGCCAGTGCTCGTACAGCTCCCCCACAGCCTGGTTTTCCTCAGGAATCTCAGCCCTCAGGGATTCATACAACCTCTCCACTTGCTGCAGCTCCTCCTTGCTGGATTCCCCCTCCAGTTTGATCTGCCCTCCTCCATTCAAACACCCTGGGGGAAAAACGGGATAAAGAACTTCAGCTGGGACAAAGATCCTAAAAAATTCCAGTTGGTTTACCCTGCTGCTCCAACAGCTGCAGGAATGAAAACACCTCAGGAATTGAGGTTCACCCCCAGTTATCTCCCAGCAGCAAGGCTACAGGGCTGGGAGATCCTGGGCTGGCTCCAGCTGGGGACCTGCCAGAGCTGCAGCTCTTATCTCCTGCCTCCAGAACAGAGCCAGAGCCCAGCCCAGGTGAGTCCAACCTTGGGGCTCAGCTGAGGGAAAGGGAGAAGTGCCTGGGATGTGTTCTGGGAGTTGGGCTGAGCAGTGGGAGGCTCCCAGAGCTGTGTGGATCCTTGGGAAGGAGCAGCTCCAAGAGCCAGGAGTGGCCCCTCAGCATCAGCCCAGGCTGGGCTCAGGCTGCCTGTGCTCCCTGCCAGCACATCCCAAGGGAGCCAGCAGGCAGGAAAAGGAAAATGGGATAAAACAGGTATGAAGTGACTTTCTGCACCAGCCACAACAGCATTTTCTGAAAGTGTAATGGTCAGGTTTGGGCAATTTTAGGGGAAAAAGCCCCTCAGGTACCAAAGAGCTCAGGAAATCTTCCTTAAAAGCAATTAATTAATTAATTATGCAAATGTTGTGTGATAGAATTTAGCTGCAATTCCTTAAATCAGAGGTAGGAAAACCCCCACACAGCTCTGGATCTGTGATGCTGTGGCTGTCACACCTCCAGAGTGTGAGAAATCACCCATTTTCCCTGTACTGAATTCCCTGGAGCTCCTCCCAGCCCTGGATGCACCCCTGAGCAGCCTCACCTGAGGGACAGGCCATCACCTCCACATAGTGATAGGGGCACTTCCCCCGTTTCAGCTTCTGCACCAGGTTCTGGATGTTCCTAAATCCATAGGCCAGAGCAAACTGGAGCAGGACAACTCCATCCCTCTCCAGGGTCACCTCCTGGAAGTCCTTGTTCCTGAGGGAGCAGAGCAGAGGAAATGTCTTCTCCAAATGAATTTCTATTTTAAACTTCAAAGGGCCCCGTGCTAAACCCAAATCCTTTGTGAATCTCATTTAAGAGCTGTCCTAGTTCTGTGCTATCTGAAGGAAATGTGAAGGAATTCTTTCCAGAGCCTTCTCTGGGACTGTTTGGGCCACCTGAGTTTGCTGAAGGACACCTGTGCTGGATAAAGCTCAACCAAAGGAGCCTTTCCCTGTAACAGATCTGAGACCTTCAGCCAACATTAATGGAGCCCCCGAGGGGGTTTTTAACTTCTACTGGATCATAAAACATGGGAACAAACCCTGACTGAAGGACTGCAGATTCCTAAGGTTAGTGGCAATACCTGTTCCTGATAAAAAAGTAAGTAATTTGATTTTTTATCAAGTTTTTGAGATTGCTTTTTCTGCTTCCTAAACCAGGGAATCCTAAACATAAACACTGCTCATTAGGGACATAATTAATTCCAAGGGATACACTAAATTATAACTGGGAAGCCAGAAGGAATCTCAGGTGGATGAGCCTGAATGCCCAAACTCAAGTGATTTATTTTCTGTTTCATTACACTTAAACAGAGCCCCAAAGCCCCTCCACAAGGTTTTCTGTGGGGTCAATAATTAGTGACAAATCTACTTGATTGGCCTGATCCCAGGTGAGGAATCCCAGCTCTGTGAGAGCTCTGCCTTCCCAATTATTCTAGAAATTGTCAGTGGGAAAATCCATCAGGCCAAACTCCAGTGTGGGTGGGGAAGGGGCTGGAATTCTCCCTGGGAAAGGCTGCATGGAACTGGCTGATTTATTGCTCAGCAGCTGGGGGAGGGAGCAGCCAACTGTCAGGCCTGGAAGTGAAACGTTTAACACAGCAAAGAAAGTTTTGGTCCCTCAGCAAAGAGAGAATTCCAGAAAAAATGGGGTTTTCTGTAGGATTTCAGCTTCTTACTTGAGAGGTTTGTAGTGGATTGAGTCCACGTGGATCCCAAAGAGCTCCTGGGCCGCGTGTCTGTAAATGTGCTCCAGGTACCCCCCCGAGCCCCCGCCACGGTGGGTGCTGAGCTCCTCTGCTGCAGCACTGCCGAGCCTGGAGAGGGGAGAGAGCAGCAGCTTTAGGAATTCGGGATAAAACAAAGCTCCTGGGGGTTCAGAGCAATGGGAGCAGCCAAACAGCACCACCTGCTGAGCTCCAGCTTTTCCCTTTCTCCAGAGCCTCGTGGTGCCCAGTGGGAGTTGTGTCACCTGGCACAGGGTGCCCAGAGAAGCTGTGGATGTCCCATCCCTGGAAGTGTCCCAGGCCAGGCTGGACAGGGCTTGGAGCAGCCTGGGATAGTGGAAGGTGCTGGCATTGGGTGATTGTAAGGCCCTTCCCACCCAAACCATTCCAGGATTCCATGATTCTCCAGTTAATCATCCTGTGTAATTCAGAGAGGTGCTGCTAATGAACCTTTCTGGTGTTTATGTGCCAGCAGCTCTGGGGATGCTCCCCTTACCCTGAAGCAAAGGCAGCTCTGGGTGCTCGGTGCAGAACCAGCCCTGGTGTCACCTCAGACCACAAAATGAGATTCCACCCCACCCCAAGGTGTGCAGCTGGCCCTTCACCAGATGTTCCTCCTCAGTTCGACAACCCCAGGCTCATCTGACACGTCTTAAATGTCATTTTTTACCAACAGTCTCCTGGAGATTAACTCAGTGACCTAAATATTTGTTTTTTCTGCTTTCATTCTGGGATCTCCACAGTAGCTCTGGTAACGAGGAGCAGGGACAGCACAGCAACAGCTTTTGCTTCAGGAAATTTTTATCACTGGGACAGATTCTTGCACTTCCCAAAGCCTGCAGCAGGTTTTTGTGGGATGAAAGGAGCTGGAGCGATTGTCCAGTGGAAATTCACCATATTTTGTACATTAAATATTTAAACTCCCAATTGTACTGGTTCAAGTGACACAAGAAACCAAACCAAGTGCAGACACACTTGTGTAAAACAGCAGGAACAGGGAAATTCTGAACTCTCTAAATCCTGTAGGAAAGAGAACATGAGTGAAATGGGATTTTGTTCTTACAAGGTATCCAGGGGAGCAGGATCTACATCTGGCAGGGACACTCCTTCTTGTTCCAACAGCTTTACCACTTCTCCTAGAGCAGAACCAGGCACACAAAGAGTTCTTATTTTTGGGATACAAGAAAACAAACCCCACAGAGCAGGCCCTAAACTGCATCTGCATTTTAACAGGGCATGATTTGCACTATTAAAATGTAAATATATATCAATATATAACCTCTGTCAGAGGCAAAGGGTTATTAAAGCCAGGGAACGCTTTGAGACTCCCAGAATTAGCTGGAATCGGGAATCTCCTGTGGACCTGCTTACCTGTGGTGATGACACAATCCACATCCCTGGTCTGGAATTCCTCGTTGAAAAAGTCTGGCCTGGAGGCCTCCAGCTTTTTGTCGTAACAGGGCATGACCGTGACGTGGTAGATCCTGTCAGGGGGTAGGTGCTGCAAGAGAGACAAGGCTGGGCAGCTGGAGCAGCCAAAATCCCCCCTGTCCTGAGGGAGGTGCATTCCAGGAGCAAAGGAGAGTGGTGGAAATGCCCCAGTGCCCCTGAACAATCCCCACTATTACTGAATATTTGTGTATATTTATGTATTTATACATAAATGAAATGATTTCCCCCCTAGAAGCCAATTTCAGCTGCAGTCAGTGTCAGCATTTATGGTCCTTCACAGGTTTCATGGAATCCTGGAACGGTTTGGGGTGGAAGGGACCTTAAAGCCCACCCAGTTCTGACCCCAACACCTTCCCCTATCCCAGGTTGCTCCAAGCCCCGTCCAACCTGGCCTTGGACACTCCCAGGGATGGGGCAGCCACAGCTTCTCTGGGAATTCCATCCCAGCCCCTCCCCACCCTCACAGGGAGGAATTCCTTCCCAATATCCCATCCATCCCTGCCCTCTGGCAGTGGGAAGCCATTTCCCCTTGTCCTGGCACTCCAGGCCCTTGGAAATAGTCCCTCTCCACCTTTCCTGAGGCTCCCTTCAGCTCCAGGAAGTTTCTCTCACTCCAATGCAATGATCCAAGGTCAGGCAGAGAAGCCAATCCCTAATTAAGCCATTAGGGAATAAACTTCCTCCCTGCTCCCAAAGCTCAGCCCCTGCTCTGTAACCAGGCCATGATCTGGAGTCCCACAAAAACCTCAGGATCATGCAAGAAATAAACACAGCCTGAGCAAACAGGTCACTGACCCCAGGCCATTGTTTCAGTCTCTTGTGCCAAATATTCCCAGAAACTGCCAAATTTTGTCCCAAACCTGCAGCTGTCAGCATCTGCCTCATGCAAGTGTCAAAGCACTGCTCGTTAGTGGCCAATAAATCCCACAATAAATCCCACTGGGTGCTGCAGCTCCTTCCTGGCCAAACCCAGGCTGTTTGTTTAAACTCCAGACTGGGGATATCCAGCTCCCATCCGGAAAGACTCCAAAGGTTACAGACTAAGGACAGAAACAGAACATCAAGATGGGAATGAGGGATCATTTTTAGACAAGCCAGGATCTGCACGTAAGCACCGACTGCAGCCTTGGCTTGGGGTCACTTATTTGAAATTGTTCACTAACTTTAAACAACAGAGGCACAAAGACACTGAGAAATAAGGTTCCTCAGCTTTCCCAAATAATCCACAGGCTTTAATTAGCCCATAGTGTTATGCCCTAATTACTACTCATTAGCTGAAACAGAAGCGAGGAAGATTCGCTGCCTTCTGCAAGGCAATATTGACTCTTGAACGTGTATAACACATAGCAAAATTTAAAAAAAAAATCAGCCTGAAGTCTCCAATTCGAGGAGTTTTCCATTAAGAAGAGCATTTTTAGAGCTTTACCTGCTGCTCTGCAAAGTAGCCCTTGACCAAGGAGCCCATGACCTGCTGGGGAGATTTGGTGGTGCTGATGTAGGGAATGATGAAGCTGCCGTGGGTTTTCTCTGCATAGCAGATCCAACCTGGAAGGAACAGAATCAGCAAATTAAATTAACAAGTAAGAAGAAGACCTTTACTCTGCCCACCCTCCCCAAGCCCCAAGTTTAATGCCCATTAATAACCATTTGCAACCTCAATTCAGCACAGAAGGCAAAGGAAGCGTCAGAGCAGATTAATTTTAAAGATGTTTCACCACTGCTTTAACACCAAGATCTCTGTGCTGTGAAGAGCATAATCCTGCAGGTAAAAACATCCATTTCCACCTTTTCTGGAATGGTTTGGGTTGGAAGGGACCTTAAAGCCCATCCAGTTCCAACCCCACCAGCTGGATTTTTGATTCCAGCTGTAGCTGAACCCGTACCTGGGCAGGCAGAGGCCAGCATGGGCAGAGCCTTTTTGTCCTCTGCTTGTTTGCGGAAGCGTCTCACGAACTCTCGCTGGCTCTCCAGGAGGCTGAAGTTCCTGGAGAAGGTTGTGTCAAACACGTAGTGCACACCTGGGCAGGACAGCAGCTGGGTTAAACCCACAGGATACAGCAAAATACAACAAAAAAACCTTCCACTTGGACCAGAGTCAAACTTGGTCACAGGTACCAAGGCCTGCAGCTGAGAGGGAACGTTTTCAGCACAGCAAGAGGAGTGAAAGTGACAGGAGAGATGGAAATCTAAAATGTAAAGTTCTTTGAAACGGTTCTTTACAGGTTTTACAGAATGATGGAATGGTTTGGGTTGGAAGGGACCTTAAAGATCAGCCAGTTCCATGGGCAGGGACACCTTCCACTATCCCAGGCTGCTCCAACCTGGCCTTGGACATTTCCAGGGATGGGGCAGCCAAAACCTTCTCTGAGAATCTGTGCCAGGGCCTCCCCAGCCCCACAGCCAGGAATTCCTTCCCAGTATCCCATCTGACCCCACCCTCTGGCAGTTTAAATCCTTTCCCTTGCCCTGTTACCATCTGCCCTTATAAAAAGTCCCTCTCCCTCCTTTTTCCCAGCCTTCCTTCCCTCACTCCAAGTTCATTATGACTGAAGTTGTGGAAAGTTTGGAATCCACGTGGGGGTTAAATCCCACCCATTTGTGCTGAACCCCCAGCCCAGAGTCCCCTCAGAACACAACCCCACACTTGCCTAAACTCTTCAGGAACGTGGTCAGCTTCTTTGCTGTCTCCAGAAGCCCCATTTTGCACCTTGCAGCCAGGGAGGCTCTGGACTGGGGTGAAACAGAAACCACCACCAGTTTCCGCTCGTCGGCAGCAGCAGCCTGGGGTAAAACCAAACAATCCCAAATGAACGCGGCACGGGCAGAACTGTCAGCGCCACAGAGCACCTCACACATTCACTCTGAGGCAGGGATTCACATCAAACCCTTCCAAACTCCTTAAAAACGAGAACAAACCACACCAGTGCAGCCAGGCCAGCCTGGGATCCTTCAGGGCTCTGAAATTCCCTTTCCATGTGGATTTTCGCCCTTTTTCTGCAGAGTTGAGAGGGACCCACCTTGTTGAGAGCCAGCACCTTGCAGAGCTCCTCGTGGCTCTGCTGGCTGATCAAAACACTCTCAGCCGAGGTGATGCAGCCGCTGCAGGCCAGGCAATCGTTCAGGGTGATTTTTGCCTTTTCCAGCTTTTGTGCCTCCCCATCCTACAAAGAAACAGAGCAGGCTCAGCTCTGATCCCAGCACAGAATTTAAGGAGCAGTTTCCCCCCCTTTACTATGAATAATAATGAAGATGTTGTTGGTTTTATGCCCTTGGTTTATCATTTAAAAAAAATCTTTATTTTTAGTGAGATGAGGACAAAGCCACCTGAAGTTCTCTGCTTTTAATGGGATTATTTGGCACAGAAAGGGGAATTTGCTGAGGGATTTCATCTCAGGCCAACTTCATCCCAGGCAGTGGAAGGGAGTATTTTTCCTTATATCTGCCCTGAATAAATTGGCTTTCCCAAGAGATTCTCCTCTAATCATCACTCCTCAATAAAGCCAGGAACAGAGCAGGAAATGAGGTGCTACAAAAATTTTAAAATAAGGAACCAGACTGCTCTGGAAGTGCTGTATCCCCCTTTTGCTAAATCAAAATCTACTTAAAGTTCAAAGTTCCATTCCTAGAGGAATTCCCAGCTTGGTTAACTGAGCACTGCCAATTTTCTTTTGTGAAAACAGGAAAAACTCAGCCTGAATTTTGGAAGCAGGAGGCTTCTCAATTCTTCAAGCTTTTAAAGCAATAATTTGAAATATTATTTAAAATAAAACCACTGCAAGATTTATTAAAAATATCTTGATTAAATCTCTCTGTGAGTGAGGACAACAGACATTGCCACAAACAACCTGGAATTGCCAATCCTTAAATACTGATAAAACAAATAAATTTTTCATCTTATCTGCTCTTATACTGAAAGTCATCACTAGTTAATGGCAGTGTTTCAGAGCATAAAACCGGCACAAAATTAGAATTATTGATTATAAAATGACTGCTTAGAAATGAATTTATAAACTAAAATGATTATAAATTAAGGTTTAATACAATCTCAGCTTATCTGCTCTTACACTAATATCATTGTGAGTAATTATGAGTAATTTGAGTAATTAATGTCAGTGTTTCAGAGCATGAAAGTGGCACAAAATTGGAATGATTGATCATAAATTAAAAAGGAAAAAAAATACAAGAATGCTGGCAGCAGCACCTTGGTTCTCTTTCAAGAATTAAATGGATGAGTATTACTGAAATACTTAAAATACACTCATTTTTCTGGGTTTTTAACACCCCACTGAACGAAAGACCCCACGCACCTGATTGACCTGGAAATAGCTCCCATCAGCTTCGATTTTGATCTTTGCTGCTGCTTTTCCAGGCTTTTTGTCCACTTTGACAGGCTTGATGCATTCCTGAAAGAGCAGCAAAGGCTGGAAGTGAGGAGCCGAGCAAGGGAGAGGGGACTGAACAGGAATAAAGGGATCAAACACCGGTTCTGGAGTGACTCCGGTTCCTCCCCCTCGAAACGGGCTGGATTTTCTCCGAGTTTCTTTCAGCGCTGGAAGAAAAATGGCAAAGCAAAGGCTTCTCACCCGTTTTGTGCAGGAAGAACACTTTTCCAGCATCATCCCAAAGCCACAGGGTAATTCCGCTGCTCTTTCTGAAGAACTCGGCTCTGCTTTTGGAGCCTTGGCAGGAACAGAGCCTGGCCAAGCCCCTCCGCCCTCCTCCTCCTCCTCCTCCTCCCCAAAATCTGGGAGCAAATCCTGACTCCTGGCTGCAGATCCCAGCCCGCGGAGGGGTGGTCAGTGCCCAGCGTGTGCCTGGTGCCACCGAGGTTTGATTTTGTGACAAAAGGGTCTCTGAGGAGCTCCGCTGGGCTGCTGCCACTTCGCTCCCGTGTCCCGGCACAAGTCCCAAGGGTTTTTCTGCATTTTATCCAGTTTTTAATTGTTTAAGCACCCCGTGACTCCTTGTCCTACTTCTCCTTTGCCTGTCATCGTCCTCCCTCTGCCAGCTTGAGGTTTCCCCCCTAAATGAATCCATCTTTGCTACGTTTTGCAGGGTTCAGAGCCTTGCAGGCACAACTCATTTTGATTCTCCACTTGAAACACAGAAGCGGAGCACCATTATTTACGTGAAGAATTCCCTTGCAAATCCAAGTCCTACACGGAGAATTAACAGGGTTTGCTCTTCCCCTTTCCACTGATCTCGGGTCGGTTTTTCCGCTGTATTTCTCAGCAAACACATCCAGGATTAATATTCTGCATTCTCCCAGTGCGTGAAGCCTCTGGCAGGAGCAGAGCCGATCCCTCCTCGCTGCTCATTCCCCCCTGAACCCTGTGCATTCCCTCCCATCCTCCAAGGAAACCCGTCCAGGCTTAAACTTTTACTGGGGAGGCTCCAGACTAACATTCCACATCGCCTTCCCCATCGGGGTGGGAATGGCTCGGCTGCTGCTCCAAGATTTGGGGCTGCTCCAGAGCCTTGCCCTGCGCGGCGGTGGAAGGGACAGCGCGGAATCTTCATTTTTATGCCTTTTGCCATTCCCAAAAGCAGCGGGTGGAGGTCTGAGGGGCTGGGCACGGTCCCCATGCGGGGACAGCGCGAGGGGCAAAGAGAGCTGAGGGTGGCACTCCCCGCCTCCCCTCAGGGCTGTGTCCGCGCCCTCCCCAGGGCCCACCCCGAGGGTCCCGGGGCGGGGGAAGGCCTGGCAGCCTCGTGAGCCCCCGGCCCCGGAATCCCCAGCCCTGCCAGCCCCGGCGCAGCCCCACCTGCGAGGGCGCGATGAAATCGTCGAGCTCCGTGAGCTGCAGCACCCCGCTGAACCGGGCCGCCATCGCCGCCGCAAAGCGAGCAGCCACACTGTCGTACAACGGGCCCGCCACGCCGCCGCAAAGCGAACAGCCACACTGTAGTACAACGGGCCCGCCACACCGCCGCAAAGCGAGCAGCCACACTGTCGTACAACGGGCCCGCCACACCGCCGCAAAGCGACGCGCCACACGTCGTAAAAAAGGCCCGCCACACCGCCGCAATGTAATATCAGATTGTGTCTTTTTGCTCCGCAGATGTCAACTTTTTTTGAATAAACTAATAATACATAAGGCCGTTGGGCGTTCTAAACAAATATAGAGGTGTCAGCACGAGGAAAATTTGGTGGTAACTCCTTTCGCGCACTTGTGGCTGTTGAGAATCTCGTGCCTCAAGGGGAATCCCAGAATTAGATCCCAGCGAATGTTTCAGGCTCTGAAAGGCCAGTAGTAGTAGTAGTAGTAGTAATAATAATAATAATAACAATAATAACAATAATAATACAAACAAACAAACAAACAAATAAATAAATAAATAAATAAATAAATAAATAAATGTGATAATTAGGTACAAAATTAGGCGAAATTCCTCCTGTGGCTCCTGTGTGCTTTCTGGAGCAGGATGTTCGGGCAGCTCCTGCTGGGTACCCGTTTATTTATCAGACACTGCTGTGGAGCAGGAAAGGGTTAAACATTCCCGTTCTTCCCCTGAGGTAAGTCCCCGGGTGCTAAGGGGGTGCTTAAGGGACAGGATTTAGGGCTGGGAACATTTGGGGTTTAGGGAGAGCGAGAGACAGGGTTTAGTTGAGTTTTGCTCTGCTTTTCATGACTGGGCTGTGCAGGTCCTGGCATTGCGGGTGACTCTGAACACACACCTTTATATTATTTGTATTTATATTTATATTTATAATTTATATTTATTATTTATATTTATTTATGCCTGCAGCAGGCTGAGCTGCTCTGTCACATCACCAGGGGTCAGCCTTGCTGTGAGAAGCACCTGGGGACACCCAGAGCGCCTTTCCAGGTGCCGGACTCCTACAGGAGACCCTTTTCTTGGAGCTTCTTGGTGCTGGGGTGTTGTAGTTCCTTTTCTCTGCCCCGGCTCACGGGCTCTGACCCCGGGCACCCTCTGCCTGCCCCGGGGAGGCGGCCAGAGGCAGCTCACAGCTGGACGGCACCGAGGAGATAAAGGAGCGAGAGGGGCCTTCGGCTTGGGGTTCAAAGGTTTGTTGAGGGGAAGAACTCAAGAGGCCGAAAGACCTCACAAAATGGAGGCACCAGACTTTTATAGGGTGGGAAGAGTGGTCCGCGGCATAATATGAACAGACCAATGGGAAAGGTACAGGGAGGGGCGAGGGTACAGGAGACCAATAAGGTCTAAAGCTTCTAAAACAAGACCAAACAAGGAAATTCAAAAGGATCACATCAGGTAGGATGGAGACAAGGAGCTTATAGCTTAACACAAGGCTCTACTAGGAGCCAAAAACAGGTTACCGCACTGGGGAATAAGGAATGCTGGCCATTCCAGCTGTGTTTTGTGCTCCTCAGCGCAGGGTAGAGAGGGCTGAGGATCCTCAGCAGGAGCTGGAGCATTTCTAGTGCTCCCAGCGCCTGTCCGTGCCTCGCCTGGCCCTCGGGAAGGTGAGTGTGTGCTCTGGGAGAACCCACCCACCCCCGGGACTGGGAGAACATTCCACAGCTCCTGCGTTTTTAACCCTGTAAGCTCCGAGGGGCCAGGGCTGGGATGAGGTGAGCTGGCTCCTCCTGAGCGGCCTTTGTCAGCCCTGAGCGTGCTCCTGCTGGAAGCTGCTCTCCCGGTGACCCTGAAGCCTGCCACGCTTCTCCCTGCCGGCTCCCGGGGTGGCAGGAGGGTGGCAGGAGTGTCCCCAAGGCACAGGTCGGGCTGGGGCACTGCCGAGCACATTCCTGCTCTCCAGAGAGGCCGCTGGGTCACCAAACCTCGGGAGAGAGGGAAAGCAGACGTCAGAGCAATTTACCTTTCCTTTTTTAGCCTGTTTGGATTGCAGTTCGGGGCGGGCTTGGAGTGGTACCTGTAGGTGGTTTTTGACTTGTGCAATGCAAATATTGCAGGAGAGAGAGGGAGGGAGGGAGGGAGAAGCCAAGGGAAGTCTCTTGTGTAAACCTCCAGGCAGGTACAGTGAGATAGTTGGGGTTTAATTCCAGCTCTAAACGGATATTTGATGCTGTTTGGTGTTTTTATTGTGTCTTCCTTGTCTCTGTGACACTTCCCTCAGGGTGCAGGAGGCAGCTGTGGCAGGAAGGGCTCTGTGGCCGGGGCAGGGTTTCCTTCGTAGTTCCCACAGCAGGGGATAAATCAGGACTGGATTTTAGACGGGTTGGAGTGTTTGGTGGTAGGAAAAGGCCTCTGAGACCCCTGGCTTCCCTCTCTCTTTGCAAATTTAAAGCCCACTCAAGTGAGGGGCTGTTGGCACAGGCAGCCGAGGGTGGGATCACAGAACCACTGAGGTTTAAAAAGACCTTTAAAAACCCAGCCATTCCTCCAGCACTGCCAAGGCCACCACTGAAACCTGTCCCCAAATCCAGCTTTTAAACCTCTCCAGAGCTGTGACTCCACCACCGCCCTGGGCAGCTGTGCCAGGGCTGGACAAACCTTCGGGTGAGGAAATTTTTATTGATCTCCAACTTAAACTTCCCCTGGTGCAACTTGAGGCCATTTCCTCTTGTCCTGTCCCTCGTTCCCTGGGACAGACAGTCTTGCATGAGCTGTGAAACACAATCCCTCAGTGTCAGCCTCTGCTGACCCCTCTGGCATTTTTAGGTGTGGGCTCAGCAGCACCTTGGAGCCAAAATTGTTTCTTTTCCTATATTCCCTGCTTGTAACTGGAGGCTTGAGCAAACAGAGTGACACAAGCTCCTTAGTGAAGCAAATATTGCCCTGTTTATAAAAATCTCTCTGCCGGTGACATTTAATGAGCAGCTGCGTCAACCCCCGGGGTCACAGGGCTGGTGTGACCTTGCTCATCCTTCCACAGGTCTGTGCCAGGCTCGGAATCTGTGGATTCGCAGGGAAAGGTGGCAGCTGGGACAGCCCCAAGTGCTGTGAACATCCCATTCCTGCTTAAGCTCTGTCCCTCCCAGCCCTGCCACAGCAGGGGGTTCAGGAGGAAAACCCAGGATGAGGCTTCCCAAAAATGCATCTCGTGCCTTATCCCAGCAGCTCTGTGCCTGCCAGCACAGAACGTTGCTCCAGGCGAGGTGGTTGCGAGCCTGATCCACCTTTAATCCGGGGATGAGCACCTGGAGAGCTCTCCTGACTCTCCTGGGTGACTCCGGGGCTGGGGACAGGGGTGTGGGGGAGCAGCGGGCTCTGCTGTGCCCCGGGCTCTGCTGTGCCCAGGGCTCTGCTGGCCGGGTCACTGCGGTCACAGCTCTCCCTGTTTGGGCAGAGCCTCCTCGTCCGTGCTTCTGGAGAGAAAAGGGAGAAGTTTCACCCAGACTTTGAGATATTGGGGGATTTCCTCCGTGTGCCGAGTGCCAGCGGAGCTGAGCTCTCTCAGGCAGGATTAGAGGAAGAGCCAAGTGCCAAGGATGACCTGTGATGACGAGGTGATTTTCGTAGGCTGGGAGCTGTTTATTCGTCAAACCGCAGGTTTGGCATCACCTCTGTCCCTTTGTCCCCCTCTGGCAGCTCCGGGCACCGCCCAGGCTCCGGCAGGAAACCTCTGCTCCTGCCCCTCCAGGGAGAGGAGCTTTGCTCTGGGCTGGGATTGACCTTCGTGTCTCCCTTTTTCCTCCCGGTTCCCCCTCCAGAGAACCTCTTAAAAGCTGCTGTTGTGTCAGCCGCTGATCCGAAGGGTTGGACAGTGCAGCTGTGCCACGATGGGCTTCTCCCAGATTTCCCAGGGTTTCTACCTCGTCTGGGCGTTTTGCCGGATCTCCGTGGCAGATTCATCCCTGGACTCGCATAGTGAAGGGATCTGTGATGGACGTGAGACACAGGACGAGTTCACCTTCCCTTTTAGACCTGTCTGCAAATCCTCTCTTCATACCTGGGCTGTGCTGTCCCCGCAGGGCCCTGACAGATTCCTCTTCGAGAGACAATGAAGAAACAAAAGAATAAATTCGAGCTTTTGAAAGTGCTTCCAGGAGCCTCCTTTGCCTTTCTGTCCCCTTAGCACAGCTGGATTTTCCTTGCTGGGTGTTATTTTCTTTGAGATTTTATATAAATTTCCACAGCACCTGCAAGGCTGTGCTGTGCATCTTTTAATGCCCCTTTTAGCTTTTATTCCTGAGGCTTTCTCCCTTTTTGCCCTGTTATTCCTGTCCTTAGATCTCTCCAGGTCCTGGGCCGTGTTTGGGGTTAATGCCAGGAGGGCACTGGGATGTCCTGGTGAGCGGTGACAGCCTGAGGAGTTTGGCTGTGGTTTAACTGGTTTCGGGCAAAGCCTGAGCCTTACCGGGCTGCTGTGCCGAGCCAGGGTTAGACCCGGCTTTCCCGAGCCAGCACAAAGCCCCTTTGTCCCGGCTGCCTGGCGCAGGGAGTGCCGGCGCTGGGCGTGCCCGTGCTGCTGGAGGTGGGATTAGGGAGGATTTATTGTCCCTTGTCACACCTGGCTGAGCACAGGAACAGTCACTGCCCGGCTCAGGGGCACTGCAGGACACTCGAGCCGTGCCTGGTGCTACCCAAGCCCAGCCAGCCCGGGTGGGAAAGGCTCTGACTCATTTTGGGGCTGTCCCACCCTCTGCAGCTTTTCCACGGCCTCTCCTCCCACCCAGGGCTGTGTCGCTGATCCTGATGCAGAATTGGGATCAGTTTGGGAAAAAGAATCTTGCAGAGGGAAGGGAGGCAGCGACAGGGCTCGTGTGTAATTGTGTTGAGCTAAAGGGGATCACTTATTGCAGGTGAGCTCCAAAATCCCCCTCACGGACCTGTGCAGGGCTGGTGGCACCTCTGGGGTGGGCTGGACAGCGCTGGACACCTCTCCCAGAGATGCCCCATCCCCAGAAGTGTCCAAGGCCAGGTTAGATGGGGCTTGGAGCCACCTGGGATAGTGGAAGGGGTTGGGGTTGGGGCTGAGCTTTAAGGTCCCTTCCAGGCCCTGAACATTCCATGACTCTGGTCTGGCTGCAGTGGCAAAGCCCTTTGTTTCTCTCATATGGAGCCACAGGTTTTCCAGCAGCTTCCCCATCCAGCACTTTTCCATCTGATCTTGTCATGAACAGCCTGTTTGGAGAGCTGAATTTCCAAAAGGTGCAAAACACCAGAGCTTTGATGTTAGAAACCTGACGGAAGGATCCCCATCCAGCTCCAGGACACCTCCACTGGGTATCCCGGAGAAGAGGCCTCTCGCTTTGAACTCCGTGAATCGGCCAGATTACAAAATGATGGTGGTTTTTATGGATTTGGGTGGCTTAGGATGGGGGTTGGTGAGAGTCACTCTAATTCTGGGGATCCTCTGTGTCACACGAGCTGCGTTTGTGACTGGCTGCTGCTCTCATTCCAGAGGAGCTGATAAGGACGTGAAGTGTGCTGAGAAGAGTGGGGGTGTGGAGGGAGCTGGGGCTGCCCGGGGGTGTGGTGCTGCTGGGAGGTGACAGTGACACAAACACGAGTTACTTGTGGCCGGGAGTGGGCAAGCCTAGGCCTGGCCCAGAACTGGGCTTTGCAAAAACTTGTCTGGAGTAGCACCAATAAAGCGACCAAACAGTGACTTTTTTTTTTTTTGTTGTTTTCCAAATCTGAGGATGTAAAATTACCCTGAAGTGTCCAAAGAAACAGCTCACATTCTGACACCCATGGTGGGATCTGGAATCATGGAATAGTGGAATGTCCTGAGTAGGAAGTGACCCACAGGGATCATCCATCCCACCAATCCCACCCTGGGCACCCCTGGCAGTGCTGTCCAAACGCTCCTGGAGCTCTGGCAGCCTCGAGGCTGTGCCCATTCCCTGGGGAGCCTGGGCAATGCCCAGCACCCTCTGGGGGAAGAACCTTTTCCTAATATCCATCCTAACCCTCCCCTGGCACAGCTCCATCCCATTCCACGGCCTGGCTGCCTGACAGAACTCCCACGTATTTCTCTTCAGGATTTCCCGGGTGGAGATGATTGGGGCACACAGAGATTTTGAAGAAATCCCAACCATTTCAGGCTCCTGAAGCGAAATTCCCTGGTGACAAACACTCCCTGAGCGCCTGGAGGAGGGTGCTCCTGGAGGATTGAGCACAGATGGGTTTTTGTCCCGTGCAGGGCAGGGAGGGAATCCAGCTTGCTGCTGTATCCTAGGAATGCCAGGCATTACCAAACAGCTCAGTTATTTGTCCTGCAGCCCGTTTGTACTCTCAGGGACTCAGGGTGTGTCCCGAGCTCCGAATCCATCCCGCAGAGATGCAGGTGGAGGAGCCAGGGCCACACCCCGGCGTGCTCAGTGAAAAGGAGCCCGCTATGCCCAGAGCCTGCCCAGCTGGGACGAGCAGCCACAGGTGAGTGTCCCAGGGTCCCCTCCGAGCAGGCTGTGCCACCTCCTGTCCCTCTGCCTCCAGGCTGTGCCACCTCCTGTCCCTCTGCCACCACGGGCCTGGACAGCAATAGACTGCCTTAATTAAGTCCAAGTTCTCCCTGGGCTTTCCCGGACCCCCAGGAGTTTTTCACCTCTTTTGGGTCCCACTTTGGGGTTTGTGAAGGGTGTTGGCTTGTCCAGATTTCCACGCGACACAGCCACCTTTGACTTTCCTCCTCTGAGCTGGGTTTGAATGAATTTATTCCTGTTTGGTTTCTCCTGGCTGAACTGAGGTGACTCCTGTGGGTGTTCTGAAGACCTGTCCGGAAATGCCTCCTCTGCTCCCAGGGCTGGGATTCCTCCTCCTGCTGGGTGAGTCTGCCTGTGGAGGGAGGGGTGTCCCAGGAGGGTTTTCCATACCAGAGATAATCCTCAAAAGGGGAAATGGTGCTGACAGACCGCTGAATGTGACTTTGGTGGTTGCTCTGAATCCCCAGACTTTCATTCTCCGGTTTGTTATTGGACCTGTGAGTGAAATATTTTAGTTTTGGTGATAAACAGAGTGGGAAGGTACAACTGAGATTGAGTCTCCTCTGTGTTTTCAGAGCTGTCTGCTCCCTGTTCCTTTTGCTGGAGTATCCGGGTGCCTCTGGGAAAGCTCTTAAGGAATAATCACAACTGACTGAATATTGAATAATAAATCCCGGAGTAGTTCGGGTTGGGAGGGACATTAAATCTCATCCAGTTCCATGGGCAGGGACACTTTCACTATCCCAGGGTGCTCCCAGCCCCATCCAGCCTGGACTTGGACATTTCCAGGGATGGGGCAACCTCTGGGAAATCCATTCCAGGGCCTCCCCACCCTCACAGGGAGGAATTCCTTCCCAATGTCCCATCTGACCCTGCCCTCTGGCAGTTTGAAGCCATTCCTCCTTCTCCTGTCCCTCCATCCTGTGTCCAAAGTCTCTTTCCACCTCTCCTGGGCCCCATTAGGGGAAGGTTCTGTTAATTAGTGACAGTTCTCCATTAATTAAATAATTACAAAGGTGTAGCAGCTGGTAATCAAGAAAGGAGTTGTGCTAATTAAGGACTCATCCAAGCTGCTTTATAATCCCTCCCTAATGCAGTTTGTTGGGGTTGTGAGCTCATCCATGCCCAGGAAAGCCACTGGAAGGGTAACTGAGGTGATTCCTGGGCTGATCCCTGTCTGTGGAGCAGGGAAATCCTGGAGAGGAGTGTCCCCTGAGTGTTGTTCCTGTCCTTCCCCTGCTGTCCCTCTTTGGGAACAGATGCAGCACATCCCTTGTGTCACCCGGACACAGCCAGGCTGAGCTGGGGGGCCAGAAGGGGACCTCGTGTCTGTCACCCCTCAGGGACCACAGCAGGGAGGAGAGTGTGAAATTCTGGGTCAAAAATGAGCACTAAAACCCCGCAGAGAGCTGAGGGATGGCTGGGGCTGAGCGGTGGGAGCGAGCTTTGTCCTGGCTTTGCTCTAAAACCACGGCACGTTGTCTTCCAGGGTGGCAGGGAGCTGCTGCAGCTGCTGCTGGGCCAGAGCTGGTAAGGCAAATCTGTGTGTTCAAAACATCCCGGGATTCCAGAGTGGTTTGGGTTGCAGGGACCGTAAAGATCATCCAGTTCCACCCCCGCTTCCTCTGGAGCCACACTCAAACGTGGCTGTGCTCAGGTCATCAGGAGAACATTCCCTCCTCGTCTCTGAGGGGTGGGATAACCTGGCACTTTCCAGCTGCTTGAGATACAGAGCCAGTAACATATCCTGGAGCTCTGCATTTGGGATTTGAGTGTGTTCAGGTCACATCCCGATCCAAAGGGCTGCAGCTCCCACCTGTCTGTGTGCAGTGATCACAAATAACTGCATTTTAACGTCCTCTCTTTTCTCTTTCTCCTGGTGCAGTGCTCCAGCTCCCCCGTCAATGGTGAGTTTCTTCCCAAATATCCTCCATCAGGAAAATTCAGACAGGGTTCTGTGTGCTGGCTCCTCTCACAATTCCTTATCTTTGTCTCTCTTTTTGTTTTGGGCATCAGAATCTGCCGTGTGTGCCTCGGTGCAAAGGTACGTGAGCCGTCCACAAACGATTGTGGCAGCGTTTCCTTGGGAGTGATTCTGGTTTCTTGGGGTGACAAGATCCCTCTGAAACCAGATTTTGTGACTCTTTCCCCAAAAGGTCCCGGGGTTGTTTGTGGGCAGGGAGGGCTCTGGTTGCACTTGTTCAAACAGGGAAGGGAAAGTGCCTTCCCAGGGTTTTGTGTCTGTGCAGGACAAAGAAAGGCAGGGCCAGGCCCTGGGGAGGCAGCCAAGAACCTTGGCATTGGTGCTGAGCTTATCTTGGCTCCAAGTGGGGCTCAAACAGCTCCACTCCAGACCTTCACTGATCTTGATTTATACCTGAGGGTCAACAATCCACCCCTCCCCTGTCCCTGCTGCCAGCAATCCTCATCCTGTGCTGTCCCTTTGTCCCCCTGTGTTTGCTGTGTGGGCTGAGCTGCCTGGCTCTGCTCCTGCTCTGGTTTGGGAGGGCTGGATCCTTCCCGGGAGGGCCGTCCCTGCCTGGGGGAACAATCAGCCAGCAAAACACAGCTCAGGGGCACTCTGGTGCCCTTGGCTGCCTTGCCAGATGTGCTCTGGGCCAGGTTTGCAGCTGCATTGCTGAGGGGTGCTGGTTCACGTCTGCATCTGTCCCCCTCCAGTTTTATCCCTATCCGGATCTATCCCCAGCCGGTCTTGCTTTCATCTCCCCACCCAGTTCTGGCCCTGTCCAGCTTGGTGCCCAGCTCCCCACTGGTTGTGCCCCCATCCAGCTGTGCCCCAGCTCCCCTCCAGTTTTACCCCCTCCAGTTTTTCCTCAGCTCCCCCCTGGTTCTGCCCCAGCTCCCCACCAGTTCTATCCCCACCCAGTCCTGCCCCAGCTCCCCACCCAGTTTCCCCCATTCCCAGCCCATCCTGCCCCAGCTGCTGCAGCTTTCCCAGTGCTGTCCTTGCTCCCCTCCCCAGTGCCAGCCAGGAGCAGCTCCTGGGGGTGGCCCGAGGCCGAACGTCCCCGTGCAGCCTCACCTTCGGCCAGTTCGCCTGTGCACAGGTAAGGACAATCCCCTGCTTCCCGTGGTGCTGGGATTTGTTTTCCTTGGGAATTCTGTCACTTCTGGCTTAAAAACAGCCCCGGTGGTGGCTGTGGGTGGAGCAGTCCGGGTGTTCATCCAGCCCCGAGCTGTGGCAGTGCCACCCCGCAGGGGACACCTGCTCTGTGCCATGGGGCTCAGGACTGGCCAAACCACCACGGAGACCTTTTGGAAGCAGGGATTCCTTTCTCCAAACCACCCAAGTGAGAAGGAAGGTGGGACAAAGGAACTTTCCAAATCAAATTGGCTCTTAAAAATTGGCATCACAGCATTGGAACAAATCTCTGCGGGAGGGTCACCCTGGGCCGCTGGGATAAAGCACAATTAAAAGGGGTAAAAGCAGAATTAAAAGGGGTAAAGTCACAATTAGAAGTGGTTGCAGTCTGGAAAACGCCACCTAGAATATTCCGGGTTTACTTTCTTCCCTGGTTTTGTCGTTATCTCTTAAGCTGCTGCCAGTAATTGCAATTAAATTGACAGCAATTTGTGTTTTTCACTAAATATTTCTAACAAAAAGATGGCATTTCTGCAAATATTTGTCAGTGGGGTTTTTTTGGAGGGGGAGGTTGTGGGGTTTATTCTTTTTTTGGTGTTTGTTTTCTTCTTGGCTTTGTTTTTGTCATCTTCTGTTTGTAGACTATTTCCCTAAAAAATGTTTGGGAATTAGAGAGATCCCCGTGGAAGTTTCTAGTTCCAAAACTAGAAACTGGCAATTTTGGGTTGATGTGTTTTTGTTTTTTTTTTTTTTTTTGGATAAAGCTTTTAAAACCTGTGCCAGTGTTTTACCCCCCTCGAGGGGGGAATCCCTTCCCAAATGCCCAGGTGTTGATGAGCCCCCTGAAGGTGATTTCACCTCTGAACGTGACCCGTCCTTTATCACCTTCATTTGCATTTCCCTTTTCTTTTCTTTTCCAGGGAACTTGGCTCCAGGACCTTCACGATGATTTCCTCATATCCTTATATTCCTGCCTGGCCTCTAAACCTGCCACAGCCATGGATCCAGAATATTCCATTCTGTTCTTTTCCAAATATGATTCCAAGAAGCTTTTGGCCTCCCTGGCC
Source organism: Oriolus oriolus (assembly GCA_013400235.1). NCBI lineage: Eukaryota > Metazoa > Chordata > Aves > Passeriformes > Corvidae > Oriolus > Oriolus oriolus. Next base: position 58,624 of record VXBT01009394.1, on the reverse strand, counting down.
CTGTTCAGCCAGCGGGTGAGTATTCCCAAGTCCAACTGTTTGCTCTCCAGGAAAAGGCTTTATTTCAAACCCTCTGATTTTTTGCCTTATTTTGGGAAGAGCCCCATTCCAACTGACAGATTCTCTTCAAAGCATTCAGATTTGCTTGGGTTTATGTTGATGTCTGGTTAGAATTCCCTGGAATTCATGGGTTTCTCCTCCTCTCCTGCTCCCAGTTTTCCCACGTGCCCCTTTCCCTGGAGTGGAGCCTGATCTTCATGAATGGTCTGTGGGAGAGGATGCTGCGAGTGCCTGGCATTGAGACCCCCCCAGTGCTGGCCCAGTGGGTCCATGAGGGACTTGAGCCATTCCTGGTGGAGCCCAAGGTCTTTGGCTGCCTCCGTGCCAAGGATGTATCCTGTGAGGAATTCCGGCTGGTGTGAGTGAGGAATGTCCTCTCTTTTGATGTCTTAAATCCCCGGATTTCTGGCTCGGTTTTCATGCTGGAGGCTGTGGATGGACCATCCTGGGGGCTCCTGTGAGGGAAAATCACTTTGGAAAAGGGTGGGATTGAGAATATCAGTGGTTTTTGTGAGAGCCCAGCCCTGGCCTCAGCAGTGTTTGAGGTGTTTGCCTTCCTTATCCGTGTGCAGGGTCGCTGCCCTGGATGGAATCTATTCCCAGCTTCCAGTGGAGGAGCAGAGGAATCTTTACACTGGGATCAAGCACTTCCTCATCCAGGATGGTAAATGACCTGATTTTCCTGGGATCTATCACAGGCCTGAGACCCTGACGGGGTTTTTGTGAATCTCCAATAGAAGCAGGCTGGGAATGTCGGTGATTCATGGATTTGGGAATAATTTCCCTGCCTGAAGGCTTTATTAACCCAGGATTTTTCTGAATCAGCACAGTCAGGGCTATGCTGATTTGAATTTCCTGCTTGTGCTGGGAAAGGGGGGTGCAGGGTTTTGTTCTGAGAGTTCAAGAATCCAGCTCAGAAAGGGACCCAGGCAGGAGCTTCCATGCACTGATTGAATGTCCTGCAAAAAGCTTCTGGCGGATTTGGAGGGAGGAAGAAAGAGGCTGGGGATGGAATATTTGGGGGAGCAGGGATTCTTTCCTGAGGTGTTTGTCCAGTCCCATGGGAATTTGTGGTGTGAAGACGTGGATTTGAGCGTAAGGTGTGACCAGGGAGCTCCCCAAGTTCCCTGATGGAGTGAGGCCTCTTCCAGCCCCAGAAATCCCCAATTCCCACTGATTTCCTGACCCAGGCTGTAGTTTGATGGTATCTGTTTTTCTGCCTGACTGCAGAATCCAGCCAGAAGTGCTACAGTGAGGCCATTCCCAGTCTGAATTCCACTGCCTGGTTTCGGAATTACCTTGGATCCTTCCTGGAGCACGCCACCGTGGAGGACCTGCAGCTTTTTGGGGATGAACCAACTGTGAGTGCAGCCTCCTGGAGAGGGAGACCTGGGAGGTCACAATCCTGCCCTGAGCAAAATCATAATCCCAGAGTGGCTGGGTTGGAAGGATTTAAAGCTCATCCATCCCATTCCACCCCTGCCATGGGCAGGGACACCTCCCACTATCCTGGGATGCTCCAAACCCCATCCAACCTGGCCATGAAACTCCTGGAATGCTACCAGCAGGAATATTTCTCCTGTTAATTTGAGGTGAACAGTCACTGCAATTATTTTGCCTCATCATGTGATGAGGGACTCGCACAGGAGTTGGTTTCACTTAGGGAATCCTGCAGGGATTCTGCAGGGAGCAAACTGGAGTCAGTAAAAGGAACAACCCCAAACCTGATCGAGGTCCCATTGTTTACCTGAAAACAAAACAAAAAAAAAACCTCAGCACAACCTTTAAAACCAAGTGAAAAATCCTGAGCTTGGTTCAAACTGTCTCATGTCACTGTCAGGATTGAAGGATCCATATCTGAATTATTTTCCTTTTAACTTTTCTTCACCCTCAGCTTCAAAAATTTGCCAGGGATCCAGTCAATGTGGAGATGGTCAGGAACCTCACCTTGCTCCGGGAGACTGCTCTGTACTACACCCTGCTCCTGACCTCTGCTCCTGGTTTTCCACTGTCAAGGTATGGATCTGATGGACTCTGATGTCCTGGGATGGCTCAGTGTGGGACTGTGACACAGCAGGAGTTTGATTGGGGGTTTCATTTAAACCTCTTGAAAGGTTCCATTAATTTTCCATTTAAATGTTTCATTTTCAAAGAATCCCCTGGCCCTTGGTTTTGAGGAGGGCCAGATCCCAAATTCTATTTCCTGGGAAATGATTTCCCTGCAGTGCCAGCTCTAGTTGATGGCCAGCAGTGCTTCCAGAGTTCTTCAGCTCTCTGAGCTGGAGCGTTGGAATCATCAGAGCTAAAAGGAGGCAGGGAAAATGTGCTTGGAGAAGAGCACTCTCTGGAAAAGGGGGAAAGGTCTGATGGAGCCACTCTGACTGGCAGCCTCTCCTTTTCTCCCTGCAGCCTCCCAGACAGATTTATTTGCTCCCTGAGCCCCTCGGCAGTGAGGAACCTGAGCCGGGAGGAGGCTTTGGGCGTGGCCCAGAGGCTCGGGAAGAGCTGCCTGTGGACCAAGGGAACGCCTGGAGAGAGAGCTCCCTCCTCCCTGGCAGCGCAGGAACTGCAGGTGAGCCCCTGGGAAGTCACTCACCTGCACAAAACCTGGCGGGGCTGAGTCCCAGCTCTTGTGTCCCCTCTTGTCACACTCCTCTACATCGTCTCGTGCCTTTATTGTGGTGTCTGGCTGGGTTTTCATCACCTCACAGTTCTCAGTGGTGGAGATGGTCCATCCACAGCCTTCAGCATGAAAACCTGAGACAGAAATCCAGGGATTTAAGAGACCTCCAAAGGCTGTGGGGTCCAGTGTCTCCCCTCGTTGCTCCCCTGACTCTGTCCTGTCTCCGTGGGGCCTTTGCAGGTCGCATCCTCCTTGGTGAGGAACTTGGAGGATTTGTCTCCAGCAGTCCTGGGAGCCTTGGGCCAGGCTGCCCTGGGGCTCTCCGTTCCCAGCATCCAGAACAGCATCCCTGAGGAGCACCTGGAAGCAGCTCTTCCTGCCCTGGGCAGCGTCCGTGGCTGGAGTGCTGAGCAGTCCAGGGCTATTGTCAACAAACTGCTCTGCTCTGGCTACCAGGTACAGAGATCCACAGATCCGGGAGGAATTTCCTCGTGGGAAGGGTGCTCAGGCCTTGGAACTGCCCAGGGAGGTTTGGAGTCCCCATCCCTGGAGGTGTCCGAGGAAGGACTGGATGTGGCACTCAGGGCTCTGGGCTGGGGACCAGGTTGGGATCAGGCACAGCTTGGTGTAGCAGGCTTAGGAGGAATTCAGAGATGCAGCAACAAGCAAGTCCAGCGAGAGAATGAATTATCTATTAATTTTAGAATATCATTTATATATCCTAGTTCCAAAAGGACCATTGGACAGTGTCCACATCTGTCCTGAGGTGATAGGCTGAAGCATCAGACGCCCATTTAAAAATATTATGTTACTGTGACTGAAAAAACAGCAGGTGTGAGAATTATTTACAAAGCCCTATCTTACTGTTTACACAGCTTGCATAGCAAAGGAAAACTCCCACAGAATCGGTGCAAGGAGATGGAAAACTCCTCTGCCCAGCAGCTTTTCAGTATCCACAGCTTGGACTCGAGGATCTCAAAAGCCTTCTCCAACCTAAATTATTCTGGGATTCCCTTGCAGATCCTGGATGGACAGAGCCTGGCAGAGCTGGGGAGTTTGGTGGGTGGCCTCAACAGCAGCATGCTCCAGAGTCTGCCCCCAGAAGTTGTGCTGGAGGCTCTCCAGCTGCCTGGCTTTGCCCAGCACATGGACCCGCTGCCCTCTGCTCTGAAAAGGACCCTGGTGGAAAAGGTGACCTCGTTTTTCGTCTTCAGGCCTCGCAAAGGAGCAGGACTGGGGGTGCTGGTCGCCTTGGGCCGGGTGTGACACGGCTGCACACCCGGGCAGCATTCCCTGTGGGAATTGCCACAGCCAGGCAGGGTGGCAGCTGGACAAGGGGCTCAAGTCCTGTCACTGGGCCTGTGTCCATGTCCTTGGCCTGCTCGGCCTCTTGGGGACAAGGGCAGGAGGGATTTGGTTTGTGGGGTGGTCCCAGAAACGACTTTATCAGTAGATGTTCCCAGGGAAAGAATAGAAATGGAGCAGAATGAATTCAAGGTTGGACTTGATCCTGGAGGTCTTTTCCAGCCTAAACGATTCTCTGGTTCTGTTATTGCCATGATTTGGACTAAAACTGTGTGAGATTTCCATGGTTTGTTCTGTTGGGTTTTTTTAAAGGTTTCCTCCAGTGCTGGCCACCCCGCTGAGCTGGTTAAACTCATTCCCAATGCTCTGGCCAGCTACATTCCAAAATCCCTGCTTGTTTTTGGGGAACAGAAGCCAAATGTGCAGGACCTCAACGATAAACCATGGACCAGAGAACAGGTAATGGGGTGTGGGGTCCTCCTCCCCCTCCCTGCCAGCCCTGGCTTCTGTGGGGCCATGACTTCCACAAATCCACCTGGAAATGGTGGAAACGTTTCTCCTGGAAAACCACTGACCTCTGGCTTTGCTTCCCAGGCTGCCATGTTTTTCAGTGATGTGGTAAAGGCAGAGCCTGACTTCAGCAGGTAGAGATCTTCCTCCTCTCCTTCCATTTTCTGTTTGTTTTCCCGGCAATTCCCATGTTTCCTGTGGTGCATATGGCACATCCACCCTGCTGAATCCATAGAAACAGATGGAAAATAAAATGGGAACCCAAACACAGACATGGAATGCTGAGATTTACCAGGGCTCAGCTGTAAAATACACCCAGAGGCCACATTTTCTTTCTAAAATGATGCTTCTGGCTCAGGCTGCACCTGGAATCTTGCTCCAGATTGCCTCTGGAAAGCATTTCCAATCAGGGAATATGCCAGCCTTCCACAGGGCAGTTCCAGGAGGTCCTTTGGAGAGGCTGATGTGTCTTTCGAAATATCTGAGATGAAAATTATGAAAACCGTGATTTATATCTGGGAAAACAGTGGGGTCAACAGTGTCCTGCTCTGAATGCACCTTCCTGAGAGCCTTTCCCTTCTGATTTTCCTTCTGGAAATTCCCAGGCTTTCCCAGTCTGTCCTCCAGGGCTTCACCTGTGCAGCTGCCAGCGCTGTGGGAGCAGAAAGGTTTCAGGAGCTGGCCAAAGTCATGAGGAAGAAGAACGTCAGGCTGGGACAGGACCAGGTAGTTCCCACATTCCCAAGTGTTTGATGTTGTCCTGAAGGTTCCAGAGGGGATTGTTCAGCCAGAGTCACCACTTGGAGCCAAGGGGCTGGAGCTGGGATGTGTCGGGGGGTTGGGATGGGTTTTAGGGAAAGGTTCTTCCCGCAGAGGGTGACACAGGGGGGGTTGTTGGGGTGTCTGGGCAGGGCCAGGAGCTGCCCTGGGTGATCCCTGTGGGTTCCTTCCTGTGAACAAATGTCCTGGGCGTCCCTCCCACACTTCTGAATTTCCCTGAGGAGAGGAGAAGTCCAAACCCTCTGATTTCCACCTCTTTTCACCTTTTTTTTCCTCTCTTTCTTCAGAGCAGCGTAAAAATCTTTATTTTATCTTTTTCTTCTGCTTCATGGTGGTTTCTCTCCTTGATGCAATCTCTGGTGTCCTTCCAGCTGAGCTGCTTGCTGAAGATGGTGACGCTGCATGGGATTCCCAAGGATTTGGACAGTTACCCTAAAGACCTGTTGCTGTTTTTAAGGTAACTGTGCTGTGGTTTTCATCTTGTTGCCTTTGTACTTCATGGGAAAAATAAGGGTTAGGTTATAACCAGGCTGACTAATTTGATTTACGTTTCAGAGTTGTTTAGGCCTCTTTCTGGGGAATAAAAAATGGGATTGCAGGAAGCTGAAGGAGGGTAGATTTATATGAGATATTGGAATAAATTCTTCCCTGTGAGGGTGGGGAGGCCCTGGCCCAGATTTCCCAGAGAAGCTGTGGCTGCCCCATCCCTGGAAGTGTCCAAGTCCAAGTTTTAGCATTCCCAGGCCTCTGAATGTGCTTTTCCCTTACAACATGAAAGAAAACAGGGAATAAAGTGGATTTCCTTGTTCCAGTACCTTCCCACTGTAGTTCTGTATCAAAACCTCAAACAGTTTCCAACTGTGTCTCACAACAGCTTCCTTACGGTGAAAACTGAATTTTAGAGAATGTGGAATAGAAAAAAATTAGGAAAGAACAGCCCATGGGGTTCAGGGTGCAGGTGTGGAAGATGTTTTATCAGACTCTCTGTGTTGAGCTTGCTCTCATTCCCTAGAACTCATGGAATGTTTGTCTTTGCAGCCCCTCGGACTATGCAGCCACAGGGAGCTGCAGCCAGTTCTTTATCAATATTGGGAAGGCAAACGTGGATGTTCTGCCCAGAGAGGCCCCTCAGAGGCAGCAGCTGCTCCTGGAGGCTCTGGCGTGTCTGGTACGTGGGGCAGGACTGGGACCCTGCAGGGGCTGGGATCCAGGGATGCTCCATCCCAGTTAATGGCTCTGCCCCTATTTCAGAAAATTCCTGGCACGCGAATAAATGAGGAAAACGCCGAGATTCTGGGACGGCTGGTCTGTGACCTGGGTGGGGAATACATCAGGAGTTCTGGTGGGGGTCTGCTGAAGGATTTGAGCCAGTGTGGATCTTTCCTGCCTGACCAGGAAGAGGCGATCAGAGACGTCATCAGCAATGGCAACAGCACCTTTGGGTAGGGGTTTTTCTCCTGGACATCACCAAACTGTTCCCTTAATCAAACCCAGTGTCCTATTAAGACCTGAGTGAACTCCAGCCAACCACCCTGATCAAAAACCCCAAAAAATTACTGCTTTTGAGCTTTCCATTGGGTCTTTTATGTTGTTTTAGTTGAACTTACTTCAGCTGAAAGGCCTGGGTGAAATTCTCCTGAAAAATAAGTTGTCTCTCTTGCTCTAGTTATAAAAGCTTTTCCTCTGGTCTATTTTTCATTAATCCAAGTTCTCTGACTGGCCTGGAGATCACAGGTGAGTTCAAGCTGTTTGTCAGGCACAGACTTTGAGGAAACATTCTGCCTCTCCCTGTCCAGTGACAGATGTTTGAGAAATCCCTGATTCTAACACAGAGGGAAGCAAAATATTTTCCTTCCTGTATCAGTTGCCCCGAGGTGTTGGCACTGAATTGAGCCATAGTGAGCAACAGGGTTCCATGCTTCAGAAAAGAATGTATTTGTTCAAGGCCATTTTCCCACCCAGCTGCCCTGATTCATGTCCCTGACTTCTCCTGCTCTGCTGCAATGTAGTTTTGTGCAGCAGGAAGCGATTGAGGTGTTTTAGGATTTAAACCCTGTGTTTTCTCAACGTCAAATGTTACAAGGACGTAATCCTGGGGGATTTAAAGGTGGTTTTTTTTTTGGTTTGCTCTTCCTTGAGAGCTGATTCCTGCTCATTTTTGTCTGTAGGCCTCCTGCAGCGTGGTCAGCCTTCACCCTGAGTGAGCTCAGCGGGCTCATCCCTGTGCTGGATCACGGCATCCTGCAGCAGATTCCCAAGGTGAGTTCTTCAGACAGGGCTGGGGAGTTTGGGAAGTGCTCCTGGGGCCTGGAGTATGGGTGAAATATGCTGAGGGTTGTTGAGCCAGTCTGATTTCAGCAGTTCCTGCTTTTAAAAGAAGCCTGGTGCCAAAGGGATGATGGTTTGTGAGGACTGAGGGTTCCTCGAGCTGACAGGCTGGAACTGCAAATCCAGGTCACTGTCATCCCCTTCCTGTCGCTGTGGGGAGAGCAGAAATAACTCTCACGGTGCTTTGTGAGGAGCTACAGTCACTGATGGGCTGGGGGAAAGGGAGAACTGAAACATTTCAAGAATCGCTTTTGGCTCAGCAAGGCAGGATCTCCAGGCTCAGAGCCTGGAGTAGCAGGGGTTGTGCTGGAGGCACATCCAGGATTCCCAAACCCCCCTGATGATCCCTTTTCCTTGCAGAACGCTTTAACCACTTGGCTGAGAAACTTTGCCTGGGATTCCCCGCTGTCCAGGGAAGAGCTGGGCGCCGTCGTCGGGGAGCTGCTGCCCCGCCGGCGCAAGCGAGCGGACGGTACGGGAGCTCCCTCTGATCCAGAGGCATTCCCACTGGGATCAGGGGTCACCCTGGAGCCTGTGGTTTGTCAGGCACTGGAAGGGGCTCTCAGGGAGGTTTGGTGTCCCCATCCCTGGAGGTGTCCAAGGAGCTCCTGGACGTGGCCCTCAGTGCTCTGTGCCGGTGACAAAGTGGGGATCTGGCACGGATCAATCTTGGAGGTTTTTCCAGGCAAAATGGTTGTGGGATTCAAAGCTTGGAGCAAAAGGATTTAGTTGAACCCTGGGTTTGCCATGGCTTCACCAGGTTGCTCAGCTGACCAGGAGATAACAGAGGCAGTTCTGGACGATGACCTGATGCCCACCTACTACAGCCCCGAGGAGCTGCGCGCCTGCCTCCGGAACGTCTCCCTGGAAAATCACCTCTCCCAGATCCTCACCTACCCCTTCAGCATCCCGCAGCTGGCTGTGCTGAAGGAATACCTGGATGAGGTAATACCAGCCCGAAAATGTCAAATTGCCGCTGATGAGATTGTTCAGGGCCTTGTGCTGGTGAATTTGGGGTCTCCAAGGATATGACTCCAGCGTCTCTAGGCTCCTCTCCCAAGATTTGACCATCTTTACTGGGAAAATATTTATTTCTTGTCTCTTATTTCTAGATCTAATCAGAGTTTTCCTGGCCTGTTGGCCCTCAGCCTTTCGCTGGGCACCTCTGAGAGGAACGTGGCTCCATCCTCCCTCCAATCTCCCATTAGAGAGTTGAAAACAGCACTGAAACCATCATTTCCCCTTTCCCTCAGAGTAAACCCCAGCTCCCTCAGCCCCAGTGCCCCACCCTGTACCCATAACAGCGGTGTCTCCACAGAGGTATCCCAATGGTTATCCCGAAAGCCTGCTCTCCAGCCTGGGCCCTCTCCTTCCCCTCATCACCCCAGAGGAAATCTCCACCTGGAAGATGAACTCAGCTGACATGTTGGCTGCCTTCCTGAAAAGTCAGCCCTCGGATTCCCTGGTAAGGGCTTAGCTTTGCTTTCCTGGTTTTGGGGGCTGGTTTAGGATTAACTGAGTGGGTTCTGAGGTGATTGAAGCATCTTTGGTGCCACGAGGTTGGATGGGACCATCCGTGAGGCCCAAACGAAGAATTTGAAATTACTCCCTTTTGTTTTTGTAATTATTGCACGTGTTTCTTTTGGGGCTGAAACCACAAGTTCTGGTTCAATTAAATTCTTATAATTAATTGTGTTTCCAGGCCTCAGCAGCAATTAAACGCTACATGGAGCTGGGCAATGCCTTGAACGCCACGGCCCTGAACGCCATCGGCACGAGCTACGTGTGCCTGCTGAACGCCACCGAGCTGGAGGCCATCGACCCCCCCAACCTCAAGTGGGTCAGAAATTGGGGTGTCCTTGGTTTCTTCCAAAAGCCCTTTCTCATTCTTTTCCTTTTTTCTGCTCTCAGGGAAAGGAAATTTAGGAAGCAGCTCAGAACCTGCTCTGTGTCGGGGCTTAAAACCTGCAGGTGCCCATCCTGCCAGGCAGGGCTCAGATTTCCAGTCAAGCTTTATTTCAGCTCAGCAGGCAGCAGATCTGACTCTGTGCACGCTTTCATCTGCAAAAGAGTTAATTACATTTAATTTCATAGAATTACTGAATGGTTAAGGTTGGAAAAGGCCTCTCAGATCAGCACCATGGTCACCACTGAACCGTGTCCTCAAGTGCCACATCCTCGTGTTTTTTGAACATTTCCAGTTTAAATTCCTGTGAAAGATTGGGAAATGAAATTAATTAATTACGGGCTGGCAAACACACAAACTTACTGGGCACCATCAGAGCCATCACCACTTGAAGAACAAATTCTCAGCAGGAAACGGAGCCATTATTTCTCCTCTCAGCTTCTCCATACATCTGGGAAGATGGAATCACCTGTGCTGTGTGGAGAATCCCAGAAAAACACTCAGAATATGTGAAAATCGAACAGGTCGGAGATAATAAAAGCTTTTTTCACTCTAAATCTTTACTTTTCTGCAGGCTGGCATCTCTGGATCCTTCAGCCTGCTCACAGGAGACGAAGAACATCTTGTATGAGAAAGCCAAAAAGGCTTTCTCTGACCAGCGCCATTTACCTGCTTACTATGAGCTGATTTTACCTTACCTGGGTATGTAAAACAACAGGGTGTTATGGGGAAAAGAGAGGCCTTGGCCACAAGCCAAATGGATATCAAAATCCATCTAAAATTTGGGAATTTGCAAGACCAAGTTGTTAAAAGTTTGTCTTTCCAACCTGGAGATGGCACAAAATATTACTGAAGGATTCCGTGCCTGCTTTAAGTTGCCCAAATCAGTTGTTAGACCTTCACAGGGAACATCAAACTCAGGATTTATCTCACAGCCATTTTCCACATCACAAAATTGTTTTGTTGTTTTTTTTTTTTTTTCCCCCAAGTTAAGCCAAGAATTTTTCCAAATTCTTCTCACCCTTCTTTCCACTGTCTGGCATTGTCATGGATTTTTAATGCCCAACAAAATAACTCCCAATTAAAAAAGGGAGGAGCATCCACATATTTTGCAGCTGGAGCTCACTGTGTTATCAGCCCCGGTCTATGGGATTGTGGAGAAATCCTCATTTTGTGCAGACACCCAGCACAGCTCCTTTGGGGTCTCCCATCCCTTAATATTCTCTTTGCTTTGGTGCCAGGGGGGGCTCCTGCTGCAGATCTCAAGGCTCTCAGCAAGGACAACGTGAACATGAACATGAGCACGTTTGTGACTTTGAGGAGAGAGTCTCTGATGGTGAGCTGGACCTTGGGATTCTTTAATTCCTTGCATTTCACGTTGAGTGGTTGGGTTTGGTCGTGGTGTTGATTGGCTGAAATCAGGAGTGATTCCATCAAATCCAAATTCCTACTGTTAGACCAGTAGAAAGTGGAGAAATGGCCTGAAATTACTTAAAAATTACCATTTGGAGTCCTAGCTGGATGCAAAGCCAGTGAAATTTCTTCAGGGCAGGCTCTCGTAGTGGCAAGGTACAGGAGCAGGGGGCAGGCCCACGAGACCACAGATCTCCAGACAAGACAGTGTCACCAATTTGGGCAGAAATCCCAGCGATTTAGGCAGGGATGGGACCCCTAGTTGAGTACAGGAGATTCAGCATCAGAGGCCAACAGGAACAGCCTTTGGGGACCCTCCACATCCAAAGCTTGTCCCAGTGAAACCACTCGTGAGAATTTGTCCTCGTTCTTCCCCCTTCTGCCAATGGGAACCCTATCATTTCCCTGGCCAGGGAGCTCCTTTCCATCCCTGCCTTCCCAGCCCTAATCCCTGCTCTGTGATCCCTCCTAGAGCCTGACACCCCCAGAGGTTCAGGGCCTGCTGGGGCTGAACCTCCCGGAGCTGGCCCAGTGGCAGTACAGGGCTCCCGTCCGGGAGTGGATCCAGGTGCAGAAGCAGTCGGAGCTGGACAAGCTCCACATTGGGCTCACGGGGGGCACACAGGAGGGCTACATCAACATCGTCACCCCCAAGTTCCCAGGTATTTGTAAGGCCTCTGGTGGGTGGGCTTTAAAGGTTTGTTTGGGGTTGGAGAAAGAATTAAAACTGGGGCAGCAGGTTGAGCTCTGCTGAGGAGCCTGAAAGCCCTGAAGGGAAAATTCTGGGTCCAATGTGAGGAGCAGTCCTGGAATCCCACTGGGAGCAGCTTCACTGGCTGAATATCCCAAACAAGCGAGCACTTCCAGGCCTCCCTCCTTGGGGGTGTTGGATTTGGGTTTAGAGTCATAATCACAGAGTGGTTTGGGTTGAAGGAAAATTAAAAATCCTCCAATTCCACCCCCCAAACTCAGCTTGGTGTTTGCCATGGTTAGAAAGGCAGAGAGAATCCCTGGATGGGGCACAGGGGGATGTTTTCCCCCTGGAGAAGTGGTTCAGTCACTGATTTCTTTGCTCTAATCCCCTCTTTGTCCTCCAGCACCGTCCTCAGCCCCTCTGGGGACTGTGGCCATGGCGTTCCACCTCCTCCCTGCCCTGCTCCTCAGTTTCCTCATGGTGTCCATCTTGTCTTGACCATCCCCTCCTGCAAGGAACCAAGATGAGAGGGACCAGCCTGTGCCCTGCTCTGAGACCTGGAGCTCCAGGCAGCTGGGATCAGCCCAGGACTCACTTTTAGGTACTTTTGGCTTTCAAATCTCTTGGGGAAAAAAAAAAAAAACCCAGTTGTGTCTGAAGGGAAGATTCCAGACTCTTTGGAGCGGGATCTTTGCCTTTGGTACAGCCCAAGCCCAGTTCAACCCCAAACCACTGCTAAACCACATCTTACTGCTGGGTTTAAGGGTGAGTTCTGCAGGTTAAAAATGACATTTCTCGGAGCCTGACCTTGTGACACTGCCAAGACCTCAGGGTGGGAGTGAAGTTTTCCAGCTGCTTGTAAATAAATCCTGGAACGAAGTAAAAATGCCAGAAGCAAACTGATGATTCTCTGCTCTTCCTTGAGGCTACCCTCACCTTCCTGTCTGCAGGAATCCCCCCAGATTAAGTGCTCAGAATCCCAGGATGTGCCTGTTACTTTTCCTTGGGATTGACTGCTCAACACTTAAGAGCTGAGGCCGTTCTCAGCTTCCTCATGTGGAGGGGAAGGAACTTTGTACAAGGTTTTCAATCTTTTTCCCCCCTCATTGGAAATATCTGTCCAAAAAAACCCCTCAGTGCAACCTGTATCCAGTTCCTGCCATCCCCCTTTCCTCCAGGAGGAGAGTCTGGCAGGGAAAAAGGGATTTATATATTTTATATCTTATAAATCTTTGTTGTCTGGGTTTTATAGAGAAGGGAACAGGTCTGTCCTTCACTGCAGGCTTTGGATTTATGCTGGAAAAATTCCCCACAAAGCACTAAACACCTCAAAAACCATGTTGGATTAGGAAAAAATAGCTGATTGGTGTTTTATTGTATAGCACCGAACAGTAATCAAGATAACTTATCTCCAGCTAATCACCCCGTGAGAGTCTGTGCGTGATTTGAACAAGCCTTGATCCAAAAGCAGTTCATGAAAAAAGTTAAATGTGATTTTGGGGATCCATCAGCTGTGGTGCTGGGCCACCAGTGACTCAGATCCCTGAGCTGTCCCACTGTTTAACAGATCCCAGTGGGATGGGATAGACAGAAAATCCCTGGTGGAGCTGGGCCCGGTGTTCTTGCCTTGGCAGAGCAGTCAGCGTTGCTGGTGGTTGTACTACAGGGAGTAAGTCTCTAGTAAGGACCTGTGAAGCTTCTTTGGGCTGGAAAAATCTGTCCTCCTTCACTGCCCAGCCTCAAAAATAACCCAATTCTGTGCTGGCGTCAAATGTGGATGAATTATCTTCGTTTCCTGGGTTTCTGCTTTCCAGCAGGGAATTTCCCAGCGCCGTTTCCTTGGGATGGAGGGAGGGCTGTGCAGGGTGGGTGGTGCTGAGGTGGGGGGGTCAGAGCAGCCCCCGCAGCAGAATGTTCCCAATGGTGGCTGCCAGCACGGGCACGAGGCAGGAGGAGAGCCTGGAGCCTGATCCTGGAGGGAGAACACAGGGAACGGGGTTCTCCATGTGCACAAGACACGTGAGCTGGCAGAGCCACGTCCCCACCTGTCCCCCAGCACTGAATCCAGCCAGGAGCAAAGGGGGATCAGCCAACTTTGTCCTCACCATCATTCCCAAGCCTTTCCCGGCTCCAAACATTCCCACCTTACCAGGCTCAGGCTGCAGGGTGATGTGTCCATTGGATGTTGGTCGTGGTGACCCCGGAACACCTCCAGGTGTTGGTTTGGTGGTGGAAGAAGGGCTGGGAAGTTCCGGGGGGGAGCTGGTCTGGCACGGCAGCGTGGTGGGCTTGGCCGTGAGGGAGCTGAGGCTTGTTTGGGTGGATGTGGTGGAGTTGGGAATGGGGGTGGGCTTGTGGGGAGAGGGGGTTGTGTGTGGGGCTGTGGTGG
>VXBT01009394.1:30693-43677 GCA_013400235.1 Oriolus oriolus | reverse complement strand
TGACGCTGGCTGGGGTGGTGGGACGAGCAGGGGTGGGGACAGTGGCCGTGGAGGTGACGCTGGCCGAGGTGGTGGGGCGAGCAGGGGTGGCCGTGCCCGTGGGCTCCTGCAGCCCTCCCTGCAGGCCGATGCCCAGCAAGCAGTCCAGCTCCCGCTGGGATTGTATCTTCACCCAGCTCACCACCGAGGGCTCGTTCTCGGCTTCCTTCAGCTGAGGGAGGTTTTCCCCGAGCAAATTTTTCACGTCGATGACGCTGAGTTTCTGCAACACACACACGACAGCCCCTTCCTTCACCCTCACAGCCCCAAGTGCTTTGCTAACAGGGCTGCAGAGCAACTAAAACTTCCTAAAGAACACTTATAAGGGTGAGAAAGTGGAGAATCGGTGATTTGATGGGGCTCTGGCCTCGGATCTCCCTGCTCAGCCCTCAGCCAGCCCTGCCCCTCAGTGGGGAGAGGCACAGCAGCATCCCAGGGCTGTACCTGCAGTTCCTCGGGGTTTAGGGCAAGAAAGGTGTCCAGATCCATATTTATGGCCACGCCAGCATTAGCCAACTCCTTCAGATCCTCTGCTGGAGCTCCACCTTAAAGAGAGCACATGGGACACCTGGAGATGTGCAAACCCTTCCAGCTCTTTTGGGGAGGATTTGGAGAGGTTCTGGAGCCTGCCAGACCTGTCTGTGGCTGAGGACGAGACCCCGAACGTGGCGGTGGGAGGGAGGATGGAGGGGAAGCGCCTACCCAGGTACGGCTGGATCTGGCAGTAGTAGGGCCCGGGGCCGCCGGCCAGGTGCTCCCGGGCCTTCCTGTAGAGCTGCTCCTTCTTGGCTTGGGAGCACGGAGAAATGTCCAACTGCCCAGCGGTCCTGGGAGGGAGGGGCACAGGTCAGCAGCAGCCCAAATTGCAGGTAAAGTGTTCTGGTGGCTGGGAGGGACGAGTGGGTTTTCCCTGCTCGTGGTCCTGGGGCTCGGGCGGGATCTGGGATCGGGACACAGCGATCCCACTGTGCTGCCTGGGAGTGGGGAGATCCACACAGAGCTGGGGGTCTTTCATCCCAGCACCCACCTCCCCATGGCCCCAGGGCCTCTCGGGGCTGTTCAACATCCCTGAGAAGCGGCTCACCCGACGGCTTCGGCAGGGATCTGCTGGATCTGCTCCTCCCGCAGGTTGCACAGGCGTTCGCCTCCGATTTCCCGGAGCAGGGGCCCGGTCAGGGAGCCCCCCAGGGCCAGGTACCTGCTGAGCAGCTGCTGCACCTGAGGGGCACAGAGCACGAGGGGGGACACGGGCAGGGAAGGGAGATGCTCCTGGTAAGGATGGGAGTGCTGCCAACCCCCAAAAACTCCACAACGCCTTCACCCTGAGCCAGGCTGGAGCACAAGTGATCCCAGTCTGGGTTCCCCAGCACCCATCCCCTGCTCCTGCCACGGGTTTACCTGGGAATTGTTCCAGCATCCTCCCGAGGTGCTGAGCAGGGCTGAGAGGGTGTCACTGGATGTCACCAACCACTGGCTGATCTCCTGCTCCGTGTACAGGCAGGACAGCATCCCCAGGCGCTTCAGCTGCTCCTCTGGGATCCCCGACGGGAAAAACTGTGGGGCCGGGGCAGGAAAGAGGATGAGGGAAGGGAAAATAGGGAAGGAATGGGTGTAAGGGACCCACTCGGGCACCTTCACCCCTGTGTTCCCTGCTCCCACAGTGCATCCTGCCCCTCCTGGATCGTGTCCGTACTGCCGGGGGGCTCCTGCCCTGTGTCACCCCTTACCTCGTCCACCTTTTTTTTCAGGATCTGGTACAACTGTACAGGGATAGGCTGTTCCAGCACAGCCTCCAGGTTTTCTATTAAGTATTCATTGCTCAGGCACAGGTCGATCTCCTCATGGGTGTAGAAGAGTATGGTGTCAGCGGTGATGGGCTCGGATGGGCAGCCTGAGGGCAAGGAGTTGTGTCAGGCAGAGGGTGTGTGTCCCGTGTGTCCCCTTCCCACCTGGCCCTGGGCGAAGAGCCCTGGTGAAGCACAGGGAGTCACAAAAATGTGGCTCAACCCACTGTGGATCCTCCTCCCATCCCTCCCCACCCCCAGCCCATGGAGGTGCCTCATTTGCTCTCATTCCCTAAAGTTATTCCTGCAGAACCTGGTGATGTTGTGCAGCCCACTTGTGCTTTGTCCTGTTAAAGGCAACTCAAACTGCTCCATGTCCCCTACAGGAGCATCCTCTGATCCTGCAGCGTCCTGTCCCGGTGCTGGCCCTGCCTGGGGAGAGTCCTGCTGTCCCAGCTCCTTCCTGACGGCTGCCACCGCATCCCTGCTCCCAGGTAAGAGCAACCCCCCCACCGTGCTGTAAGGATGTTTCCCCACTTCCCCAGTTTATGGGAATCCCAGATGCCAACCAGCCCTGGGGCGTTTTCCTTTCACAGAGCTCTGGGCTGGCCAGAGCCAAGGGAAGCGCTCACCGTCCGCGCTCCGCTCCACCCTGGGGTGGGAGGTGGCTGATGCTGCTGCGAAGGCCCTGAGGAGGATCAGGGATTTCTCCAGCTGGGAATGTCCCTGACTGCTGTAGGCGGCCGCGATGCTCCTCCTGAAATCCTCCCGCACTGCCTGCGGGGGCACAGGGCGCTGGGACCGGGGGGCACGGGGACCTGGGACAGAGGGCGCTGGGTCCGGGGGGCACAGGGACCAGGGACAGAGGGCGCTGGGACCGGGGGGCACGGGGACCTGGGACAGAGGGCGCTGGGTCCGGGGGGCACAGGGACCAGGGACAGAGGGCGCTGGGACCGGGGGGCACGGGGACCTGGGACAGAGGGCGCTGGGTCCGGGGGGCACAGGGACCAGGGACAGAGGGCGCTGGGACCGGGGGGCACGGGGACCTGGGACAGAGGGCGCTGGGTCCGGGGGGCACAGGGACCAGGGACAGAGGGCGCTGGGACCGGGGGGCACGGGGACCTGGGACAGAGGGCGCTGGGTCCGGGGGGCACAGGGACCAGGGACAGAGGGCGCTGGNCCCAGCCTCGGAGCTGACCTGGCTGATGGACATCTCCCCCCGAGGAGGGACCTTACCTCGGCCACGAAACTCAGCGTGGTCTGGTTCAACGCCAGCACGAGCGGCCCCAAATCTTGCAGAGTCCGTAAATCCCAGCTTGAAGGATCCCTGCGGCAGCGTTGGAAGGACCAGCTCAGCATCCCCGTGGGATGCCTGCCCCTCCTGCTCGTCGCCCACCCCTCCAGGAGCAGGAAGGTTCCTCACCCGTACGCTGTGTCCCCCGTGAGGAGCAAGGCATTGAGGGCGTCCTGCTGTGCCCCCGTCAGCGCCGGGCAGAGCTTCAGGCTCTCCAGGATGGCGGGACCCGAGGCCGGGATGGTGCCCGGCTCCAGGGCACACACCAGCGCCCCGAGGCTGCCGAGCTGCTGCGGCTCCAGGCGGCTGCCCCGCACCCCCTGCGAGAGACCAGCCAGCCTCGTACCCCGCCAGCTGAGGGCTGGGGGTCCCTGGTCACCCCCCCGTGCCATCCCCACTCACCAGGCAGGTCAGTGCCCCGCGGAGCAGCCGCGTCCTCCGGAATGAGCCCCGGGGCAGCAGATCCAGGTTCCCGCGGGATGCTCGGGCGTAAAATTCCCTGCAGGTGCCAGCGCGCACCTCGGACGGGCTGTGGGGACCAGGAGTGGTGGGGGGAGCGGAGTGAGGGATTTTGGTGGGCTCGGGGGAGTTTGAAACTCTTTCACTGAGCTGGGGGGTCTTGGGCGCAAGAGGGTGCTGCCCAAACCCCTGCACTCCAAATCGTGGCTCCTGAGGGATGAGAGACAACCAGGGGATCCACAGGGCTGGGAATGCCCTGTGCGGGTTGGAAGGTGCCCACAGCCACAGGTGGGTTCCCTGGGGCGTGCAGGGCCCACGCCAGCGGGCGCTGGGTGCTGGGATTCTACCCCAAACCCACAGCATCCCCCTGGATACTCACTGGAAGAAGAGCAGCAGGTCCGGTGGGAAGCTGCCGAAATCGGCCGTCAGGTTCTTGGCAGCGAGGAGCCGGGCCAGGCAGGAGAGCTGGGCACGGAGACCGGGCTGGTCAATGCCAAGGCGGGGAGAGTCCCCCCGGTACCCCCCGGCACCCCCCGGCTCCGTGGGGTTCGCCGCCCCCTCCTGCCCTGCCCACCTGGGCGCCGCTCAGCTCCCCCGGTTCCCTTCGCAGACCCCGGGCGAACGCGAGGATGTCGGCAGCGGGCGGGTCGCTGGTCGGGATGCACGGGAATTCCATCGGGAGCGAGGATGGGAGGCTGCGGGGATGGGAGGCTGCGGTTCACCCCCCGCCTGAGCTCCCCAAAACCCGCTGGAGGGCAAATCCACTCTTTCCCGTGGGAAAGCCCTTCGCCCTGAGTAAGGCTGCGTGCGGTAAGTGGGAATAACGTGGGGTGTCATGGAAATGTCCCCTAAAATCAGTGCCAGGGTGTTGCCATCCCCACGGCAGGGTGGGTGCCCACCATACCCCGGGATTTGGGTGCGGGAGAAACAGCAGCGCCTGGATTTCAGCCGGGGGGAGGCTCCCGCCGCAGCCCCGTCAGGGAAGGAGAATTCTCGGTGTGTTTGTGTTTCAGCACGAGCCAAACCCGCCGGAATCCCAGCACGGAACCGGCTGCACAGGGCTGTAAATCCTGCCCGCCCCGGTGACCCGGCACGGCGGCAGATGTGGGGAACAAACGCGAATTCACCCCGCCGGACCCCCCGGGACCCCCGCAGTCCTCAGAGCCCCCGCCGGGGCTGGCACTTACTCGGGATGCTCAGCGTTGGCCAGGACGGCTCCAAGGATCAGGGCAGCCTGGGGAGAGGATGGTGGATGCTCAGCCCCAGCAGGGAATGGGAAGAAGGGATTTGAGATGCAGGGAATGGGATCTGACCCGGCTGGAGCACCCAGCCTGCTGCCCGTGAGCCACAGACAGGAACTGCGGCAGCCCCTGGGGTACTTGTGGGGACAAAAGCCACCACGGCCGCTCTCGGGAGTGGGGACACTTGGGCGGGTCTGTCCCTGCTTCCCTGGAGCTGGGAGCGGGTGTGGGAGCAGGGCAGTGAGGCTGCCGGGCAGCGGGTGAGGGATGGGACAAGGACAGGGCCACGCTCCGCACAAGGGGACAGCGGGAGGTGGCGGCTGCGCCTCCCTGGAGCTGAGCACTGGGGAATGGTGGCAGCTCCAGCACCAGTTGTGGAGTTTTGGGAAAGCCCTGGCACGGCGGGAGCCGGCGGAGCCGGCAGGAACTCACCGCCGCGGCTTTCACCGGCTCTGTGGAGACACCTGCAAGGAAGCAGGAACAGGTTAGGAAACATCCATGAATTCCATCCATCCATGGTCGCGATTGTTCCAAGCAGCTCCAGGTTTAAAGCCTGGGAAGAGCCTTTCCTTTGCTAATTGAATGTTTAGGAAGCGCTGGGGATCACTGTGCGGAGAGCAGCCTCCAGCCTGAGTACACCCGCTCCCTCCAGGTGGGTACAGAGGACAAAAAGGGATAAATCTGTCCCTGGGAAAAGCCTGCGGATGCTGAGGGGAGCAGGAGGCAGAGCTCTGGGAGTGCCGGACCGAGCGGGACTGGGATGAGGAGCAGCACAGCTGGAGCATCCCTGGTGCCAGGGGGTTTTTGGGGACAGGGTGTGACTCACGGAGGCAGAGGGTGGCGGCTGCCAGGGCTGGGACTGCCCACACCATGGTGCTGGTGCCGGGGCTTTGTCCTTGGAGCGGGTCTGGAGAGCCGTGTCCCACACTTGGAATTGCTGGAAGGTTCTGGAAGTCTTGGGACTGATTCTGTCACCCGACACTGGGGCTGAAGCTGTGGGGTCAGGGGGTCTCAGGGTCCACCCCTGCTCTGTGATGCTGCACAGACCCCCGCGACCAAGGGAGAGGTTTTAAATGCTATATAACAGAAAACAGGCTTTTCTCTGCCCATTATTAAAAGAAATTCCACAGCTGTCCCCTCTGACATCCCAGTGCTCCGCTCTGGCAGGGACAGGGTCCCCCTCCATCCCCCAGCTCCTCACCAGCACGGACTGGGAGAAATCCAGTGCAACCCAGTGGGGGAGCCCAGCAGGTGTTCCCCACACCCCTCCACATCCCACAGGGCGATCCCCTGATAGAAAATCAATCCCTGCTCCCGAAATTCCCTCCGGGCCACCTGCAGCAATCCGTTATCACCGTTTGAGCCCAACACAAGGAATTTCCCCCCCTAAATCTCATTTTTTCCCCCCTGAATCCTACCGTGGCTGTGCTGGGCCCTCCTCCTCCTCCTTGTCCAGGGGGATTTGGCTCCGTGGTGGGAGGATTCTGCCGGGAAGGTGCTCCTGGGGCTGGGGCAGGGGCTGGGCAGCGCCGGGAGCGCTCGGCACTTTATCTGTGCGGGGTGGGGATGTTGCTCCGCACACGGGGTGTGTCGGGGCAGTTTCTCAACTCGGTTGTGTCAGGCTCCTTTCCTTCTCCCTGGTTTTGGTCTGGGGTTGTTTCCTATTCCTCGGTAAAGGGTCACTTTGAACTCTGGGTTGAGCTGAACCCGAAGTGAACCCAGAAGGAGTTAAAGCCTCTGGTTTGGGAGTTTCTGTGCTCCTGAGGGGGATAAAGGTGCTCCCGGTGAGGGGAAAACCTTTAGAGCTGTTCAGGGGTTTATTTTATAGGGCAGAACATACCAGTGCTCAGTGATGGGCTCAGCACCCTCTGGGAGGTGCTTGCCCTGTGCCTCTCCTTTTTCCCTGGGTCACAGCCAATCCCATTCCCTTTTTTACAGCTTTTTCCCTGATCATGCTCCAAAAAATGCTGCCCAGCACGTGCCACGAAGAAGGAGACCAACATCAAAGGAATCAAATCCTTCCCGAGGCTCGGAGATGCCAGCCTGGAGGAGCTGTGAGCACAAACGTTATCTGAGCGTTTATCCTGGGACAAGGGAAGGGTGAGAGCGGGTGGCTGGGCTGGAGCAGGGCTGCACCCCCCTCCCGGCCAAATTTGGGGGTCCCAGCCCTCACCGAGGGTCCCTGGAGCTGCCGGCACAGTGCCAAGAGGTGTTTGTCACCCCCCGGAACTTCTGGCCGTGTCCTGTTGCCAGCCCCGTCCCCCAACCGGTCCCGCAGCCCCAGGGCTGGGTCAACGCCCGCGGGTGTTGCTGGTTTCTATTTTGGAAGGATTTGCAGTAAAAATAGCTCCTGTTGGGGTGGTAAAATTACAGAAACTTGTTTGCTATGAGGCTGCTGGAGGGACACGGCCCCTGCCCCGGGCTGGCTGGACAGAGGTGGCTGGAGCAGGAGGGCAGGGACACATCGGGGTCATTGCGTCCACTGCATCCCTGTGGAGATCAAAACTGGCCCTGAAACCCCCTCAGGAGCTGCCACGGGAGGATCCTCCCGAAACTTGAACATGTGGAGGAGCGTCTGCCCGAGGCTGTTCCTGGGGACATTCCCAGGTCAGTTGTGAGCTCCGACTGCATCTCCCTGTGCCAGGTGGGCGGGAATGTTCCCCTCCCTTAACCAGCTGCTCCCTGCCCTTGCCAGGTTCATGATCTTAAAAAAATTCTCCCAGTCTTGAAGAGTGCGAATAATTCCTCTGGGTCTTCAATCAGATTTCCCACTGCTCCAACCTGAGGAATGAGTTCTGTGTTCAGGAGTTCCATAGAAATCACAGAATCATGGAATGGTTTGGGTTGGCAGAGAGCTTAAAGCCCATCCAGTGCCACCCCTGCCATGGGCAGGGACACCTTCCACTGTCCCAGGGTGCTCCAAGCCCTGTCCAACCTGGCCTTGGACACTTCCAGGGATCCAGGGGCAGCCACAGCTTCTCTGGGAATCTGTGCCAGGGCCTCCCTACCCTCACATATTCCTTCCCAATATCCCATCTAAACCTGTCAGTTTGAAGTCATTCCTCCTTGTCCTGTCACTCCAGGCCCTTGTCCCCAGTCCCTCTCCAGCTCTCCTGGAGCCCCTTTAGGCCCTGGAAGGGGCTCTGAGGTCTCCCTGGAATGTTCCCTTCTCCAGGTGAACACCCCCAGCTCTCCCAGCCAGGCTCCAGAGCAGAGGGGCTCCAGCCCTTGGAGCATCCCATCAAAGGATCATTCCTGGTGGCAGCTTTCCTTGTGCACCCCCTAAACCCCCCTCAGCCCTGGGGCTGCTCCCCACCCCCTTGCCAGGCAGTATTCCCAAACCCGGAGTTTTTCCTCTTCTCTGCGCTTTGGTTTGGGACAATCCCAGTGGCTCGGGACAGGCAGGGCCAGGACGGGGCAGTGACACTTGCCCCAGCTCCTCCATCACCCCCGGCCGTCTCTGTTACCAAACCCGGGAGGGCTCTGGGCCCGCTCATCCCGGCGGTTTCGGCCGGGGCAGTTCCAGCAGGGCGAGCAGGAATTCTGCCGCTCACACAACAGGTTGGCCGGGTCGGAGCCCCGGGGCCGCTCCCGCGGGGCCGGTCCGGGCTCATTCCTGGAAGCCCCCGGGAGCGCGGGATGGATCCAGAGAGCAGAGAGCGAAGGGCAGAGACACGTTTAATACAGCAAATACACCAACACGGGAACTGCGCAGCGCACAGGACATCACAGCCGAGCCACAGCCCCGCGGCACGACAGGGGTCACAGCCCCGCGGGCAGGAGGGAGCAGGACGGGGACACGGCCCCGGAACGCAGCCGGGAAGGGCGCCTGGAAAACCTCCTCTGCAGGGTAAGGAAAATTCCTGTTTATCTGTGGTGCTGGGGGAAAAGCAGCACGCGAAGGGTGGGGTTGGGGTGTGGGGGCTCCTCGGTGCAGTCGCAGGGTGGGCTCGGGATGTCAGCCCCATCCGTGTCCCCACCCCTCATCCCGGCCGTGTTCCCAGCAGGGACCGCTCCCACAGCGGGGCCTCCGGGAAGGCTGAGTTCCCCCTGTGACGTGCAAATGTCCCCTGTCACTCCTCAGCACCTCCCGTGCGCGTCACCCCGCGCTTCTTTGGCAAACACCTTCATTGTGCTCGTTCCCGGCCGCGGGACCTGCCCGCCCCGCCCGGCCACTCCCGGCAGAGGGGATGGGCAGGGACGGGGTCTGGCAGGAAGGAGAAGGGGCTCCTGCACCTCCAGCCCCCCCGAGCCCTCTGGCACCAGCTCAGAGCCCACGGTGCCCACTCAGTGCCCAGGCTGGCACCTCAGGCCATCCCCACCCCGCAGTGGTGGCACCGAGCTACAAAAGGAAGGGACACATGGGACAGGTGATCCAATTCCCCCCGGGGATTTCGGTGCCTTGCAGGGTGTGCTCATCCACAAGGAGAGGGCTGTGACTTTTTATTCCCTCTCAGGGTGGGAATATCAGCTGTGTGAACCCCATCAGGTGCGTTTTCAGTGGGATGGGACTGGTGAGGTGACAGCTCTGGGCACCTGCTGATGCGGTCCTCGAAACCTCTGGGATGGGGCTGTGTGGCTGCAGCCCCTCTGTCCCTCCCCAGCTGTCCTGTTCTCCTCGTTTCCAAACGTCCCCCAAGGGCTGCAGAGGATGAGCACGATGGGAAGGGGAAAGCAAAGCAGGATGACCAGCAAAGCAAGGGCACTTCCAAGGAAATTTCTTGGCATCTGTCAAAGCTGAGCTCCTGCCTGCTCTTCCCATCAGTTCTCAGCCTTTCTTTCAGCTTTATCCTTTTTCTACCGCTCCAGAGCTTTCCCAAACTTCCACCTGAAGGACCTGCCTTCAGGATCCTCTAGAGACCTGCCAGGCAGGAGCCACCCCACGGGACCAACACAGGACACTTATCCCTCCTCATGTGGGTGAGCAGAAAGGGACTCGTGTCCTCTGACCTGTCTCAGCAGGGGCTACACCCAGGGTAAAAGCAGGAAAGGCAGTGCTAGTCAAAGGCATAATAAAATCCATTACAAAAGCTTTGGGCTGCTGGCTCTCTGACCACAGAAGTACTAAAAATACCTCATTCTCGAGACCACCCATATTTTACAAACCCTAAAAGACTAGATTCTCTTCCTAGAAAATTGAAAAAAGTTTAAAATCCATTGGTATCAACTCCTTCACCTTCACCAAACCTTTAAAAACCCCCCAGGTGGGCTGCGGGAGGGAGGGGGCAAGGGGCAGGGACCTCTCCATGCCCATCCCAGTCCAGTTCCACACGACACCCCGGGACTGGGGGACTGTCAGTGTCCCCAGGCTGCTCCAGCCCCCAGTCTCCCACCTCCCATACAACACAGCAGCTGGAGCGAGGGAATGGGAACAGGGGACACAGACACTGGAGCTGTGCCCAGCACGTTCTCCCCTCCCTGTGCTGGGCTGCAATTCCACATCCAGGCACAGAGGGGTTGTGGGAATGTCCATGGCAAAGGCAGTGTCCGGCTGTGCCCGAGCCCCAGGACAGGGATGGAAAGCTTTGGGGTCACTCTAAGCTGGAATGTGACACTGACTGTGCTGCTGAGGCCCAGGATTGGGAAAGGGGCATCCCGTGGCCAGATGGATGATGGACATTACAAAATAACCCCACCTCATCCGCTCCTAAAATCTGCCTGACCCCAGCCCAGGAGTGAGGGAAGCCATACAGGGAGTGCAGGTGTGGAGTGAGCGCTGGGCTCTGTGGGGACCCGCTGGGAAAAGGACGGAGCTGGAAGTGCAGGGATGTGCTTTGTGCTCACTCCAGAGCCCACTCAGCCAACCACTGCTCGCACCGTGCCCGCTGCTCCTCCGTCTCCTCCCTCCTGCCTTCACTCCCCGCTTCCTCCTCTCCGGCAGCACGCTCGGCTTCCCGGCCCTCCTCCTCCTCCTCCTTCTGTGTCCCCTTGTCCTTGAGCTCCTGGATGATGTCCTCCAGCCGCTGGGTGACGTGCTGGGGCACCCAGTTGCTGTCCATGGCGGTGACGAAGGGGTCGGGCGCGCACACCTCGATCAGCTCCTTCCCGGTGGGAATGCGCAGGTAGTAGGCATGGAGCATCATCCTGTAGGGAGTGCTGTCCTGCCTCTGGCTGTAGGTGAAGTCCCCCACGATGGGGTGGCCGATGGCGCTGCAGTGAACACGGAGCTGGTGAGTCCTCCCTGCGGGGAGAGCGGGAATCAGGGACAGGGAATCGCTGAATCCCTCCTTCAGGGCACGGTGACAATGCACCTAATGGCATTTGTCCCCTGAGGCAGAGAACCCTGAGCATGGCAGCTCTCAGCCTCCCTCATCCCTTTCCAGGCTCTGCTCTAGGTCAGAGCTGCCCCTGTCCCCACCTGTCAGCGGCTGCAGCAGCACTTTGGTGACGGGGTCTCCGCTGTAGGATCCGTGTTCCAGCACGATCAGCTCCGACTGGCACGGCTTGGGATTCTCACAGCCTGCAACGAGATACAGAAGGGATTTGTGATCCCACAGGGCATCTCAGGGGGTGTGGGCAGAGCAGGGAATGGGGCTGCTCACCCTCTGTCCCCTCGATGCACATCATGTGGGTCATGCCCTCCGTGGTGTTCTTCCCGATGGCATAACGGATCGTCATCCGGCTCTGGCTCACGTGGCCCCTCACCTGGGGGCAGGAACGTGGCTTGAAACTGGGCCCCCACCCACCCCTCAATGACAGGAATCACAGAATCACAGAAGGGGTGGGGTTGGAAGGACCTTAAAGCCCACCCATTTCCCAAAACCCAACTCCTTGTCAGGAGCAGGGACACCTTCCACTATCCCAGGGTGCTCCACATGCCGTCCAACCTGGCCTTGGACACTTCCAGGGATGGGGCAGCCACAGCTTCTCTGGGCACACTCTGCCAGAATTCCTTCCTAATATCCAACCTAACCTCACCCTCTGGCAGTGGGAAGCCATTCCCTGTGTCCTGTCCCTCCATGCCCTCATCCAAATCCCTCTCCAGCTCTCTTGGAGCCCCTTTAGGCCCTGGAAAGGGCTGTAAGATCTCCCTGGAGCCTTCTCTTCCCCAGCTGAACACCCTCACCTCCCCCAGCTGTCCCTCACAGCAGAAGGCCAAGGCAGGGAGGGCTCACCAGGGCCAGGTAGGCTTTGGTCACCAGGCGCTCCTTGAAGCACTTGTAGGCACTCCCTGCCGCCGCTTTGTTGAGTGCCACACACAGGGCCCCGCTGGTGGAGAAATCCAGCTGGTGGCAGAACCTGGGAGCACACAGGGTTGAGGAGCACCCTGGGGATCTCAGGAGTGTCCCTAGCTGAGGGCAGGGCCGGGCTCGGTGCCCAGCTGCTCACCTGAAGCCGTAGTAGGTGTCGGGGTCGGCCAGCTCGGGGAAGCGGTGCTTGAGCTGGCTCTGCAGGGTCAGCGTCTCGTACCACATCTTGCTGTCGATGCGCAGGTCCCAGTGCTTGTTGACCACGATGAAGTCGGAGCTCTGGTACAGGATGGACAGGTTGTCGATGGTGCCCGGCTCCATGGCCAGCGCCCTGCGACGGGGAGAGAGAGCGGAGGAATCGGGGTGAGCGGGGCAGGAGGCGCTGCCAGCTGTGGGATGGGCACAGCAGCCCGGGAGAGACGGGACGGGCAGGGAGCAGGACCTGGAGGTGGGATAGCCCAGCAGGGAATGGAAATGTACCGCTGCTGCTGAGGTACCAGTGTCACCCTGCAGCACCGACGTCACCCTGCCTGTGTCCCCCAGCCTCACCGCTGTCGCAGCACGTGGATGCAGGTCCCACAGCGGCGCGGATGCTACAGCAGCGCTACGGCCATCGCCCTCCCGGTGTCACACCGCACGGCTCCGCCACTGTCCCGCTGGCCCGGGACGCCCTGGCGTCACGCGTGGGTGGCCCATCCCCGTACCGCTGTCACGCGTGGAGGCCCCGCAGCCGCGCGGTGCTGGCTCTGCCCATCCCGACGGCGGCGATCGGCCTCGCCCGGCTCCCCGCTGCAGCCCAGCCGCGATCGCGGCGGCCCCGCTGGAGGGCACGGGACGGAGGGGAGGGGACAGAGGACGCGGGGCGGCGACACGCACGGCGGAGGGGACGCGGGACACGGCGGAGGGGAGGCGGGACACGGCGGAGGGGACCCGGGACACGGCGGAGGGGACCCGGGACACGGCGGAGGGGACCTACG
>VXBT01009394.1:19735-30601 GCA_013400235.1 Oriolus oriolus | reverse complement strand
ATGGCTTCTACGAGCGCTTCGCCGCCGAGCTGGAGGTGCTGGCCGAGCTGGGAGGTGGGCGCTGCTGCGGCGCTGAGACCGGAGGCGGTGGCGGCGGAGGGAGGGAGCGGGCAGGACCGTGCTTTGCGCGCCCGCGTGTGCCCGCCCCGCCGCGGGTCTTCTCCGGTGACCGTCTCCGTGGTGTGACCCCTCTTGCAGATGAGCTATCCCCACCCGCCGGCCCCAAAACCTCCCAGTTCCGGGGCAAGAGGCAGCCGCCGGAGGAGCCCGCCTCCCCCGGGGACTCTCCCGGGGGCACCAATGCCAAGAAGAGGGACCGGGACTGTGTCCCCGCCGTGTCCCCGCCAGCACCCGAGCCCCGCAGTAGGTTTAACCCGGTTTCCCGGGTGCTGCTGAGCCCTGTCCCCCCGCCCCGAGCGGTGCAGGGTGCTGGAGCATCCCCTGGGTACCACCGTCCATCAGTGATGCTTCTCCCCTTCCTCCCTCCTGGTCTCTCCCAGCCCCGAAGCCGAAGCGGCAGCGCCTGGAAGCTGTTAAGAAGCTCGATTTCGGCGCAGACGATGAGTTGGCCTCAGATGTCTCCTGGGATGGTGGCCCAGAGGCACCTCTTGCTCCCCACAATACCAGGTCGGCCACCCTGAACCCCATTTTTAACAGGAGCGAGGGAAAGGGCCCATTCCCTGCTGAAGGAATCGGTGTTTTCCAGCTCGAACCACCTGGAGATGAGCGGAATGAGCCCCCTGCAGACCACGCCACCCTTGGGAAAGAAGAGGGTCCTCAGGAGACCGCCCATCCTGGAGGATTACATCAACGTGACATCCACCGAGGGCACCAGGGTCTTCCTGGTGCTGAGGGATGATCCCTGCAAGACCGGGGTGGAGGTGAGGAGGGATCTGAAGGTTGGGTTTGCTTCTCTGTGGCCTGCAGGTGGCTGAGGAGGGGCTGTGTGTGCTGTGTCCTTGCAGCTCCCGGATTCCCTGGGCTGGAATGCTCGCAGGCCGCTCCACTTGCTGGGCGTGCCCTTCTCCTACCTGAAGGAGCAGGTGGCTGAGGAGGTACCACATCTTCCACCGACCTTCCCCTGTCCCTGCCACCCCTGCTGGCCACGGGGCTGGCTCCCCAATTCCCGTCCCCCAGCCATGGGTTGGGGGCTGTCTCTGACCCCCCTCTCTGTGTTTGTGCTCAAGCGTCGCAGGCAGGTCCTGGAGGCCTCACAGCAGCTGACAGAGATCATAAAGAGGTGAGATATTGGGATGAAATCCCACTCCAGTCCAGATTTACCTCTCAGGTGCTCTTTCAGGATCAATTTTGGGGACCTGCAAGCAGAGGAGCCTTTTTGCCCTCATCACCCCCAGCTTGGGGAGTCTGGGTGGAATTTCCACCCTGCCCTGACTCCCTGGGTGGTTTGGGGTAAATGAATTCCTTCCTGCAGCTGCCTGGGGAGCGAGCCCAGCGCTGAGAGCCCGGATCCCAGCATGGACACGGATCCAGCAGCCGAGGAGGAACCTGCATCCCACTGCCTCTGGGTGGACAAGTTCACGCCCCGGCGCTACATGGAGCTGCTCAGTGACGATGTGAGGTGCTGGGATAAGTGGGGGCTTCACGTGGGCAGGGTTGGCACCTCTGTAACTCTCCCTTAATGCCATGGGATCAGGAATTGCCTTTGGAAGTGCTGGCTGGGGGGCTGTGTCCATGCTGGCCCTGCCTGGGAGCAGTCCTGAGTCCCTGAGAGCGTGGGATGGCAAATTATCACTGGAGGCTGTGGATGGTCTGATGAAAGGAGCTATGGAATGTGACCAAAATAAGACAAAAAGGACTGGGAGGGCTTTAGCCAGAAATTGTTGACTATTTTGGATTTTTTTGGGAATAGCAAAATTTTTGTAGGGAATCGGGGACAGCAGGGATGGGGCTGATGTGACTTATCCCGGGTTCCCCTGAGGGCCGGGGGCTGAGCTGGGAAGGGAAGCGTTCCCACGTTGTCGCAGGGAGATGCCAGGTGGAACCCTGGGCAGGCTCCTCCGTGAAGGAGAGCCATCTTCTGTCCTCAGCCAGATTTTTCCCAGATTCCGTGGATTTTCCTTGCTTTCCTCCCCCTCCCTGCAGTACACCAACCGCTGCCTGCTGAAGTGGCTCAAGCTGTGGGACACGGTGGTGTTCGGCAAGGACAAGGCTCTGAAGAAGCCCCAGCCCAGCCCTGCAGCTCATCCCCCACTCAGCCATCCCAAGGAGCATCCCAACAAGTGGAAAACCAAGGTCCAGCTCACCGAGGAGATTCTGGAGGCCGAGCTGGACCAGCACAAGAGACCCAAATACAAGGTGAGCAGGAGGGGACGTCGCTGTGGGTCCCTCTCCTGCCGCCAGCTGAGCAGCAGGGTTGTCCCCTGTGTGGAGGAAGCCCTGCCTCACTCCCTGCAGGGGTGACCTCCCCTCTGTGCCACAGGTGGCCCTGCTCTGTGGCCCCCCTGGCCTGGGCAAGACCACGCTGGCCCATGTCATCGCCAGGCACGCGGGGTACAACGCCGTGGAGATGAACGCCAGGTGAGCCCTGGGTGCCAGGGGAGCCCCTGAGTGCTGGGTGAGCCCTGAGTGCCAGGGGAGCCCTGAGCGCTGGGTGAGCCCTGAGTGCCAGGGGAGCCCCTGAGTGCTGGGTGAGCCCTGAGTGCCAGGGGAACCCTGGGTGCTGCGGAGCCCCTGAGTGCCAGGGGAGCCCCTGGGTGCCAGGGGAGCCCTGAGTGCTGGGTGAGCTCCTGAGTGCCTGGGGAGCCCATGCCCACTGCCCTGTTGGAGGTGATGATGCTTTGGTGATGCTGTTCTGGAGGTGATGCTGTCTCAGCAGTGATGGTGTCCCAGGGTCCCAGGGGTGATGCTGTCCCAGCAGTGATGGTGTCCCGGGGGTGATGCTGGCAATGTCCCCATGCCCGAGGTGCTCCCGTGCCACACTCACCTGTCCCCGTGTCCCCTCAGCGATGACCGCAGCCCCGAGGTGTTCCGGACCCGCATCGAAGCCGCCACCCAGATGAGGTCGGTGCTGGGCTCCCACGAGAGGCCCAACTGCCTCATCATCGACGAGATTGACGGCGCGCCCGCGGTGAGCCCGGCACGCCTGACTGACCCCTTCAGCATCAACCCCTTAAATACCACCTCATTAACAACTCCTCCTCTGTTCCACGGGCAAGAATCCATCCTTTCCATCCTTGTTTTCCCCCCAGGCCTCCATCAATGTGCTGCTGGGCATCATCCAGCGGAAGGACACGGAGGGTGAGGCGGGCGCGGGGCGGCGGCGGCGGCGCGAGGGGGGAATCCTGCTCCGGCCCATCATCTGCATCTGCAACGACCAGTGAGTGTCACCTACCTGGCAGGGACAGGGACACCACACCCTGCCCCCAGAGAGGAGGTGGCTGCTGCTGGTGTCTCTGTTTGAGTGCAGCTCCTCAGATCCTGGGGTTGGTTTGGGCCCTTCAGGACAGGAGGGGGACATAGAGGGGCTGGAGCGTGTCCAGGGAAGGGAACAGGGCTGGGGAAGGGGCTGGAGCACCAGGAGCGGCTGAGGGAGCTGGGAAAGGGGCTCAGCCTGGAGAAAAGGAGGCTCAGGGGGGACCTTCTGGCTCTGCACAACTCCCTGACAGGAGGGGGCAGCCAGAGGGGGTTGGGCTCTGCTCCCAAGGGACAGGGACAGGATGAGAGGGAACAGCCTCAAGCTGTGCCAGGAAAAGTTTAGACTGGATATTAGGGAAGATTCCTTCATGGACAGGATGGTCAAGTATTGGCTGGACCAGGCTGCTCATGGCAGTGTTGGAGTCCCCATCCCTGGGTGGATTTGAAAGCCATGTGGATGTGGCACTTGGGGACATCATTTAATGGTGACTTGGCAGTGCTGAGGGAACAGCTGGACTCGATGCTCTGTGAGGTGCTTTCCAGCCTAAATAATTCCATGATTAAGAATGGAATTCCCTGCTGGGCTCGCTCAGACCCCCGTGTTTCCCTCCCCCAGGTACGTGCCCGCCCTGCGCCCGCTCCGGCAGCAATCCTTCCTGCTCAGCTTCCCTCGCACCGCTCCCTCCCGGCTCGCCCAGCGCCTCAGCGAGGTCCAGGGTGTCCCAGGGCCCCCCTGTCCCCCTGGCTCAGTGTCCCCTCCCCGCTGAGCCTCGTCCCTCTCCTGCAGATCGCGCTCCGGCAGGGAATGCGGGCGGACACGGGCGCGCTGCTGGCGCTCTGCGAGAAGACAGACAATGACATCCGCTCCTGCATCAACACCCTGCAGGTACTCGGGACACCGGGGTGGCCCTGGGCACGTGGGGATGGCCCTGGGAACATGGGCATGGCCCTAGGGATACAGAGATGGCCCTGGGAACATGGGCATGGCCCTAGGGATACAGAGATGGCCCTGGGGACATGCTCCTGCTGAAGCTCCGGGCTCACACGGGGACAGAGGGGACAAAACTCGCTTCCAAAACTCCCTGAAACATCCGCCCTGTCCCCTGGGGTGTTTTTAACCCTACACGTGGAGGAAGAGGGGCCTGGCTGTGTCCAGCTTTTCCCAGGGGCTTTGGGATCTCCATCCCCTCGCTCCTGTTGCAGTTCCTGCACGGCCGAGGGCAGAAGGAGCTGAGTGTGCGGATGGTGCAGACCATGAGGATCGGCCTGAAGGACCAGAACAAGGGGCTCTTCTCTGTCTGGCAAGAGATCTTCCAGCTCCCCAGGACCCAGAGGTGAAAGGAGGGGTTTGTTAGATCTGCTGGGTGCCTGGGGGGTGGTGTTCCCATTTCCCAGAGAAGCTGTGGCTGCCTCTGGATCCCTGGAAGTGTCCAAGGGAGGCTGGATGGGGCTTGGAGCAATGTTCTGTAATTCCATGACCTGCAAGGTCCTGGAAAGCAGCTTCTTGAGGAGATTTGTGTCCATCACAGAATCCTGGAATGGTTTGGGGTGGAAGGGACCTTGAAGCCGATTCAGTCCCACCCCTGCCATGGGCAGGGACACCTTCCACTATCCCAGGTTGCTGCAAGCCCTGTTCAGCCTGGCCTGGGACACTGCCAGGGATCCAGGGGCAGCCACAGCTTCTCTGGGCACCCTGTGCCAGGGCCTTCCCATTGTCATAGGGAAGGATTTCTTCCTAATATCCCACTTAAACCTTTCCTCTCTCAGTCTAAAGGTTTTTTACTCTTAGCTCCCAATAATTTGGCATTGGCACTGCCTCCAGTTCTGTTTCCGAGGACCCAAATATTCCTTGCTGGCCCCTTCAGTGCCAGGAAACCCTCAGCTCTTCCCTTTGGGCTCCCCCCAGGCACAGGATAGGAATGGACCCCTCTTTGCCAGCCCAGCTCCTGCTGGGGGATGAGGACCTGTCACACCCTGGGGGCCCAGCTGGCTTCAATTCCTCCTCCCACCGCTTCCAGCACATCCTGCACCTCTCCATCTCCTCGGGAGAGCAGGAGAAGCTGGCCCAGGTGAGAGGGGGGAGCCGGGTGCTGGGGCTGAGCTCGGTGGGAAGCTCAGAACCGCAGCGAAGTGCTCTGCTGGAGCGACCTCCGCCCGTCTGATCGCGGATCCACTTCCAGGGCCTGTTTGAGAACTTCCTGAAGATGAAAGTGCGGGATTCCAGCCTGGGCTCCGTGTGCCTGGCCCTGGAGTGGCTGGGCTTCTCCGACCTGCTGGGCCGGGCGGTGCTGCAGGGGCAGAGCTTCCAGCTGCTGCGGTACCTGCCCTTCCTGCCCGTGGTGTTCCACCTGCTCTTCGCGGCCGCCTCCATCCCCCGGCTGGCCTACCCCAGCAGCCAGCACGAGGCAAGTCCAGCAGGGCCCAGTGACAGCCTGGCCACAGCTCTGCCCCTGCAGGGACACCTGGCTGAGGGTCCCTGTCCTGTCCCCAGGCCGTGGCCAAGCTGACCCAGATGCAGAACCTGGTGCTGTCCATGGTGTCGGGGATCGCGCCCGGCGCCCGGAGCCGAGTGGGGCAGCAGGCGCTGGTGCTGGAGGTGCTGTGCCTGCTGCTGGACATCATCGCCCCCAAACTGCGGCCCGTGAGTGTCCCCAGCCCCTGTCCCTGCTGGAGCCCTGCCTGGCTGCTGTGACCCCTCTGCAGACCCCACCCTGAGGAGCGATCCCGGATCTCTGCCCCACGTTCGGGGTGGGTTTGATGTCGCAGCTGGTGCAGGAGCTGGAGGGAAGCTGAGGATGGGGTGCTGAGGTGCCCAACTGTGGGGAGGGGTCCCGGGCCCCACCTGGGGTGGGCTTGGCTGAGCAGAGCTTTGTGGAGCTGTCGGAGTCACCCCCACCCAGGAGAGAGTCTGTCCCTGCTCTGCGAAGGACGTGTGTCCCTGAGAGGGAACTAAACTTCATCTGGGTCCTTCCTCACCCAGAGACAAACCCCGTGCTGGGGCTGTTTGGGGTTTATAAAGTTCTCTGCTGTCCCCTGGCCAGGTGAACACGCAGCTCTACAGCCTGAAGGAGAAGCAGCAGCTGGCTGAGCTCATCAGCACCATGCTCACCTACAACCTCACCTACCTGCAGGAGCGCCTGCCCGAGGGCCAGTACGTCTTCAAGCTGGATCCGTGAGTCCTGGGGCTGGGGAGAGGGTGTGGGAGTCAAAATCCTTCCCTGGGAGGGTGGGGAGGCCCTGGAATGGAATTCCCAGAGAAGCTGTGGCTGCCCCATCCCTGGAAGTGTCCAGAATCAGGTTGGATAGGGATTGGTTTGGGTTGGAGCTGGATGGTTTTAAGATCCCTCCCAACCCAAACCATTCCAGGATTCTGTGATGATTCTCAGGAAGGAGCTGGGACTTTGGGTTTTGCTCCATCCCCAGTGTGATCCAGGTGCCCCATTCAGCTGCTCCCTGGGGCTGAGGCTGAGCACTTCGAGCTTTAATGGGATTAAAGGGAAGGGAGCAGCTTCCTTTGGCTCTGACCAGAGGAGGGGCTGCTGGCAGGACAGGGCTGCCCCATCCGGGCACATCCCGGTGGCACCTGGGAGCTGTGTCCCAGCATCTCTCTGGCAAACAAATCCCATGTCACCAGCAGAACCTGTGGGTTTTTCTTTAAAGCTTTTTAAAGCATTGGTTTGCCAGCTGATTCCTGAATGACTGCAGAGCCACCTGCCATGGGGCTGTGCTCTCTGCATTTTCGGGGCAATGATAGTGAATAAATAGTGGATAAGGAGGGAATAAATAGTGGATAAATAGGGAATAAATAGTGGATAAATATGAAATATTCAGAGCTGGCAGAGGGACTGGTGGCTCTTCAGTGCTGGAGATAGTGAAACAGGCCCAGCTCCAGACCTGGTGCCCCAACCTTGTGAAGGATCCCGCTGCTCTGATGATCCCAAATTACTGTTCCTGGCTGGATTCCCATTAAACCTGTCCCCAGGGGCGCCTCAGGGTGGCTGTGAAGGTCGTGCTGCTGCTGTCACGTGGGCTTTTCAGGGCAATCTGTCCAGCACAGACCCGCTGCAACTCCCTCTTTCTGCTTTCACCCAGATTCAACCCCTGTAATCCCTCCCGCATTCCCATTCCCGCAGCTCCCTGGCTCCGCATGGGGGAAACTGAGGCAGCGAGGCTGGAATCGCACTGGGATTCTGGGAGGAACAGGGCTGGGAGGTGCTGGGGCTCCCAGGCTGCGCAGTGCTGGGTTATTATCAGTGCTGATTCCCTGTTCCCTGCTTCCTGCAGGAACGTGGAGGCCGTGTGCCGCTTCCCGGCGCTGCAGGCCCGCAGGCAGCTCAGCTACCAGGCCAAGCAGCTCATTGCCAGGGAGATCGAGCTGGAGAAGATGAGGAGGATGGAGGCACGGAACCTGGGCCAGGTGGGGATTTCCAAAGGGGTGGCGGGGCGGTAGATGTGGAGAAAATCCCCAGGGATGTGTTTTTTCCAAAGCCGCCGGCGGCTTTGGCTCTGCGGGTGGAAAACCAGGATTAACCCCCCCGGCTGCAGCTGGTTTCCTGCACAGCTGTGCTGGGCTGCAGGGCTCAGCTTTTTGCAGGAATTCTGGAGGGAGTTAAAGCTTTGAACCCTTCTACTCTCCAGTGAGGGTTGTGAGGAATGGGAATTTTAGGTGGGAATTTTTGGCTGTGGTTTGTATTTATCCGTGTGGGAGGTGAACTCTTCCCAGCCTTCCCTTCCCTGCCTGCTGCACTTCCAAAGGTCCCAAAGCCCCCAGGAGGAGCAGAGTGGCTCTGGCTGCTGCTCTGGAGGCAGGAAAAGATGGGAACGGGTGGAAAAGGCGGGGAAACATCCCAGGTGTAGCCGGTGCCTGCCCTGCCCCAATGCCAGAGCGATAATTAATCCCTGGGAGCCCCTTGGAGCAGGAGAAGGGCTCCTGGGGGATGTGTGGGACAAAGAGAAGCTGCAAAAACATCTCTGAGGGCTCCTTGTTTACATGTGAAGTCCCAGCGAAAGGGGCTTCAGCTGGGGCTGATCCCACGAGGCAGAAAATGATGGAAAAATCCTTGGGATGTTGCAACCCAACCTGGCAGCAAGCAGAGGAGGGTGGGATGGGTGACAAGGGGGTGACAGATGCTCAATGCCCAACCCTGGAGCTCAGACACCCCAAGGGGAGCCTCGTTCAGGTGTCTCCTCCCTGCAGGATCCCGGGAATGGCCTCGGGGAGGAGCGAGGGGACCCGGAGCCAGCGGAGACCCCCAACCACCAGCAGCGCCTGGATCACATAGTGAGGAGAGCAGCGGTGCAGGACAAGGTCAATTCCTGCCCCAGTTCCTGCCCCTGTTCCCACCAACCCTTTCCTGGGCTGCCAGACACTCCCTGGCTCCACTGGAATTTGGGTTTTTAGTCCAGTTTCCTTTAATAGCCCAGCTCAGCTCCGCGTGTCCTGTAAAGGCATCGCTGGGATGGGGATGAATTGGATCTGGGTGACATTTTGGATGTGTCCTGGGAAGTTTTTGTGGTGGGAGGAGGGAAGAGCTGTGGGGATTTGGGCTAAAATAGCTGAATTTGGGCTCTGTGGGAAAGCAGCTTGGAAAAGCTGCTCTGGAATATGGAGAGGTGCATCCACCTGTCCCTGATCCCACCGTGGCCTCCAAGAAGAGCACGGATCATTCCCTGGCACTGCTCCTCTCCAGGGCTCAGCTGCCAGCCCTTTTCTGTGTGTAAAACCCCACACGAGCCTGAAATTTTCTCTTTCCCACAAGTTTGAATGCTGTTTGCATTCCCAGGCCGCTGGCCCTTCCTGCAGGATTTGCATTTGGCTCCTGCTCCCCTCGGAAGTGCCTGGGGGTGGCTGAGCCTTGCCCGGGGATGATCCTGCCGTGCTTTCGTCCCTCTCCCGAGCAGGAGCTGGAAGTGCAGGTGCTCCAGAGCCAACTCCATTCCTGCTTTTTGCTTCCCACAGCCCGAGAGGGATTTTTTCGGCAGGCCAGTCCAGCGGAAAGAGGCGGCCACGGCCCCGGGTGGGTGACACAGGGACGGGGCGGGCTCAGAACCGGGTGGGTGGCACAGGGACAAAGTGTCCCTGAGCCCTGGGTGGGTGGCACAGGGATGGGGTGGGTAGCCTCAGACCTGGGTGGGTGGCACAGGGACAGGGTGGCTCCAGCCCCAAGGGGGTGGCACAGAGACAGGGGGGCCCTGGGTGCCACTGGGGGCTCTCCCCATTCCCAGTGCCAGCCCCAAAGAGGGGTCCTGTCCCTCAGCCCTGGCCCCAGGGGATGGCAGTGGGGTGGTTGGACACACAGACCCCACCACAGCAGGCAGGGAGTTCCTGTGAGCAAATCCATGGATTCTGGCCCCAGCCAAAGGGAATTTTGCGTGCTGGAGGCTTTGCAGGATTCAAGATGTGGGATCATCAGCTCTGCCCTTCCAAACCCTCTCCCTGCTCCCCAAATCCCCCCTACTCCAGCGAGGACACAGGTCATAATTTTAAGGTTTCCTGCACGTTTTTGAGGTGGATTTTCCTCCTGCAGCCCCTCAGGTTTCCAAGGAAGAGTCCCTGGAGAGCCAGATGGGAAAGGCTGTGGGGAAGAGCGACGTCTGGTTCCGCTTCAACGAGGGTTTCTCCAACGCTGTCAGGAGGAATCTGTACATCAGGGACCTGCTCTAGCAGGGCTGGGATGGAGCCAGGAATTCTGGAGCTGGAACTGAAGGGATTATCTGGGTTTTGGCTTTCCAACCCACGGATGGGGTGCGTGGCCATGATCTTGATGAAGTGTTTGGTATTACCCGCTTATTTTGTTTAAAAAAAAGAAATAAAATAGATCTAAAAAAATTCATAACGAATTATTGCTCTGTTTATTTCAGTCATAAACCTTGAGGTGCCAGATCTGCCTGTTTTACTGCACACTGATATCCTACGGTGTACAAAAGTATCTAAAATCACCGAAAAGGGGGTTTTTTAATAAAAATCTTCTTTACAAGTTGCAAGATCTGCCTTTTTTGGTGGCAGAAGTGGGAGATGAAACCCCAGCAAACCTTGGAGAAGCCGTTACCGCTCCTGCCCCATCCCAGGGGCTCTCCCCGTGTCCCCCCCATTTCTAAAACCCCTTCTAGGACTAAAAAAAAAAGAAGAAACGAGGTGAGGGCAGGGTTTTTGTTCAGGTTCTCATGTTGGAATTGGAACTAACTAATCAAAAATCCCTTCAGCAGGGGGATCCCTCAGAGGATGATGCATTTGCCTTTCTCCACCCAGGGGTTGTTCTTCATCAGCTCCGGGTTCAGGAAGGGATCTTCGGGAATGCCGTCCTCAATCCACTTCACGAACCTGCGGAGAGGGGAGGGAGGGTGGGCACAGCCCCAGGGGGGTTCAGGGCAGCAAGGGTGGGGATTTGGGGGGCTCAGTGTCTGGGGTAAATCCTGCTCTGGTGTGGGGGATCCTGGGATGGACCCTGATCGACTGGGAACGATGCCAGGGGGGATGTGGGGGTGTCCCCA
>VXBT01009394.1:0-19728 GCA_013400235.1 Oriolus oriolus | reverse complement strand
AGGGAAAAGAGCCATCCAGGACCCAGTTTTGAGCCTTGAGCTCTGGAAAGCTCTGGAAAGGGGGGATCTGCACCCTGGGGAGCTTCTGGGGGACACCCAGGGGTCAGGAGGTCCCGTGGTGCTGCCACATCCCAGCCACCACTGGAAAGGGCTCGGCCCACGGGGCTTTGGGGATGCTGAGGAGGGTTCTGCCCCTGGGGCTTGGAGGGTTTGGAGATCCATAAAGGGAAAATCATCTGGGAGCCCCCAGGGATTTGAGGGAGGATATTGGGGATGGATTCTGCTCTTGGGGGCACAGGGATGGGAGGGAGGGTGGGGGGGACAGCCACTCACTCAGGTATGGTCTTGGAAGACATCTCCCTCTTGTAGGCCAGCTGGTACTTGAGGCTTTCCACCTCTTTTTTCCACTGTGGGAGATCCCACTCGTCCATGGCGCTCTCCGAGGGCTCCGTTGGGCTGGGAACGGGGATTTTGGTGCCTTGTCCTGCCCTGATCCCTCAACTCTGCACCCCAAAGGATCCCCCTGGATGGGGACAGCGTGGCCCAGGCTCTGGGGGAGGTTTCCAGCCCCACAAGGGAGCAGCCAAACGCTCCAGGAGCTTTTGGGGTTGTTTTGGTTGAGGCAGAGTCTGCCCGGTGCCCCTCTCATGCAAAACCCAGGGACTGAGCCAGATTTGACTGAAATTTGGGTGGTGGCATCGCTCAGGGTGGGGAGCAGCAAACAGCAGCCAGAGGCTCTTTGGGAACGGGGTGTTTGTCCTTTTCCTGCCTGGCCATGGCTCTGA
Organism: Oriolus oriolus; assembly: GCA_013400235.1. Taxonomy (NCBI): domain Eukaryota; kingdom Metazoa; phylum Chordata; class Aves; order Passeriformes; family Corvidae; genus Oriolus; species Oriolus oriolus. Next base: position 18,943 of record VXBT01009394.1, on the reverse strand, counting down.
AGGAACCACGAGGGAGTTGGGGCATCCACACGGCTGCGTGAAGAGCTCTGGATGCAGCTCATGGGGGTGGCCAGGGCTGATTTGGAGAGCAGAGCAAACCCCTCTGTACCCCCCACCCCATTGTCCCCCAGCAGTGGCCCTGGGGGAGGACGGGTGTGAGGGGGAAACTGAGGCACGGCAGCTGGGAGGGCTCAGGCTAGCACCTGGCACCCCGTGCCACCCCAAAAACTGGTGGCACAAGGGGACCTTCCCCTGCCCGGGGCGATGAACCCAGCCCAGCTCCAGCAGAGGTGCGGGAAGGGCTGGAAGTGCTGGGAGGGTGAAATCCTCCCCCGGGCACGGCACCATCCCAGCCCCGCTCCATCCCAGCTTTGGCATCCCCGGAACTCCAGCCGGGAGCGGGATCAGCCCCTTCCCCGCTCTGGCCTCCCCCGGGAGCAGCACCCCGATGCTGCTCCAGCCATCCCGGCGGATTCCCAGCGCATCCCGCTCCCACCTGTGTTGGGAATGCCGGCAGCAGTGGGAAATGGGGCCGTGTCCGCCGGCCTGGTCTTGCCTGTGTTCCTCCCGCGAGCGCTTCCCTGGCTCCTGGCGATCCCAAATGCTCGGGATAATCTATTAATGCACGGCTGGTGCGGCTGGAGCCGGATAATGGGAGCGTCCTCCCCCTCGCCGCTCCCGGGGGATTTGGCTCCGCCGGAGCGCCCGGGATGGAGGCACGTCCTGGTACCCGCGGCCGGGCTCTGGAATTGGGGTTATCCCGGCTTCCCCACGATCTTGAGGGACGGGAGGGGCCCGGGAAGGAGGGGATGGGTGTGGGACATCCCCAGGGAGGCCCCGCATCCCCTCCCGCATCCCTGCCCGCATCCCTGCCGTGGGTTTCCCTCTGCTGCCCCCGGATCTTGTGGTCCTTCCCACTTTCCTGGTGCTGGAGGAGCTGGAGAGGTTGGAGAGGGGCTGGGAATAAAAAAAAGGGAAAAAATAAAAGAAGGAGAAGTGGCAAAAGTGAGCAGTTGGGGCTGAACGCGTGGTGGGTGAAAGGGCAGGGGCAGCGCAAGGGGAAAGGGGCAGCGTTACAAAATTATTGGTGGGGGAGTTGTAGGGAAGGTCAAAAACTCCTGAACAGCTGGGAATTTATTAAAGCCAAAATGATTGATGGAAAAACAGAGGTGTGACCCCCCCCCGCCTTTGTTAACCCATTAAAAATAAACTTTGGGTAAAAGTTGTCGCTTAAAAAAAACCCAAACAAGGTTTACACAAAGCAAACCCCACCCAAATCTGCCCCCAAGGGAATAAATATGGAATATTTATATATCTATAAATCAGATAAATACGTATTTAATATAGGATTTTGTGTCTCTGCATCACATCTGGGCTGGGTCGGGCTGATTCCACCCAAAGCAGCTGGGGCTGAATTCCTGAGGGACCAAATTCCCTGGGGGAACAGATGAAATGAAGGTGAAATATAAATATAAAATAATACAAATTATATATTCTATGTTATAACATATATATAAGACATTATATGTAAAATTACATATATATATAAAAATACAACAGAATAAATAATATGATAATATATAATATATTATAGTAAAATTTGTATTTATATATATTTATATATATGAGAATCATGGAATGGTTTGGGTTGGTATTTTTATTAAATATATTTGTTATTAGATATATATTATACAATAATATATATTTATAAAATTATATTTAATTTTATTATATATAAAAAACCCCAACATAATATATATTATATATGTGCATATATACACACATACAAAGACAAGAGANAAATAGAAATATTAAATAAATAGAAATATAAAAATAAATATAAAATAAATATAAATGTAAACATAAATGTTTACTGAAAGAGGCATCCTATCGGACATAAATAGGAAATATATATATAAAATATTAAAAATATATTAAAAAATGATGCCTCTTCTCTGCCCCTGTGAAGTGCCAGGAGCAGGATCCTGCCCTGGGCTCGCCTCCAGCCCTGGGTTCCCACAGGATCCATGGAAGAGCTCCCGGGCAGCCTCCTGGAGCCAGCGGGCTCATCCTGCCTGGGAGGCCGCCAGAGGCTGGGAATCAGCCGGGATCCACGGAGCTGTGTGGGGGCAAACCCTGGGATCTGCTTTGTTGGGAACATCCCAAATCCCGCGGCTGCTGCCGGGGGGTCAGCGATCCCAGGGATTATCCCGATGTTGGCACCCATCCCAATCCCTGCGCTGCCTCTCCGGGCACGGGAAAGGCTCAGCTTTAATGGCAAAATCACCGCGGGGATGGGCGACGGATTCTTGGGATTTTGATTCCCGGGATTTTCCGTGAGCTGATGGCATGCGAGGCTGAGCGGGGCAGGGAATTTAGGAACCACCGATCCCGGGAAACCAGGTCTATCCCATGCTCCAGGAGCAGCTCCAGGCAGGAGCAGGGTGTGATTCCAGGGATTCAATGGGGCAAGCATTCCCCTCCCCACCCGCGGGCTTTGGGGATTACAGAACGATGAACTCCCCCAGTTTTGCAATATTAATGAGCGCAGCCATCTGTTAATCTGGCATTTTCCATAGTCCTGGTATTAAAGCGGAGTATTTCCAGCTGGGAGGGCAGCTGGAAAAGTCCTTGTGATCCCAGGGGAGCTGGGCAGGGACTCAGCGCCGCTCCTCAGCCCTGTCCCCACCTTATTTAGGGCCAAGGGCAGGGAAGGGGGTGCTGGGGGTGCCACACTCCGGGCAGGGTGCAGGGATGGGGCTCAGCCTGGGGAAAAGGAGCTCAGGGGGGACCCTGTGGCTCTGCACAGCTCCCTGACAGGAGGGGACAGCCAGGGTGGGGGACAAGGGGCACGAGGAGAGGGAATGGCCTCAAGCTGTGCCAGGGGAGGCTTGGGTTGGAAAAGACCTCAAAGTCCAACCTTTAACTGATCCCCACCTGGTCACTGCCCCAGAGCCCAACCACATTCCCTCCTGTTCTGAACATTCCAGGGATGCCTCTGCCCTGGGCAGCCCCTTCCAGCTCTTCCCGTGAAGGAATTTTCCCAATATCCATCCTGAGCCTCCCCTGGCACAGCTTGAGGCCGTTCCCTCTCCTCCTGTCCCTTGTCACACCCCCCCCGGCTGCCCCCTCCTGTCAGGGAATTGTGCAGAGCCACAAGGTCCCGCCTGAGCCTCCTTTTCTCCAGGCTGAGCCCCTTTCCCAGCTCCCTCCTGTTTGTGCCATGCCAGCAATGTTCAGTCCCTGATTCCAGAGTTTTCATGGAGAGCCAGGCACCAACCACAACCCCTACCAGCAGATGAAGGTGTTTGGCTGAGGGTGTCAGAGCCCTGCCAGGGCTGGAGGGGTGGAAATATTTCGTAAATATGCAGAGAGTGGATTTCTGTTCACTACACAGGCAGTAAGTGAAGCAATTAATTAGAAATGTGAGCAGTGTTTTAGGAGTCCCAGCTGGACCCCCTCCATGCTGCAGAGCGTGCACAGACCATGCACAGGTGACACTGCTGCCCCCAGCCAGGGCAGGCACAGCCCTCCCCTGCAGCTGCTGAGGACATTCCCACTCCAGACTTTGGGAAAAGCCCCTAAATTCGCCATTTTCAGGTGAAATGCCACTTCTGGTGCAGGCCTTGCACAGCTCTGCTCTTTCCTGCTTGGCAGCCACTTGCTGAAGCAGCAGAGCTGTGGTTGCTCCAATATTGGGATGAGGCAGCTCCAGGGGCCCATTTCCTGCTCCAAAGGGCACTTTTCCATTTTTAATGAGCTCTGCTCCTCTCAGTTTTACCTGGAGCAAAGCTCAGCCCTCCTTCAGGATGACTCTAGGCTCAGGGAGATGCTCCCCACCAGCCCAAAGTGAAGTGCAGAGCTCCAGAAAAGGCTTTTCTCATCTATAAAAGATTAAATCATTATCTATAGGATCCATAGGGCTGCTCTAAGTCATTAAAATTCAGCAGGGGATAAATAATGGAGATGTGTTTACTTACAGGAAAGAAGCTCTTCCCAGATTTTCTGTGCCAGGGGAAAGAAATCCAGGCTGGAAGGGGTGACAAAGCACCTCTTTGGGGTCCTGGAATGGGGGGATCTGGAGGAGATTCACCCCGGCCCAGTCCAACCCAAAGCCAAAAGTCCAAACCTCAAAAAAAAAACCCAAACCAAAAACCCAACACCCAAAGAAAAACCTCAACCCCACAAAAAACCTTAAACCCCAAAAACACAACTCCCCCCCAAAATCCGTCAACCTCCTAAAAGCCCTCAACTTCCAAAAAATCCATAAACACGCCCCAAAACCCCTCAACTTCTTAAAAGACCATAAACACCTGCCAAAACCCCTCTACTTCCTAAAAGAACCCAACCCCTCCAAAAAAACCCAACTAAAACCCAATCCCCCAACAAAATAAACCCAAAGCAAAAAAAAAAAAAACAAAAAAGCCCTCAAAGCAAAAAAAATCCAGTCACAAAAAACCCAACCCTCACAACCACAACCAAAAGACTCCCAACAAAAATCCAATTAAAAAAAAAAAAAGGCAAGAAAAACCCAAAGCTAAAAACCCCAAAACAAAACACAACCCCAAACAACCAAGAAACCACCCGAAGTGCCAATGTAACAGTAGAACTTGTACAATTTTAATTTAAAAGGTGTCAAATTCAGATCCAGGTGAATTCATTTTGTACAACACTTGGGATAACAAGAGCCTGCAAAAGCCCCCAAACCCCTGGAAATGTGCAAAGTGCAGTTGGTCACATATTAAGGTTTGTTTTCCTGCCTGCCCAGGCAGCGCAGAGAGGGATCCCAGTGGGGCAGAGCCCAAACCAGGCTCCAAACAGTTCTTTCACCTGCCCAGCTCAGAGTGAACTCAAAATTCCCACCAGAACTGGGATTTGGGAAATGCACAGAGCCACCAGCACCAATCTAAATCTTATTTTCAGCAGAAAATAAAAACCCAGCCTGGAATCTGGATTATTGACACATAAACCCAGCTCTTCACTGCCGCACACTGGGGTTGTTTGAAGAAAGGAAAGCTCAGTTTTATCTTCCAGCCTCAAGAGTGGCTCTTGGTTTAGAATGAAGCCCAAAATCAGAGGTGACCCCAAACTGCTGCAGAGGGAGTTTTAAACTCCCTGTTTTCCTGGTTTGAGCTTTTCCCTCTCAGCAGCTGCCTCCTGCAAGGTTTGTGCCGCAAGAGGAGGAAAAATTCTTTGGTGCTTCCCGCTCCATCCGTGTTTCCCTGCATTTCTCAGGATCCCCGCAGATGAGCTGCTGAAAACAGCTCAAACCTGCTGCCTCTTCCAACAACTCCTTAATATGTGGAACTGCAAGAAAATCCCAAAAATGGCTCTGTTCCCACTCCAAAGCCAGGGCGGTTAGTTTGTAGCTGACTGCTCCTGGAGGTGACAACCAAAGCAAACCCAAGGACCTCCAGGAAGAGATTGCTTGGATGAAAAATAACCGGAAAATATTCCTGAGGATTTTATCTGAACTACAGTTTCTCAAAAGCACTGACAAACTTTGAAACTTCGTGGTGAACTGTAGTGCCAACGGGGAGCTGCCTCAACCCCTGGGAAGAGACAAAACACAATCAATTCCCTTCAGGAATGGTTTTTGATACAAAATGATACGTTTCAATATTTCATTGATAAGGGATATCATTGTCATCGATCTGCTTTGCTGTTAAATCCTACAAATATTGGGATACTCACCGAGTCATGGAAAAAGGTCCAGAGCTGCTTTATCCAGGGACATCTGAAACAGAGAGAGAAATTCCCACTCATTCCCTCCCAGGCACACAGCTGGCCACAGGTGCAGCCACTCCTGGCTTTGCATTACTCAAAAATCTACAAAAATCCAACAATTCACTTGCAGTTCCAAACCAAGGTGATTTCAGATATAATTAAGATAAAATAACTAAGACAAAGAGCTGGAGAAAGAGAATTTCATCAGATTCTCTTGGCTCACTGCTGGAGGATAAGAAAGAAATCCAAAAGGACAATTCATGGAACTGTAAATTTGTTAAATGCAGCTTAGCTCATGCACAATGAGTGAATGAGGATGGCACATCTGTGATTTCACTTAGGAGAGTTCAGGAGGGGAATTCTCTGCTGCCGTCAGCTCCGAAGTGCCAGAGAAGCAAATTCTCTGCCCCTCAACCAGAATCAACTGATTTTACAACTATTCTATCAATATATTGAAATCTATCACTCTAAAACTTCCCTGCAGGACTCAGGAGAGAGAGGATCCCACACAGACAGTGCTTTCACTCGTTTATTGTCATTTGTAATCTATAAAAGCACTCAGAGTTCTGAAAAAGTCTGGTTTCCTCACCCACTGAGGCTCTGAGCTGCTGTACAACCAAGGGGCTCTTCTCCCTATAAAAGGATCAATATATTCCCAAATCTCTCCTTTTTGCTGAGGGTTTGCTCTCTCCACCACGTGATGATTTTTGTTCCAAGTTTAAGACACTGCACACCCACTGTGGCCTTGCAGAGACACAATAATAAACATTTTGGGCTGCTTTTCTCTAAATCAAGTTTTATGCAGTGTTACACCCAGGAACTGCTTTGCTCTCAGCCTTCATTCAAGGAATTTTGGCTGTTGGTGGTGACAGTGACGTTTAAAAACTCATCATTCGATGGCTGCCAGGATTGCCAAGAGCTGCCAATGCATTTTCCATAACGTTAAGCACTGGGAAGTTGCAACAGGAATAATTTCAAATCTCCCCCAAAACCCATCTTATTTGATGTCTTTCCCACCGCTAAAAACAGGAAAGGATAAAACCAGGAATGAATCATGAGTTAATTAAGAGAAAACTCCCCCCAACAGTGGGGCAAGCCCGGGATGTGCAGGTGGCTCAGGGGCAGTCCCCACTCACACGTGCAGGTTCTCGATGATGATGTTGAGGGTGAAGAGCCCCACGGATTGAATCCTCTTGTGTCTGGACGTCAGGAACAGGCACAGGAACTCCCCCACGTACTGGGGGCCGAGGTTCTGCCACCTGAACAACAAAACCAGCAGCTGTGGGGACACCTCCAGCTGTGCATTCCTGGGATTTGCATCCCTGACTTAGCCCAAGAGCCTGGCTGCTTCCCAGGAGCTCAGGATTATCCCTCTGCTGGATTTCCGTGGCCAGACAGGCTTGGGGAGCAGGGGCTGACTCACACTCTCAGCATCACGGCTTTCTCCCGACTCAAATCCCTCAAAAGCAGGTTGACAGTGCCACACAGGATGTGCTCATCACAGGAAAGTTGGTCCAGCAACAGCCTCAGAGCCCAGAAGTTGCTCTAGGAAGAGACAAAATATGGTCAGTGATTTAACCTCAGTGCCAAGAATAAAAATCCAAGCAAAGCCAAGTTAAATGTGGCTAAAACCTCCAGGATGGTGTCACAGAGATTTTTAACATCATTTCCTTTGATCTCTTAGAACAGGAATCGGTTTCTAGGACTCACCCCAAAAGCCAGAATGATCTCTAAGAAGGAAGTCAGGTGGGGAAGGTCACAATAAAGCATCTGCTGCACTGCTTGCACTGCCAGGATGAGAGAAGCCTCCTGTTGCAGCTACACAAGACACAGCAACAAGGAAAGAAATGTATTTAAAAGCCTATTTCTCTTTATTTATCCACTGCATCCACTCAAACTGGCACTGAGTTACTCCAGCTCAGCCAGAGAGCTTGGAGGCCACACAACAAATCCACAAGAACCTTATCAAGAGTTAAAAACGGGAGTGGAACAGGGAATTTATTTCTGGTGCTCTCAAAGTGCTCACAGAAACATGAAATCCCACACAACAGCAGAAACAGGGAATTAAAGGCGAAAAAAATTCAGCTCAGGAGTCACATATTTGGAGAATAAACTAAAATTTCCTCCAAAGTAGTAAAAAAAACCAAGGCAGCTCCTTAGATGACTGCATTGAATTTTCTTGCCACCTTCAATAAGGTTCCACATACTTGAAACCCTTAATTTAAAAGAAATTTAGAACTTCTGGGCAGTTCTGAGACATGCTCCAAAGGACAGTGTCCTGGTTGAACCAAAGCCTGGGAGAAGTTAAGACACAATCAATTATTTCCAGCCCTCCTTTAAAAATCCATAAATTTGGACAGGAATAAAGATTTCTGGATTGAAGATATCCAGAGCAGAACAGACCCTCAGTTCTCACCTTCATATCTGCTCCAGAGTTTAGACTGTGCTAGTCTTAAGATGATCCCTCTCCCAAAAAAATCTTCCAGGCCCCTCTTGAAAGCTTTTTTTAATAACCCAACATTTTTCACTGCTGCTGTGTCTTAAATACAACACAAAGGATAAATTCTCTTGTTGCCATCACTCACCTGAGCAGAGAAAAGAGCAGATGGTAAAGAGACATTAACTCCAGCCTTGAGATCCTCCAAAATGCTGGCACTGGCAGCCAGCACACTCTGCAAGGGGACAGGAGGGAGGAGGCTGTCAGATCCTCTCCAAACAAACCCCAGAAAGTGCCAGAGATGGGGGTTTAAGGTGCTTTTCAGTGGTTTTTTTCAGCATTTCTGCAGAGGATGGTGCCTGTTCCATGTCATACTCAGGGGAAGTTGGAGGCTCTCCAGCACCAACCAAACCCTATCAAATGAACTCTTCATTTTTGTAGAGCTGAGATGGTTTGGGTTGGAAAAATCACCTCATGCCACCCCCTGCCATGGGCAGGGACACCTTCCACTATCCCAGGGTGCTCCAAGCCCCGTCCAACCTGGCCTTGGACGCTTCCAGGGATCCAGGGGCAGCCACAGCTTCTCTGGGCACCCTGTGCCAGGGCCTCTCCACCCTCACAGGGAACAATTCCTTCCCAATATCCCACCTCTCCCTGCCCTCTGGCAGTGGTATCCACTTGCCCTTGTCCAGGCCCTTTATGATGTGCTCCATCTCAAAATGAATAGATCCAGAATCTGTCCCAGGCACTGAGCTGGGAGCAGAATTAGCCCATTTCCAGCTGCCTTTAACATTCCTGAATCCCAACACCCTGCAGAGTTACCCTCAGCACAGGAGCACTGCATGAGGCACTGGAAGTTAACTCTGGCATTTGGGAGAAGGAGCCAATTCCCACATTCAATGGAATCTTGTCTAAACCCAAGCCAGGAGATTCTCCCACCTCCCAGCACTGTTTGGTACCTCTTGGAAGCCAAGTGGGGGCTCTTGCAGGGATAAGGGAAGGAGGTGCCCCCTCTTTTCCAGCAGATCGCTACTGCCCAAAATCATGACAAAGGAGCTCCAACATTTGACCTGGGGAACACCAGAATATTTGTCTTACAAAGTGGAATCTGTTCAGAGGGGTGAATTATTCAGAGAGAAAAGGAGTCTGAGTAAATCCTTGCACTCTCTACGAGTGGGAATGGGATAGAAGAGGGAATTTTGGCCTCACTCACATTCCTGTAGAGTGCCTCGCTGCTGCACAGCAGTTTGAGTGCCTGCTTAATTAGCACACTGTTCTTCAGGGGAGAGCCTGCAGAAATAGAAATGAACAGAATCAAACCCAGATCTTACCTACCCCAAATAACTCCACAGCAGGAACACAAACAGGATATTAATTTAGTCACAGATCTGTTTCTAAAGACAACAAGTGTTTACAGCTATTTCACACAGGTTTGTTGGGAGAATAGACAGATATCAGCTATAAAACACAGTTCTGGGAAGCTGCAAGGAACTGGACACAGTCCAGACTGAGCCAGCTCAGCAGGTGATCCCAAAGGAAGCGTTTGTTGCGGACATCACACCACACTGAAGGATCTCACACTTCCAAGAATTCTGCCAGTAGGGAACAACTCCCAAATAAATCTTTCATGGCAGAAGACACCCTGAGAAGCAGCAAAACCCCAGGACAGATGATGACAATTATCAGAGGCTGAGCTCATGATTCTGATGATGAAACATTTCCCATCAGGGAGTTTTCTCCTCAAGGTCACGGCTGAGACATAAAGCCAAGTCTCCCTCTGACAGTGGCAATGCTGGGAGGGAATGAAGAGATTTAGATTTTCTTTTAATATTTTCTGACTTTGCTTCCAGCAGAACCTCGCAGCTGACAAAATGAGTGCTTCGAGTGAACAAATTCATGCTCCAGTACAAAATCATCCTTCCTGCTTGGTGTTTTCATGGTTTGGGCTGGAAAGAACCTCAAAGCTCATCCAGTTCCAACTCAGTGCCTCCCACTATCTCAGGCTGCTCCAAGCTCCAAGTCCAACATGGCCTGGGACACTTCCAGGGATCCAGGGGCCTCCCCAGCCTCACCCAATTCCTAGCTGGGCTCAGAATGTCACTCATTTGAGTGCCAATTAAGAGCTGTAATGAAGTTCTCAGTGCAAGGAAGGAAGAAATGACACTTGCCAGCTGTAACCCAGGGCCCCGTCTCCACCATGTCATTCCCAGAGGGAACACAGCCTGTCCTGAATATCTTGAGGTAGACCTTGAACTGGCAGGGAGTGATCCTGCAGGCAGAGCAGGAGGCCAGGCTGTTCACAGGGAACAGCAGGGAATGGGCAGCATCCAGGAAATTCCCAGTTTTGCACAGGTAGAATGGGATCATATCCTGAAGGTCTCGTAGCCTGGGAAGAGGAAATGAAGGTTTTGGTTTATTAGGATGAGGTTTTTATAGGATGTGTGGATAGATCTGATTGTGCTTGACCATTAAAGAGAGGAGGAAAGAGAGGAAAAGGAGAGGGGGAAAAGAAAAGGAGAGGGGAAAGCCATTTACCTTTGGTGTTCATTGCATTTCACAGCTCTCAGGTACCGAACAACTTCCCTATACCTGGGGAGGAAAATAGAAGGTGAGAAGGAAGGGGAATGAAGTGCAAAACTCTGCACAGGTCAAATATTTTCTACAACAAATGAAGGAAAGCAGGAGAGCTTCCCACACAAGAAACATTGCACAGCAGTACAGAAACACAGCTGGCAGCAAGAGACAGCTGGATATAAATTCCTAGAAGTTATTCCCAGATTATCTCAACTCTGGCAAAATAAAACCAGAGGTTGCCTTTCACTTCAATTCTTTAAGTGGACTAGATTCTTTTGAATATTGGATTTTCTGGAGTACAGCCCTCTGAAGACCTAGAACACGCTTTTCTGGCTGTCCTCCACTTGTCAGCCTTTCATGAAGAGAAATTGTTTGAAAAAAATCAACATGCAAAACCTGCAGGGTTTGTGGAAACACAGAAATGGGCCACTCCAGCAATCTTTTTCTGGTCCTGAGGCATTCAAAGGGCTTTCAGAAAAAAAAAGCTCCTGGCCTTGTTGAGAAGATGAAAAAAATATTTAAAAAAAAAAAGAATCTTGGTTTTGTGTTTCCCCAAAGTGCAGAGGTTTGGAGCAGTCAAAATACAAGAACTGAATTCCCAAATAAAAAAGCCAAACCAATCTCACTTCTTTTTGTCCAGCAGTTTCTCCACTCGAGCTTTCACGACAGGGAGTGCTTCCCACAGGTACATTTTCCTTCCTTTCTGTCTCCTCTGCCCAGTTGGGTTCTGGCCTTTTAAAACTGTGGTCAGTAACACGTGGTCCCAGGGCACAACATTCAAGCTGCAAGAACAAAAAGAAAGTCAGTTTTAACTGTGTTTTGATTGCATCACTATTTAGCTCCTTTAAGGATCAAGAAGTTTGATTAACAAAACATTTTGGGGTTTAGATCTCAGTTCTAGGGGAAAGGAAATAAACTTTAGGGACAACAGCTAGAGTCATAGCATCAAACAACGAACAGAGAAAGCAGCAAATACTGAAATATTCCTCTAAAATGCTCCCAACTTTTATTATCAGGGAAAGAACATTCCACAGGCAACTGGATCCAAATATATTTAGAGGCCCAAGAACTCACCTGTTTGAGAAGGCGTAACAGTAGCAGGGAAGGGAGATGGACTGAAAAAATTCAACAAACTTTTCATAGAGAATTTTTGGGAAGTCACACAGAACCAGCATCCTCTGAAGTCGGGTTGTGATCCTGTGATTTGAGAAGAAAAACAATTTTAAAGGAGTATTTTAAACCGAGGTGAGTTACTAACAAGTTGTCTTTTTTAATCATATGGGAAACTACACAATTTTGGGGTTTTTTTGTTTGGATTTGGGTTTAAATTTCTGCTTCAAGTCTTGTAGTGAATAATGAAATTATTCTTGTGCTGTTATTTTTAAAACCAAGGTTCTGTGGGGTTTAAGCTTTGAAACAAAGATCTCCAAAGAATATGCACAGGAAATACTTCAAACTGTGCTGGAGCTGAGCTCCTGCACTTTCCCTGCTACTGGAACCATTTCTGTATTAATTGATAAGTGGAGATAAAAAAGAAGAGTTTACCCTTTAAAATTTTGGGAGGGAGGTAAAGACAAACTCTTCCCCTGTTCTTTCCAAGTAAGAAATTTAAAAAAAATCAAGAATAGCACTTTAAAATGAAAACTGCTGAAGGATTTAGGTTGTACTTGTCATTAGTCCCAGAGAAGGTGTGAATATAGAACTGGGGTTGAAAGAAGTTAATTCTTCACTCATCAGCCTTCTGTGGCAAGTGAATTTGGGGGGAAAGGTGAAGGACAGAGCTAAAATGAGAAGTGAATTAAGCCAAAGGAGCTGCGTGTCCTCATTCTCCAGCCTCTGGGGGAACTTTTCCATGCTCCATCCCAGTGGAATCCTGCCAGGCTGCTGCTGTGACCTCTCCCAGCCACTATTTAGTCCTTGGTGCAACAACCACAACCTACTCTGACCTCCCACAACACCCCACGTGCCTCTGAACCCAAGATCTGTCACCTGAAATGCATTTTAAAGCCAAGCAGAAAGTCTCCAGCCAGCAAAGAAATCAATCTTACCTCTGGAACAGAAATGGGACAGCAATCCTTAGGAAAGCAGTGTGGCCAAGGTTCTGACAGCTCCTAAGACTGGAAAAAACCTAATTAGTGCTTCTAAGCACTAATTAATGCCTAGCTTCTTTTCCTGCCTTTTCCCCTTCTCTGTACTCAACTGTTGAAGAAAACATTTCTTAAGGAAAAGTCTTGGAAGCTGGCATGCTGGTAAAAATTACTGCAAAGAGTAAAACAACTGCTAAAGTGCATAACAGTGCAAAATTCCCAGTGCTTCCAGCAGGGCTTAAGCACAATCAGTGTAGAAGGAAAGACCTTCCCAAATGACAAATCCAGCCTGCTCCTTCCAAACCTGGCTAACTCCTCAGCAGGAATTGTGGGGGAGCTGCTGTTTCCGGCCTGTCAAACCAATCTAGACATCATTTCCTTCTCTTTGACCAAAACCCCTGAATTTAAGCCCCAAAATGTTCAGGTTTTGCAAAGCAAAGCTCTTTGTGTTGTTGAAAGGTGTTCTTTTGCTGAGCTGCTAAGTGTAACTTCGAAGTTGTAAGTTAGGTTAAATGCTGTTAAGTGTTATTCCTCTTAAATTGTTAAGGTTACCTTTTAAGTTAAGCTTAAGTTAGGTATAAGTGCTGTTTCTTTGTTGAATTGTTAAGCTTAAGGTGTAAGTTAAGTTAAAGTACTGGTAAGTGTGAGTGCTCTTAAGCTTTTAAGGCCTTGTTCCTTTTTATCTCTGCCCTCATTATTCCTTTTGTCACACACTGCCCTAAGTAGTTCTGGGTTCACTTCCCTTTTTGAATGCCTGGATTATGTTTGGTTTTGTTGTTGCTTGTTTTCTCTTCTTGTGCCTTAACTGTCCTGAAAGCAGTAGAGTGAATCTTGCCAACCAACTTTGTTGTTTAATATTAAATCTGGTTTTTTCTGATCGCCTTGGCAGGGATTTTTTAAGTGATCTCAAACACTCATTCCTGCTTAACTTCTCCCTCTCCCATCCAACCTTCAACCTTTTTTCCCTCAAATTCCTCCGGTACCCAATCCCAGTTCTCCCTCAGTGTGTTCATCTTCCTCTTGCTGTGCTGCAGCCCACGCTGGGATTTTTACACTCTCCTCACCCCTAATCAACAAAATCCCAGGATTCTCTCACTAATTCCCCTCCTCTGGAGGAAACAAGGCAGATCCCCACTCTCTGTGGCCCTGGGTACTTACGGAGCAGGGTCCTTGTGCAGGGCAATCTCTTTAGCTGCTCCCAGGAGCATGATAGCAGCAGCTTTGGGGCTTTCTTGTTCTGCCTGATTTAAAAATCTTGTTACCAGCTCGAAAACATCAGAATACCTGAGAAAGTCAAGTGGCCTGTAAGATCAAGGGTCTGCAACAATGGACTTCCTAAACAACTGGTAACTGTGGCCACCCTACAGCTTGAGAGCAGTCAAGAGCCCGGCCTTGCCTTCTAAGGATCTCCAACACGCTGAGAAGGTGCTCACAACAACCAATACTTTGGGGATTTTAAAGGCTTCTAACACCAGTGAAAAGGTAAAACTCATTCTAATAAACAAATCAGTAAAAACACAGAATCCCAGAATGGTTTGAGTTGGAAGAAACCTTAAAATCATCCAGTTCCAACTCCAACACCTTCCACTATCCCAGGGTGCTCCAAGCCCTGTCCAGCTTGGCCTTGGACACTTCACGGGATCCAGGGGCCTCCCCACCCTCACAAGGAAGGATTCCTTCCCAATATCCCATCCAAACCCACCCCAAAGCCCAGGCTTTAGGTTCACACTTTCCCAGGGTATAATAATGAGAGATCATCAGGTGTCCTGTACAGCATAGGAGATTTATTTAAAGACACATTTAAGAGGGATTTTAAACTACAGCCAAGTGCAACTTATCTTGCTGGCCAAGTAAGTGCTCTCAACTCTATTTTTGCTGTCTCAGGTGCCACAATTCTGATTGTAATTCATTAAATAAATCAGAGCTGCCCTGACAAACCCAATTCTGTTGGCACTTACGTGTACACGACCTCCATGTTCTGTGAGCTGCAGACACGGCACTGCCCAGGGGGCAACTTTGGCTTGCAGAAGCATTCATATCCTGGGAGACACATCCTTTTTCCTGTTAGGTATTTGTTATATGCTAGAGAAAGTTCCTTGATAAATTTTTCTAGGAGATCTCCTAAGAGACAAGACAAAACAAACAATTGCACAAAGAGTTTCGCATCTGTTTTTTCAAAACCGAAAGAAAAAGTTCCCCATGTGAAATTATTTAGCAAACTGTTTGCACCAAATTTTATTTGTCAGGAAAGCTTTGTTACTGAAAGAGGGACAAATTTAGGTTGGATATTAGGAAGGAATTGTTCCCTGTGAGGGTGGGGAGGCCCTGGCACAGGTTGCCCAGAGAAGCTGTGGCTGTCCCTGGATCCCTGGAAATGTCCAAGGCCATGTTGGATGGGGCTTGCAGCAACCTGGGATACTGAAAGGTGTCCCTGCCCATGACAGGGCTTGGAACGAGATGATCTTCAAACTCCATTCCACCCCAAACCATTCTGTGATCCTTCCAGAGGGGGAAAAGCAGGAATCTGGACCTGCAAACCTGTGCCAGGTCCAAGCATGGAGAAAGAAAGCAGGCACAGCAATTTGCTCCTTAAAAATTCCTCAGAGATTGGTATGGAGCAGCCAAGCTGCTCCCCAGCCCCAGGTCCCCAGGCCAGTGTGGGGGCAGAGCACCCACCCCCGTGCCGCAGCTCCGCGTCGAGGTCCAGCAGCTCCAGGTTGAACGTGGCCAGGACCCCGGCCAGGGCAAAGTTCCTCTGCGCCTTCCAGAAGTTGCTTTTGTTGTGGGCATTGCAGTGACACAAGGAAGGGGTTGTCCAGTGCGGGCACTGCGCCATAAAACACAGAAAACAGGCTGAGGTTGTTGTGTTTTCATGTCCTCCCCTCAGCTTCTCTCAGTAAAAGGCCACAATTTTTTTAATCCTTCCCACACCTGAGCAAAGCCACAGGGAAATATTTTGACAGGCAACAATTTGGTATCATGGCAACCATTACAAAAAACTCCTTATTGATTGCCTGTCATTCCTGAACACTTCAGAGAGACCCTCAGGGCTGGCACCTTCCCCACTGGAAACTGGGAACAGAGCCTTGTCTTTGCATGTTCACCCCAACTTTGCTCACAGCTCAAAGTCTTCCGAAATTCACCGAAGATCCAGGCAAATAAACCACCCACACACAATTCCCTCTACTCCTAACTTCAGATAGAGAAATGTCAGCTTTTCAGACTGTCCTAATTCATTATTAAAAAGTCTGATTTAGTAATTTGATTTTATGAAATGCACTGTGTGCCCAAAGCAAACAGGAGATAAATTTATTTATATTTTATGTTAACTCCAACAACTGCCCAGACTAGAAATAAACCCCATCAGAACCACATTTTACTTAGTAGAGTTATGAAGAACTATTAATCAATTTCCTGTATCACTTATTCTCTCAGTGCCCTTAACTCCACCAGTGAGGGTGGGGAGGCCCTGGCACAGGTTCCTAGAGAAGCTGTGGCTGCCCCTGGCTCCTTGGAAATGTCCAAGGCCAGGCTGAATGGGACTTGGAGCAACCTGGGATAGTGGAAGGTGTAGCAGGACATCCCCCTGCCACAGGAGAGTTTATCTGTTGCTTGTCAGCTGCTGCAATAACCCAGGACATCTCCTGCTCACATGAGTTTGCCGATTAAGGAATAACTCAGTCAGGACAGCTTGTCTTGCAGCGAGTTCAGCACCATGGGACTGATGCTTTCAGCTGACAATAAACATCTTGCTGTGGAAGCAGATGCGGAGAGAGAAGCTGGAATTTCTGACTGGTGCACATCCCACTTTACAAACTGTAACAGCTACACCAAACTTTCATGAAGCAGACATCTTCTGCACATTCCCTGGAGTGGGTGGGGCTTTTCCCCAAAGCTGGGATGCTGCTCTGTGGTTACTCCTTGCAGGGCTGAGTGAAGGACTCTGTACACATTTGGTGCTGAGTCACACTGACTCCTAACCTATCCTATTTCTTTGCTAGCTTTAATACAGGTACCTTGATACTGTGCACTGTTAATGTACCCTGCTGTAGTTCTTTGTTTTATCCTGTGTAATAAGGACTGTTTAAAGCCTTTTGTCTGTTCCCTGCTGTCTATTCAATAAATAACTCATTTTATAACAGACCTGACCTGCCATCCTCAGAACTCGTGAGCCAGAGTGATTTAGGTGCAGTCACCTGAGCAGAGCTGCAGCCAAAATCTGAGCCTAAGGCAGGGCTTGTCTAAAGCTCTCACTTGATCCACAGCAGAATTGCTGGTTTCCTGCAAGCTGTGCCCTCCCCTTACCTCAGCAGCCCGTTTGTCACAGATGTAGCAGTAGCACTGGTCACAGACATCGGCGTTTGTTGCAAGCGGGGAGCAAGTATCACACTCTGTTCTCCTGCAAGGTTGAAAACCAGAAGGTTATGTAGGAAAATCACATCCTTACCCAGCTCCACTGCTGCTTCCAGCTAATGACAAAATGGACTAAATGTGGAAAATGAGACCCCAAATGGAACTGCCCAGCCCTGGACGTACTCAAAGGGGTGCGTGGTGCAGTCGTGTCTTGCATGAGGCATCACATTTGCTTGTTTACAGTAGGTAACCACTAAATCCCCTTCCTCATCCACCGTTTCTTCTGATTTCTTCTCTTCCAGGGGAGATTCCTCTGCAGTAAAGAGAGCAGGAGGTGTAAATCAGTGTAAAAGCAGCTACAACCTCCTTAGAAATTACTGATATTTACTTTTTGAACACTTTAAAGCACATGTGTCCTTGGGACTTGACAGAAGAATGGTACACAGAACTTCCACGAACTATCAAACCAGAGGACATGAAATCAAAAAGGACCCAGCTGACACTGAAAAGGACAAGTCTCAGCTCAATTTGAAGTATTTTAAAACTACACAGCAGCATCCTTTAGAGGAAGTATCCATCAAAGATATCCCCCAAAATGATGAAATCCTGGCAGTTCCTCCTGGTTTTATTCACTTGTACAGCACAAAGATTCCAAGCATAACTCATAATTAATTCAGTTTACTCCCAAAGTCTTTCAAAGAACTCCAGCAGCAGCAAGGGAACTGCTCTTACCTTGTGGCTCTACAAATAGGACAGAACTCCCTTGGGTGCTCTCCGCTTCATCATCATCATCATCACTGATCAGGATTATGTTCTGATCTTCCTCCTCCTTTTCTGATGGCCACATGGCCACTAAACTCCAAACTGGAACTACTTGGCAGCAACCAGGGTAACAGAGACTGTCCATTCACACTTTTAATGTGCTTTCCTCAACAAGGGAAGAAAAAGGCTCATCCAAGACCCAAATTCTTCGTCTCTTTTGGGTAAATTACACTAGAGACAGAAATGTTTCATCCTCAGTGCACTCAGCAGCTCAAAACCCACTGGAGCTTCCATCCAGAGCTGAGAACCCTAAAAACAAGGAGAGAGGGAGAAAAAAAAACCCAGAAAAAACCTCAAAATATGAGATGTGCTGTTCTTCTGGTGGGTTTGGTGGGACTGGCTGTGGAATAAGGACAAGGGGAATGAGTTCCCACTGGCAGGGCAGGGTTAACGGGATATTGGGACAAATCCTTCCCTGTGAGGGTGGGAAGGCCCTGGCACAGGGTGCCCAGAGAAGCTGTGGCTGCCCCTGGATCCCTGGAAGTGTCCAAGGCCAGGTTGGATGGGGCTTGGAGCAGCCTGGGATTGTGGAAGTCCCTGTCCATGGCAGGGGGTCAGACTGGATTGCTGGAAATGATACAACTTTTAATTTGGGACCAATGAACAGGAACGGCTTTGGGTTTTGTGTGTATAAATCTGCAGAATGTCTAGTAGAAAGCCATCTGTATATGGAATATTTTCCGTGGCACATCCGGGCCAGAATAAAGTAATGCCTGATTCTTTATCACTACAGACAGTGCTAAAAGGTTTTCTTTTTTCCCCTTCCCGAATTTCCCTGACAGGATGAGCTTTAAAGTTCCTCCCATCCCAAACGATTCCAGAATTCCACGATAACAACTCCTGTCAGCAACAACTCGTCTGTCCCTTACTCCGGCCACACCACAAACACCCAGCACAAAGCCCCTACTCCCTCTCCCACTCCCTAAACTCAAACATCCCCCAC
>VXBT01009393.1:24922-43497 GCA_013400235.1 Oriolus oriolus | reverse complement strand
GTGGGGAGCAGCCGGTCGATGTCCCGGGGGTCACCTGGGGATGGCAGGAGGAAGAGAAGGGGACCAGCCCTTGTGCCGGGGCTGGCTGCACCCCGCGGGGCAGCCCAGGCTTCCACCGAGCCTTGGAGGAGGTGGGAAGGGAAATTAATTAATGGCACGGAGGAGCCTCTCCGCGCTGCCCCAGTTTGCCGGTCCGAGGCGGCGGCGGCTGCCCCGGGGTGGGCTCTCCGGAGGCTCCGTCCTCGGAGGGCACCAGGCACCCCGGAGCCGCATCCCATCCTCCAGAATTCCAACCAGTCGGAGCAGGGTTTTGAAGTTGGTTCAGCGAGGCGCTGTGTCTCAGACCTTCTCTCAGGGCCTTATTAAAATGCAGACTGCAAATTCAGATACTGTAAACAAGGTCACTGGAGAATGAAGATCAACAGAGTGCAAGCACAAGGAATGCAGAGCATTAATATTCTGATGTGTGAGCCCGTCCTAAATATTTTATCAGGCTAAGCTTTTTTGTATTGAGGCATCCTTCCCCTTCTCTTCCTCCTCCTCTTCTGCCTGCTTCACGTCCTTTTCTCTTGCGCTCACAAAAAGCACTTTGTATTTTGGCTGAGCCTTGAAATGTATGCAAACCTTCCTCTCCCCCCTCCAAGAAAACCCTCTCCCTCTTCCAGGAGGGGGAGAGATTTCCTAACGGGGTTTCTTTTGTTTCTGTCAACATCTCACTTAGGCAGCAGGCTCGGAGACTTATTGAACGCTGCCAGGGTCTTATCACCCACGGCTCCTTCCTCCTTCCCGCAGGAATGCAGGGATTCCCTCCCACCTCCAGCCGCTCTGCAGATCCTCACCGGGCATGCTGGGCTGTGGTCCTGGGGCTGGGCCGTGGTCCTGGGGATGTGACATTGTCCTGGGGATGTGCCTTCATCCTGGGGATGTGACATTGTCCTGGGGATGTGCCACTGTCCTGGGGATGTGACATTGTCCTGGGGATGTGCCACTGTCCTGGGGATGTGCCTCATCCTGGGGATGTGCCACTGTCCTGGGGCTGTGCCACTGTTCTGGGGATGTGCCACTGTCCTGGGGATGTGCCACTCACCTGGGGCTGTGCCACTGTCCTGGGGATGTGCCCTGGTTCTGGGGATGTGCCTCATCCTGGGGATGTGACATTGTCCTGGGGATGTGCCTCATCCTGGGGACGTGCCCTGGTTCTGGGGATGTGCCTCATCCTGGCCCTGCTCCTGAGCTGTCTCCCAGCAGGTGGTTTTGGCTCAGGGAGATGATCCAGAGGTTCCTGACCTGGTGCCAGCACAGGGTCGCTGGCTTCTGCCCCGAGTGGAGAAACCTCACCCTCAGTGAAAAATGAACTGAAATCCAGCGCAGCCCCCGCTGGCGGTGGGAAGGAGCTCCCTGACCCCAAGAACGTGCCCCGTGCCCTGCAGAACTGGATTGGATTTTCCTCATCCAGATACTCCCGGGCACAGCTGCAGCTGCATCGCGCAGTGCTGAGGGGATCTGTGCCTTCAGAAATCCTTCATGAGCTTGATTTTATTTTCTTGTTGCTTTGGGTCACACAGTCCTGAAAGCATCCAATCCCCCAAATGGGGATTTTTCCCTTTAAGTTCAGGTCAAGCAGGGAAATGTGGCCCTGCTTATCAAGTCCCCCCTCCTGGAGGAGGGCATTCCCAGTGCCACTCTCCTGGCCCAGCGGGGAGCACTTTTCTTGCTGTGCCACTCAAATGACACCCAGAGATTCAGGGAAATGTTTCCTGATCCCGAAATCTCGCAGACCTGACTTTTTAATCCACATTTCCACCTGGTGGCTGTGTTCTTCCCTCTGTGCTACCCCCTGACCCCGAATCTGTCTGGGCTGTCAAACTCCACTCCCCCAATTAGCAGTGATGCCCCGCAAGTGGAGTGGCCAACCACACATCCTCGGTAATAAACAGCCGAGGGTTGGAGGGAACAGTTTGGGAATAGTCAATTGAATGGGAATTATTCATGCAAACTCCATCATGGGCTCTTACAAATACCACATGCACTCCAGAAAATGAGGGCATTTACGTAATGACATCTCATTAAAAAAATAATCATAAGAAATTGATTATTAATAAAATATTGAGAGATAATTAACATTTTTTTTTCTCTCAGCTGAAGATTCCAGAAAAGGGGCCGCTTCTCCTTTTCAACTTCAACTCTGGCTTCCAAAGGACTTGAAAGAGAATCATGTGCATTAACCAGAGAAATCTGGTCTAAAATGAACATTTAAATGCAACATGAATTAATGGGTGAGCTTTTTAGTAGGTGAAATGTTGGAGTCTATACAAATTGACATTTTTTGATCATAAATAATAGCCTAGATCTGAAACCGTTGTATAATTAGCAGTCCTTGGCTCTGCACCCATTTTGCAATTGTGAGGAGTAGGTTTTATTTTATTTTTTTTTAAACCATAACAGCAGCAGTGCTGTTGCCCAGCTGCCAGCAGCACAAGGAGCAGGAAGGAGTGGATGTGGCTGGAGGCATCGCGTGGCTCCATCCCTGCCCTGTGGGTGGGGTTTGCTGACCCCCACGAGCGCTGCTGGGATCACCTGGGAGCCACTGCGTGGGCATGGACAGACAGGAGTGACAGGCAGGAAACCAGAGAGGAAACTCTGAATTCGTGGCACAGATTGTTGGAGCCAGAACGAGTCTGGCAGGAGGAGCTGAGCCCCGGTTCCGCTCGGTGCCGGGGTCAGGGCGGTTTTCATCCCTGGGGCTCGCCCAGCTGAGCCCAGAGCTCCATGAGGACACGGCTGGTCGGGGTCTGCCCTGGGACTGGGGGCTTCTTGTGCTGCTGCAGCCGCAGCCTGAGCCCCGGGGCCTTCCCAGGGTACACTGAAGTGGGACAGGGACTCTGGAGAAAGGATGGCCCAGAGCCACAGATGCCCTGTGCCCAAGGTCCTGGCAGCTGGAGAGCTTTGGACAAGGATGGAGGGAGCAACAGCTCAGGCAGAAGTGCAGGTGAGGCCCTGACTCCTCCTGCAGAGCGTGAGGGGCTGAGCCCGACCATCCCACCCTGAGTGATGCCCCACGCACAGAGTGAGCCCTCATCCACGGGACCAGGGCAGGGAGAAGTGGAAACATGGAATCACGATGGTTTGGGTTGGGTTGCAAGGGACCTTAAAAGATCTTGTTCCACCCCCACCATGGGCAGGGACACCTCCCCCTGTCCCAGGCTGCTCCCAGCCCCAGTGTCCAGCCTGGCCTTGGGCACTGCCAGGGATCCAGGGGCAGCCACAGCTGCTCTGGGAATTCCATCCCAGCCCCTCCCCACCCTCCCAGGGAACAATTCCTCCCCAATATCCCATCCAGCCCTGCCCTCTGGCACTGGGAAGCCATTCTCCGGGTCCTGTCCCTCCAGGCCTTGTCCCCAGTCCCTCTCCAGCTCTCCTGGAGCCCCTTCAGGCCCTGCAAGGGGCTCTGAGCTCTCTCTGGAGCCTTCTCCTCTCCAGCTGAGCACCCCCAGCTCTCCCAGCCTGGCTCCAGAGGGGCTCCAGCCCTGGAGCAGCTCTGTGGGCTCCTCTGGGCTCTCTCCAGCAGCTCCACAACCTCCTGGTGTTGGAATCCCCAGGGCTGGGGCAGCTCTGCAGGTGAGGAATCTCCTGAGCAGGGCAGAGGGGCAGGATCCCCCCTTTCCTGCTGCCCACACCGGGGGATGAACCCAGGACACCATTGGCTTCCTGGGCTGTGAGCAGACACTGCTGGCCTGATCTGAGCTGCTGCAAACGCCCCAGGCTGCCCAGCAGGGACTGGGATGGGCTGTTGGTCCCATATCCTGGGCCAGTTTGGCTCCCAAGGGCGCAGCAGGGCAGGCGTGGGGCTGGTTCTGCGTTGCTGCTGCCGCCCAGGATCTCGGCAGCGCCAGGACTCAGGGAAAACCTGACGTGGTTTCACTGGGACCTTGGCACAGCTCTCTGGAAAGGCCTGAGCACGTCTGGTGTCCCTGGGTGCCTGTGAGCTGCCGCCCTCCAGGCCAGCCAGGGCACCCCGGGGAATGAAGACATTTCCAGCGCGCATTGACCGGCCTGCGCCCGCGCCCCGCGTGAAATACGGCAGCGCATTGATTTATATTTAAAAGGGATGAATGCAGCATATATCAGTATATTAGACACACTCCACACAAACAGAAAGGGCACCACTGCCTTCCCTCCTGAGCAATCCATCACCTTCCACAGCTCTCCCAGGGAAACAACGGAGCAGCCAAGGGGGAGAGGGGATTTCTCCCTTGTGCAGGCTTCCCGATCAAATTCCCCGGCATGGATGTGGAATGACACGGAAGCACCACCTCCGAACCCTATGAGCTTCTGTTTTGTTGCTCCCTGCAAAGGGTTTTTCCTTCTGGCCTCTGGAATGCAGAGCAGAGTTGCCACCCATGTCGTCGCCTGGGGAAGCTGAGGCACGGGAGAGCGACTCCCCTCAGGTCACATTGCAAAAAAAGCAAAGATTTGAAATTTGAAGGCTATGGACTCCTCACTCCTGGAGGTGTCCAAGGCCAGGCTGGACACTGGGGCTGGGAGCAGCCTGGGACAGTGGGAGGTGTCCCTGCCCAGGGCAGGGCTGGCACTGGGTGGGCTTTAAGGTCCCTCCCAACCCAAACCATTCTGGGATATATTTGGATCCCACCCAGCACCTCGGGCACTCAGCTCAGGGAGCTGCCAGGGGTGGGACAGCAAAGGGCTGCCCAAAGGGTCACAGACACTGCAGCCCTTGGCTGTGGGGGCTTTGCACAACTCCCTGTGCCTTGGCAGTGCAGTGTGTGGGAAGGAAGAGGGAAAGGAGGGAGGAAAGGTGAAAGGAAAGGAAAAAGGAAAAAGGAAAAAGGAAAAAGGAAAAAGGAAAAAGGAAAAAGGAAAAAGGAAAAAGGAAAAAGGAAAGGAAAAAGGAAAAAGGAAAGGATCCTGGGAAGGCAATTCTCCATCTCCCAGCCATGGCAGGGAACAAGCAAAGCCTCAGCACTCCTCGGGTGCCAGAGGCAAAGGGAACTTCCCCAGAGCCCCTCAGAGAGCAGGAACTCATCCCTGTGACAGCACAGCCCCCTTTCCTGCAGGACACGAGCCCCTGCTGCCCCACAAGCAGCTTTTCCTCTCTCTCAGCCGCCCCCGGGCCCAGGGAAAGCAACTCCTGCTCCAGGCTGGGCCGTGCAGAGCATCCTCCCCACCAGGCTCTCATGCAGGCACCAAGCTGTGGGTGCAGCCCCTCTCCTCACCCAGAGAGCGAGGCAGGGATGGCAGGGGCTGGAATTTCAGCTCCCAAAGTGAAATCACAGCATCCCTTTTGACTTAGGAGTGTTCCTTTTGGCCCTTGCCTGGGCTGGGTTTCCGTTGGCAGCACGAGCCAGGGGGTTCATCCATCACTTTGCCGGGCACAGGAATGACACCGGGAACGTGGGAATGTGTCCTGGTGCGGGAGCACTCAGGGGAGATAAGGGCAGGAGGGCAGAGATAAGAGGGAAGAGGGGCAGACCTGCCACGCTCCCACCTGACATCTGAGTGCAATCCGCGCTGGTGCCTCCCTCCATGGAGCACCGCCTGAGGTGTGACCTGCACCTGTGATTATCCCGGCTCACAGTCCCCGTGCCTGCGCTGCCCCGAGCCGGCTCCGAGCTGCCGTGTTGTTTTATCCACCTGGCCATAAACACGGCCTGTTTGCACAGCGAGGGATGCGGCTGGGGAGCAGTGGGTGCCTTGGGCTCGGCTGGACACCTGCCTGCTGGTGAAGTCTGCTGGGGACAGAGCCCTGCCCTCCCTGCTGCATGAGCCCTGCCCATGACCTGCTTGCCAAGGTGGCCAGACCACGGCAGCCCAGGGACCAGGAGGTCCCCCCTGAGACTCCTTTTCTCCCTGAGCACCCCCAGCTCCCTCAGCTGCTCCTCACAGGATGGACTCTTCACACCCCTCAAATTTAGGGCCTAAAGATGACAGGTCCAAGGGTTAACGTGGCTGCCCCTGAAGGCCGTGGAGCTCCTCCAAAGGGGAATTCATCTCCCCAGGTGGCCCCTGAGGTGGGGCAGGTGGCCCCGGTCCAGAGGTGCCTCCTGGTCTCTGCAGGCTCTCTGGGGAGTTCAAGGTGACCCTTTGGTCAGAGGGCTCAGGTTACAGGATTTATCTCATGAATCCTGTGTCACGGGGAGCCCAGCATGGGCACTGGCCTTTGGGCACTGGCCTTTGGGGATTGTCCTTTGGGCACTGGCCCTTGGGCACTGGCCTTTGGGCACTGGCCTTTGGGGGATGCTTCTCTCCATGACAGATTAACAGGGAAGAGGAGCACATCCCTGCCCAGGGACGTTGAAGAGGATTTACCCCCTCTGTTCCTGATTCCCACTCTCCTGCCCCAGGCCATGCACCCTGGTGGCACCACCAGTGCCAGCTCCTCTCTTGTGCTGGAGGGACAGGCCCTGCCCCTCCTGTTGCCCCCTGCCATGAGGACCTCTCAGTGAGGGGGGGTTTGGCCCCACAGATGAGCTCCCGGTGTCCTGGCCATGGGGTGCTCCCTCCTCATCCCTTGGGCCTTATCCCCGGTACAGGAAGGGTTAATTAACCCTGTGTGCGATGGGGCAAAGAGCAACGGGAGGGTGACACTTGTCCCCAGCACCACGGGCCGCCTGGGCACGGGGCAGCCCCGGAAGGAAGGGGTGCGAGGTCCCTGCTCAGCAGGGTGTGGCGCAGGCTGTGCCAGCCCTGCTGGAGGTGTCTCGGAGCCTCGGTGCCCCCAGGGGACACCGGAGGCACTCGGCCGCTGCCTCGTGCCCAGCCTGGCTCTCAGCTTTGTGGCATTTGTGACAACCCAGCCTGAGCAGGAGGAGCGACAGCAGCAACCCCATTTCTAATGTGCTCTGGGATCCGTCTGTGCAGGATGCTGCGGGGAACCCAGGCACAGGAATATCATCGTTAGGCTCACTATTATTATTATTATTATTATCATCACAATTCCCCTGCTGCTGGTGGTGGCTGCACAGCAAACCCAGACCGAGCTGCTCTGGTGGCATCTCCCTCCACCCACCCCAACTCCCCATTGCTTTGACGAGACAAAAATTGCCCCCAAGAAGATCTCGGTTTTCGCAATGCTGATTTGTGTTTAGTTAATTAAACGGTTTTAGTTCTAGTTTTCAGCTCTCTGCACTTCCAGTGCAAAAAGCCAGTCGGTTGTAGGGGAGTAAAATGATGTTGTCCCAGAATTCTACAGGAAAGAGGGAGAGGGACTCTTCACAGGGGACTCTTCACAAGGGCGCGTAGGGACAGGGCAAGGGGAGGTGGCTTCACACTGACAGAGAATAGGATTAGATTAAATATTAGGGAAATATCCTTCCCTGTGAGGGTGGGGAGGCCCTGGCACAGGGTGCCCAGAGCAGCTGTGGCTGCCCCTGGATCCCTGGCAGTGCCCAAAGCCAGGCTGGATGGGGCTGGGAGAAGCCTGGGACAGTGGGAGGTGCCCATGGTGGAAGGTGGAACTGGATGAGCTTTAAGGTCCTGCCATGCTGTGTTTTTATGAATTCTCAGGAAGAAAATTGAAGTTTTGAGTAGGGCTACAGCCACAGAGACTGACCTGTGCCCACTGCCACAGGGAAAGAGGAGAAAGAGGCAGCCCTGACCCCAAATCCCCACTCACTGTCACTTTTGGTGCCACCTTCCCCCTCCCAGACAGCAAGGGTGATAATCACCTCCCTTGGCATGGGGAGGGTTAATTAGGCAGTGTTTGTTCAGGCTGTGAATAGGTAAAATGCTGCCTAAGTGCAGAGCATTATGATTAATAACATCCAGCCTGCTAAGGCAAAGTGCTTAGAAGGATTCAGAAAGGATTATTCATTTATATGAATACAGAGGATATCTACAGTTACATTAAATGGGATAAAAATCTGCAGGGGACCTAAACCCTCATGCTTCAGGACATAAACCAGCCATTAGCTGCCTGGGTTGGGAAGGAAGAGCTCTTGGAACACTTTAGCAAAGTGTCACAGTGCTCAGCAGGAGACCCTCATCTTCCTTGCCAGCATCCAGGACCTGCTCCTCAGCCCGGCCAAATCTGCATCTTCCTGGCAGCTCACAGTCCCAGAACCACAGAACCGTGGAATATCCTGAGTACGGAGGATCATCAGTCCAACCCTGGACGTGCCCAGGACATCCCAACAATCCCACCCTGTGCCTGGGAGCGTTGTTCAAACGCTCCTGGAGCTCTGGCAGCCCTGGGGCCGCGGCAAATAATGTTGTGACCACGAATTCAAGGTATTTCCTGGCTGTGCCACCCTTGTGCCACCACTCACTTGTGACCTGGGCCCCTGCTGTGCCCCAGGGCACTGGGACAACTGACACAAAGACAGATGACCCTGAGTTCACCACTTTGTGCTCTTCTGTTAAAACTGAGGAAAGGAGGGACCCTGGGTGGTGGTGCTGAGAGCGGGAGGGGTGAGGGGCACCTGGTGCCTGACACCGATGGCTCTCAGCACAGGTCCTTGGAGTTTGTGCCTGCTCAAAACACCCCCTGCACCCCCAATTTCTGCATTTTGTTCCTCAAACCGGAGCGTCTTAAGCAGAAACTCTAATTCTGCACTCATGTTCAGCAGCTGATCTGCAGGGCTTTACTTGGGATTGTTCAATATTCCTTCATTCTTTCGCTCTGATTTTTTTTTGGTGTGGGTTGTTTCAGTGGGTTTTTTNAGGCTTTGTGAATGTGGGGTTCTGGGGTTTTTTTTTGGTTTTTTTTGGGGGGGGGGGGTTGGTGGTTTTTTTGGTGGAGAGGGGGCAAAAGAAGTGCTGAAGGTGCAAATACACTGCAGAGATTTGCAGGAATTGCTGGCTTGTGGTGTTTTTGGTCTCAGCAGCAAGAAGAATAGACCCCAGATCTGCTCTTGGACAGTGATGAGAAAATAAGGATTGCAAGAAATTAAACTGAGGAAATGCAGAAAATCATAATGCAGGAAATTAAAAGGCAGTAAATTCCGAACCGATACGAGTTTTTCTCCAGCCGGTGGTTAAGCTGCAGAGCTCATTGCCGTGAGATATTAAAATAGGCTGGGGGTGCCTGTGAGCAGCAGCAGCTGCAGTCACCGTGAGCACAGTCAAGGACTTTAACCCTCCTCCTGCACGGCGCAGCCTGACCCTGCCCGTGCCTGGGGGCAGCGAGGAGCTTCTTCGGGAGGGGTTCGAGGGCAGCAAGGAGCTTCTTCAGGAGGGGTTCGAGGGCAGCAAGGAGCTTCTTCAGGAGGGGTTCGAGGGCTGCGTGACCGTGTCAAGGGTTAATGAAACCCTCTGTCCCTCCTGCACTCCCAGCTGCGGTGTCCCCGCGTTCTGCCAGGTCCAGCCCCGTGATCCCTGTGCCCAAAGGAGCTCCCTGGGTCTGCAGGATCCCGGGAAAAGGGCCAAGGCAATGGTAGGATGAGGTGATGAGGTTTTTGGGGTTGAGCAAAGTGGGAACAGAGCGTGTGGAACTCTGGTTCTGCTGAGGCTTGGCTGCAGTGACTTTGCTCTTCGGCTGCAATCCCCTGCAGCCCTGCAAGGTTTCCCACTGGATGACCTCGTGCCTGAGCCTTCAGTTCCAGACCCAGGGATATTCTGGCATTTTCCTCGGGCAGCCAGGCCCCTGTAAATGACTCGGTGCATCCCTCATCACCGGGACTAGGATACAGGATTGGGGATGGCCCTCCAGACCTGGGAGCCTGCTGTGAGGGGTTGCCAGAGCAGCACTTCCAGCCCGTTTTGCAGGTGAAAATGCCCAGCAGCAACACGGGACTTGTCCTGGGTGCTCCAGGCTGAGGTGCCCCGAGCCGGGAGGTGACACGGACACCCCGGTACTTCCCTCTCGCCGTGGTCATTACAACGATCGAGGCCTCTCGGTGCGCTGAGAACGAGCCAAACCCAATTTGTGTCATCTCCTAATGTGTCTCTAATACCTTACATTGGATCCAATTAGGTGCTGGCAGCCCCGGCAGCAGCGAGGGGGGCTCAGCCTTCATCCCGACATTGATCCTAACGAGCAGCAGGCACAGGGGTGTCCCCCGGAGCTGCTCTTTGTGGCGCTGCAGCCTCCTGGCGCTGGTTAATGTGCGCTTAACACAAAGTGTTACCTGCGGAAGAGGCTCGGGGAGAGGGAGCCGACACGGGGCCGTGTAATTTATGCCTCTGGAATAGGATCCTCCATGGGCATTACAACAGCGCACTCGGAGAGGACTCGGCTGCCTGCTGGAGAAGAAAGGAAGGCTTTAAGTGAAGATTTAAAGAAGGGGATGGAGCAGCTACAAAGGAGGGGAACACACGCCCTCCAGCTGTGGAAGAAGGCAGAAGGGAGGCTGAGATAAAAGGCGAGCTTTGATCTGCCTCGATCCATCGGGCTTCGATCAGCGCGTCCCGCTGTGCCGGGGCTGGGCTGTGAGAGCCTCGGTGGGAGCTGCCCGTCGGGAAAGGCACGTCCATCCCTGTCCTCTGCCCTGCCTGGCCTCGGGATGGGCTCCCCCTTTTTGGGACCCCCACGGGGTCCTGGCGCCGCTCCCCAGCCGCTCCCTCCAGCTGTGCTGGGGCTCCGCTGCAGGGGAGGGGGGAAAGCAGCGGTTTCCCCATGCCAGGAGCTCCCAGGGGTAGCCGGATTTCCTCCTTATTGGTTTAAAAGTACTTAAATCCACTCCTTTCCCCACCTACATGCAGCAGGATCCACAGGAGTTCAAGGGCAAAATTTACCCTGAATCCCAGGGCTTCTGCTGCTGGCATTGTAGGGAAGACCCAGAGCGCACGAGGAGCGATGAAATGTTGGGTTTGGGCACAGTTCAAACAGCACAGGAAACCACACGCTCATGTTGAGATGCCCAGTGTCAAACAAACCCTCAGGCACACGTTCCTGCGTCGGCAGCCTCCGAGGAGCTCAGGGCACAACTGAATCCCTGACAGAGCAGGGAGAGGGCCAGAGCTCCCAGTGCCACAGCCTGCGGCTCCAGGATGCTCCTAGGACTGGCACAGGTTGGACTGCAGACTCTCCCTGGGGGTAAAGAATGAGAGGGGATGTCCCACTGCTCCAGGGAAACCGTCAGGAAGCTCCAAGGCCAACGGAGAGCCCACTGCTCAGGGATCAGAAGCACATGCACGAACTGAAGGGGTTTTGCAAGTGTTTTCCAATGTTTTTGCTGGCCTGCAGTGACACGGGGCCTGTGCACACAAGTGACACCATGTGCTGGTGACACCAAACCCACCCAATGCTCTTCAGCGCCCGAGGGTGGCCTCGCAGCCCAGCAGGGATCTGATGCACAAAAACCTCAACAGGAGAGGTTCCCACACCCATTAAGTCACCTTGAATTAATCAAGGTGAGTTCAGCATGTCCCAGGACATCCCCTTGTCTGTGTTGGTCACTCACCAGAATCCCCAAGGAATGGGCACGGCCCCGAGGCTGCCAGAGCTCCAGGGGCGTTTGGGCAGCGCTGCCAGGGATGCCCAGCGTGGGGTTGTTGGGGTGTCTGGGCAGGGTCAGGGGCTGGACTGGATGATCCTTGGGGTCACTTCCAGCTCGGAATATTTTACAGTTCTATAATTTCTTTTACTGCACACTGGGAAAAGAGTGGGATTCTGTTTGTCCATGCCACCCACACCTGGCACGGGGTCCCATCTCTCTCTTTGCAGCCCCTTTGGTGCCCCTCTGTCCTCCCCACATGGCCCAGAGTCTCTGCTTGGTGTCACTGCCAGAGCGGCTCTGTCACACTCATAAATCCTCTCTGCAATTCCATTCATTTCCAAGCTCCCTGTTACCAGCTCCAGCCCTAATCTCACACTCCATAAATCACCCAGGGAGCTGGGGAGCAGAGGGAATTCAGCTCCTCCAACCCTGACTGGGCACAGCTGGGCAGCTCCTGCCGAGGGATGTGGGGCTGGGGGGGTCTCTGTCCCTGCCACAAGGTGCCCCTTGTGCGAGCCAAGGGACACCGGGGAGCCCAGGGGAAAGAAGGCTGGAGCTCAGGGAAAGGTTCTTCCCCCAGAGGGTGCTGGGCACTGCCCAGGCTCCCCAGGGAATGGGCACGGCCCCGAGGCTGCCAGAGCTCCAGGGGCGTTTGGGCAGCGCTGCCAGGGATGCCCAGGGTGGGGTTGTTGGGGTGTCTGGGCAGGGCCAGGGGCTGGGTCTGTGATCCCTGTGGGTCCCTCCAGCTCAGGATGTTCTGTGATCCCGTGAATCCCTGGAGAGCTGGCAGGGGTCACTCCCATGCCCCGAGCCAGCCTTGTGCTGGTTTGTGGGCGATAATGAACCCCAAACACAGCACTGATACCTGGAGGGTGCTCAGTCCCATGCCGTGCCCAGCCCATCCCACCAGGAGTGCAGCCAGCCAGCGGAGCAGAGAACTCCAGAGCCTTTCCAGCCTAAAGATCCAGCCCTGGGAGTGGGACCCTCCCCGTGGGGATGGATTTGCCGGGCAGGGAAATGCCCCTTGGTGCCCATGAAGCCCACACGGGTTTAGATTTGGGTTTCTACATCTCACCTGAGGATTTCAGTGGAATGAGCTCCAGGCAGCTCCCAGGCAGGAAGGGAAGGACAGTTATCCGTGGGGATATCCCAGGTGTGGCGTGGAGGGGATGCTGCCCAGTTCAAACCAGTGCAAACCAGTGGGGACCTGACCATCTGCTCCACAGGGACACCTGAGTGTGTCCCACCCGTGTTCCTGCAATTCAGCTACACAAAATCAGGGGAGGGGAAAGGCTCCTTATCAGGAGAATGAAGGGATTCATTTTTGCCTGGGAATTCCAATGTTTTCGTCCTTGGAAGGGTTTTTTCCCCTCCAAAAGCCATTCTGGGAGAGGAGTTTAACGAATTTCTTTCCACGCAATATTTTCATGGTGGAAACACAAGTGTGTCAGCTCTTGAAGTATTTTGTAAAATTATGGTAGATTTGCCCAATTTTGTTTATTGAAGAAAAAAACCCATGTGAAAGCTTTTAAAATGGCCAGTTTTGACATGTTCAGAATGAAATGTTTTGATTTTTTGGGCCTGAAACATTCTTCAGTTTAAAAACTCCCTTTCATTTAATTTGGAAAAAACCAAAAGCTTGATTGAAGCGAAGTATTCCGATATTGTCAAACGAAACGTTGACTCCAAACCCTTTGAAAATCAATTTGGCAATAGTTTGGGAAACCTTTATCTTTGTTCCAGGCTTGAACAGCATTAAAAACAAACAAACAAATGCACAGTTTACAAATGAACTGAGAGAAATCTTTTTCTCCACGCACAAAAATTACAAAATTTCAATTTCTGTGTTTTCAAAAAAGGCCAAAACCCCCTTCCAAATCTGAGGAAAAATCTGGATTTTACAGAGAGAGGTAACAAAGTAAAGGCTTGAAATGGATGTTGGGGATAATGAACAGACAAGGAGCTCTACGGTGCAGCTGCCAGAGCTGGAATGGCTCTTGGAGCCAAAAGCAGGGAAATACCCCTTTGCAGCAGGGACAGGATTTCCTGGGGACAGGGATTCCCTTTGGACACCTCACCAAGGCAACCATGACCTGTCTATGACAGAGATCCACATTTTTAATAGTATGAATTTGGAAA
The DNA here is from genome assembly GCA_013400235.1 of Oriolus oriolus. Lineage (NCBI taxonomy): Eukaryota > Metazoa > Chordata > Aves > Passeriformes > Corvidae > Oriolus > Oriolus oriolus. The sequence goes on along the minus strand of VXBT01009393.1, from coordinate 29,962 downwards.
TCATCAGAAAACCACTCCAGGTATGGTCTGAGGTGCTGGAAGTCTGTTGTGTAATGGGAGAGGGAGGATGGGCAAGGCCTTCCTCACCGATAAATCCGAGATAACATCGATATCTGACCTGTCTGAGCTTGGCAGGGGCTTCGAGAGGAGGAGGTGCCCCAAAGCCAAAGCAGAATGTCAGGTACCAGCTGAGGGTGCAGACTGAGAGGCAGCTCTGTGCCAGTGGTAACAGGCAGAGGGATAAATCCCCCCAACAGCTTCCTCTGGGATGAGGAGGAGTCTCCACCACTCAAAACTCTTCATTCCCTGGCACATCTCGCTGCAGGATCTGCTGTGATCCAGCAGAAACCCTGGACTTGGGCAGGGTGAAGTTCTTCCACCCGGTCAGAAAATCAAACCCCACCATCCCTGCAGATTTTCTCTGGGAAGCAGAGGCCAGGAAAGCTGTTTTTCCAGACTCTGGGCACCTGTGGCAGGAGAGGTCATTTCCCTGTCCAGCTTCCCAGCAGCCTCAGAAGGGAAGCACAAGGAGAAGCAAGCACAGGTGCCACCTCTGGGCCCTTCCCTGTCCCCACACGGCCATGCCGGCCAATCCTCCTTCCCAGGGCTGTCAGACCCCCAGCTCTAACAAGCCTGTCCCCAGCACAGCCCCAAACGGGCTGTGGCCATGTCTCAGGTTGGACATCAGAAGGAATTTCTCCACGGAAAGGGTGTTCAGGCCTTGGCAGGGGCTGCCCAGGGAGGTTTGGAGTGCCCATCCCTGGAGGTGTCCAAGGAAGGCCTGGACGTGGCACTCAGGGCTGGGGATAAGGTGGGGATGGGGCACAGGTTGGGCTCAGTGGTCTGGGAGGGCTTTTCCAACCTCATCCCTTCAGTGCTGGGGTGGGTTCAGGGCTGACCTTGCTCTGTGTGCCTGGGTACCCTCTGATCACTCACATTTGTGACCCTCTGTGGTGGCGCTTGGTCTGTGGTACCAAGGAAAGCACCAAGGGAAATAAAAGTAGGAGAGCACACCTTGAGGGTGACAGGCTGGTCCTGGGCTCTGCTCCTGCCGGTTCCCCGTGTGCTCTGATGTTGTGGGCAGGGCAGTTTGGGTCAGCTCCACACCCTTCTGCTGAAAATGTTCCTCCTTTATTCTTCTCAGCTTGCTTTTTCCTTTTGGGCCGTGGTTTTTCAGGGGGCAGCCTTCTGTCCTTGAGGTGTTGTGCTGGTGTCAGCACCAGACCAGGAGTCTGTGCTGGCCATGGATGAAATCCCAGCCCTGTCCGAGGTGCCTGCAGTGGAACGTGGCACACGTGTTCCTCCCTGCACTGCCACGCTCCGCAGAAATCCACGTTCTCTGGGCTCTGAGGGCAGGGTTTGACCCCCTCAGGTGGGAATTGTGGTGACACAGCAAGGCCCAGTAGCCCCTGTGCGAGGAAAAGCACCAGGCACTGTTTCCTCTGGCCCTCCCTCAGCTCCCAGCTCCCTGCACCTCCCTCTGCTCGGCCTCAGGGTTTATCAGGAGCTTTCCCAGGACCTTGGTCCATGCAGCAGCACCCTGGGGAGTCTGAGGGCCCAAATTCAGGCAGAGAGCTGGGCTGAGGGCAGGTCCGTGTCTGGACAGGCTGTCAGAGCCTTGGGGATCTGCACAGAGCCGGAGCTCAGAGTCCCGGGCTGGTCTCAGACGGGGGGAGATGTTCAGCCAGAGAAATTTGTGTCGCACAAAGAGGACGTGGAGGTTTGGTCCCAGCCCCCTCCTGAAGCTGACCTGGGTTCATTGTGCTGAAGGCCACCCCAGGTGGGTTATTAATAACAATTTCCTTTTTTTTTGCAGTAACACCTTCAGCTGGAGTCGCTGAATTATTTTGGCAGTAAAACAAGGGCTGGTGGTGAGGGGTGACTTTGTGATAGGAAGAGATTGGTGACAAAATGGCAGAAAAAAATTCAGTGGAGATAAATGAAAACTGAGGTACATGGAAAATACAGCTCCTAACTTTATGAATTAAATAAAGCCCCATGAGCTGCCTGTCACTGCTAAAGAACAAGATCTCAGAGTTACAACAGAGGCAGCTTTGAAAATGTCAGCTCTGTGCTCGGCAGTGGCTCGAAAAAGCAAATCAAGTGTTGGGAATTATTATGAAGGGAATAAAGACCAGGAATGTAAAGCCCAGCTGTCAGTCTCTCTCTGTGGGAATCCCTGCAGGGCTGTGCCATCAAGCCTGGGCAGTTCTGGTGAATCTCCTGAGGGATGGGTGACAGGAGATGGGAAAACCAGGTGTGGCTGCTGTGGGATCCTCTCTTTTTCCACGAGGACATTCCCACAGAGCTGGTGGGTGCCACGTCCACGGTCAGCAGGAGGTGACACCTCACACAGTCCCTGGTGGAAATGTCCAACCCCACGGGCACATTCGTAAGAGGAAAATTCACCGAGGGATGTTGGATTCCAAGGCACCTCTGGGTTCAGAGTCGTGGTGGGACATCAGGGGAGGGTCACTGTGTGCTGGCCCTGCTCTGACACACAACTTGTCGTGGCTCTGGGAGGAAGGCAGCTGGTTGTCTCCAGGCAGTCAGGGATTTGGCATTCAGAATCCATGGGAATGTTGGAAGACTCCGAGGTGTAAAGAAACAGGCAGGGAAATTCAAGTCAGAGCCCTCACAAAGCGAAAAATGGAATATTGGAATCCCAGAATGGGTTGTGTTGGAAGGGACCTTAAAGATCATCCATCCCCCCCCTGCCACGGGCAGGGACCCCTCCCCCTGTCCCAGGCTGCTCCCAGCCCCGGCCAGCCTGGCCTTGGGCACTGCCAGGGATCCAGGGGCAGCCACAGCTGCTCTGGGAATTCCATCCCAGCCCCTCCCCACCCTCCCAGGGAACAATTCCTCCCCAATATCCCATCCAGCCCTGCCCTCTGGCACTGGGAAGCCATTCCCTGGCTCCTGTCCCTCCAGGCCTTGTCCCCAGTCCCTCTCCAGCTCTCCTGGAGCCCCTTCAGGCCCTGCAAGGGGCTCTGAGCTCTCCCTGGAGCCTTCTCCTCTCCAAGCTGTAGCAGAGGGATCCTGAGCAGAGGATTTGATGCCACTGAATCCCCATACAGGAGTCCAGTGAGGACTGTCCAACCTTCAGGATATTTTGATGGCTTCTCCCTCTCCAAGACATGAATCCAGAGAAGAGCAGAGGCTGTGGCTCCACTGCCCACGGGAAAACTCACTTCCAGGAAAATGGGAAAAAACTGGTGATGCCAGGGAGGCAGGGAAGCGCTGGGGAGGGGGAAGAGCAGGAGAGGTGGAGGCCGTCAGGGGATGTTCAGGGAGGAAGGCTCCAGGGTCCCCCCACAACCTCTGGGGGCTCCAGTGCCCCTGACTCACCACTTGTTCCTCCTTCGATCCTTTCGCACCTCCTGCTCCCCTCTGTGTGCTCTGAGGGTTGTGTTTCACACAGGGATGGAGGAGCTGATACAAACAAACACCTTGGGGATAGTTTTTTGGAGCTGTGAGGATGTCTCAGCGCAGCCGCAGCCCCGGCCCAGGCTGGGGAGCTCAGGATGTCACAGTCCCAGTGCCCTGGGCACTCCCGTGGGTCTGGGGGAGCTCCAGCAGTTCCCTGTGAAATTCTGGTGTTTTCTTCCTTCCCTTTCTGTGAAGATCTGTGGTGGGTTTGGCTGCGAGGCTGGAGGTGCCACCGTGCTTCCCCTCCCTGCCACCAGTGCTGCCAACGGGACATTCCCAGGGCATCCCTCACTGCCCAGATTCATTCCCCATGGAATTCTGCACTCCTGGGGGCTCCGGTGCCTTCAGGGCAGCCAGAAATCTCTCCCTTGCTGCACAACTTCCTCTGCCCATGGCTCTCCTTTCAGCCACAAGTCTGCACCCAGGAGGGATTTCAAGTGCAAGAAACCTCTTTAGATGTTTTGGGGTTGGTTTTTTTTTAAAGGTTTTCTTTATTCTGAAGTACTTAAACACCTCTCTTGTGAAATCCTTATTATCCTGACTCAGAGCCTCAGCTTTAAGTAGTGCTTTGAATTAAGGGTCTCAAATATGCATTCAGTTTCAGCTTAAAAGGGGTAGTTAATGTATGGTATATAAATAGCTATTATTAAATACATTCACTGGAGATTAACAACTGCTGCGTGTAATGGATACGTGTCTAACCACTATGATATATACTGAATTTCCCCATTATGGAGCTGCTGGATGTGTGTCTGCTAGAACAGAGCACCAATTCCCGGTGAATAATTCAGGAGATGAATTTAGCCTCTCTTTCTGTCTGTGAAACTGCACAAGGAATTCATCACTCCGCTCTGATCCCGCGCGGGCTCGGAGGAGGCTGCAGGTGGCTCCTGTGGGTATTCCCAGGGGTGGCCGAGGATCCACTGCCCACACCCAGCTCCAGGGATGCTGTGCCCGGTGCTGGGTGGGCAGCACAAGCCCTGCTCCGGGCTCAGCACCCCTGAACATCCTCAGCCCCATGCCAGGGGCAGAGCAAGCAGCTGCTGCAATCATTGAGTTATTAAGGTGGGAAAAGACCTCTCAGATTATCAAGCCCAAGCCAGAAATAATTTTATCTGATCGTGCTCCTAGAGCTGGGCAGCCAGAGGATGCCTGTCCGGGGCTCCTCTGGCTCTCAAAGAGAATTTCCTGTTGGTACTGGGGCCCCTTTTTCTATTTCTGTGCCCAAAGATGCTTGGCAGGACATTTCCTTGGGCAGAGAGGAACATCAGTGGAGGACGACAAAGGCTATGGCTGTAAGCACAGGGAATTGTTCCTCCAAAACCTGTCTGCGTGGAGAAGCTGATGAATGTGATCCTGCCTGAAATTTACTGGGATATTTCATAGAATCCCAGCCTGGTTTGGGTTGGAAGGGACCTTGAAGCTCATCTTGTTCCAACCCTGCCACGAGCAGGGATACCTTCCACTGAGAAATCAGAGAAACTGGAGAAATCAGCTCCTTGCCTTACTCACATTATTGCTCCTTCTTGATCCTCTGTGGGTTTCCCCATCCCGCACCTTCCCTTCCCTTCCCTTCCCTTCCCTTCCCTTCCCTTCCCTTCCCTTCCCTTC
>VXBT01009393.1:8759-22688 GCA_013400235.1 Oriolus oriolus | reverse complement strand
CTCCCCTCAGCCCGGCTCCCCTCAGCCCTGCTCCCTCAGCCCGGCTCCCCTCAGCCCCTGCATCTCTGCACAGCCTCAGGGACACGGGACAGCACCTGTGGGAGCCTGGGAGCAAAGGTGTGCCCAAAGGTGTGACACCCTGGGACTGCAGGGGTGACAGGAATGTCTGTGCCCAGCCAGGGTGTCCCTGGGAGTGCAGGTGTGACAGGAGAGCTGTGTCCCCAGGGTGTGCTGTGAGGACTCTGTGCAGGGCTCTGTGGAGCTTCTGGGTGTTTCCCGGGCTGTGAGGGGACAGGCAAGTGGCAGTGTCCCTACGCAGTGCCACCTGCACAGGTGCTGCTTCTTGAAACAATCACAGAATCCTGGAGCAGTTTGGGTTGGGAGGGACCTTAAAGCCCATCCAGTGCCACCCCCTGCCATGGGCAGGGACACCTCCCACTACCCCAGGCTGCTCCAAGCCCCGTCCAACCTGGCCTCTTTTCCTGGCCAGTTTCCAGCTGTTTTATGTTGCCATTATGAAGATATAAAATCTTATTTAAATAGTAAAGCATCGTTGTACCTGACAGAAGATGTTCAGTGTGCTCAGGTGAGACTCAGGTTGTTCCAGCCAGCCCCTTCCTGGTGAGAGGTTTCTCCTGGGTAAAAAGTGCAGCAAGAGCCCCTGAGCCCCCCTGCTCTGTGACAGAGGGGGTGTGAAAGGCCAGGCCCTTCCTGAGTCACAGCAGCCCTGGCACCCTGAAGGAAAATTTGATACGGCCTGGGGCATGACAAGCAACAGCCAGGCACAAGCAGATCCAGGAGGAGATCCATCTGTTCAGGAGATCTTCCAGGAGGGCGACCTGGGAGGAGATACCTGTGGGGAGGCAGCAGGAGCCGGGAATGTCACTGTCCCCGTGGGTATGTGCAGTGTCCACACACACACACGGGGTGTTGGCTGATCTCTGGCTTTCCTCATGTCTTAAAGGACTTTGCTCATCCTCTGTCCGTGCCCACGCTGTGGCTGTGCTCTGACTCGGGTGAATGTGAATTTTGGGGCACTGCCAGCTGTATTTGGGTAATTTTGGGCTTGAAGCCTTTGGTTTATTTCATTGTGCAGCTAAAAAATTACATTATTCATGCAGGGAAAACCTGGTGGTTGTATTGAACACCAGAGCACCCCAGGTCAGCCCCTGCCAGAGGGATCCCGAGCTGCTGCTCCCCACCAGTCATTCTGGGAGCTCCTGCTCCTCTTGACCTTCCCTAAACCTTGTGACAACACAAGGCAAGGGCTTCTGTCTGTGAAAATTCCAGAACTGCAGGGGGCTGAGAGGGCAGAGCAGGATGGGGTGCTGGGGCCTTGCCTGGAGAAGAGACGGCTCTGGAGTGACCTCAGTGGGGGTTTTTGGTACCAGAAGGGAGCTGGAAGGAGAGCAGGAGAGGAACTTCTTACAAGAGGAGGTAGGAACAGGGCAAGGGGGGATGGATTCAAACTGCGAGTAGGTTTACATTGGATATTGGGGATAAATCCCTCCCTGGGAGGGTGAGGAGGCCCTGGCACAGGGTGCCCAGAGAAGCTGTGGCTGCCCCTGGATCCCTGGCAGTGCCCAAGGCCAGGCTGGACGGGGCTTGGAGCAGCCTGGGACAGTGGGAGGTGTCCCTGCCCAGGGCAGGGGTGGCACTGGATGAGTTTAAGGTCCCTTCCAACCCAAACCATCCTGGGATTCTGTGATTGCTGAGGAGCCAGGTGGGAGGTTGGGATACAACATCCCCCCCTGCCCAGCCATTTCCAAACCATGGACTGTGCCAGCTGCCAGGAGGGTCCCTGGCACCCACAAGGGAAGGGCCTTTCTCAAGGATGCAGCAATGTCACCACAGCTCTCACTCAGCTCTGCATCCTTGGGCTCGCTGGGTGCCCCAGAGCCTGCAGGGATCTCTGAGCACCGACTCCAGCCTGGGGTAGAACAGACTGGGGCGTGAACCGCTCCCCATCTCTTCATGCCCCAAGGCTCAAGGAAGCCACATTTGCTGAAATCCCCACTCTCCTGGGAGGTTCTGCAGACCTTTGTGTGGAGCCTGGAAGCTCCTCGTGCTGGGTGGCACGAGGACGGTGCAGGCAGCTAAACGCACTTCCCCCCCAAACAGAGTCAGCCTCACAGGCAGGAACCTCAGAGCAGCACTCAGCAAATTCCCTGCTCTCCCAAGGCTTCCTCAGAGCAGGGATTACTCCCAGTTATCCACACTTTGGAGCTGGTCCCACATCGCCTGATGCTTTTTCCTGTTGAGTAATCTGTGCATGAGCGTGAGACTGATCACAGCTTGCTGGGCTGTGGAAACTCTGAGCTTCCTGCAGTGTGGGAGGTGGCTCCTCACTGTTTTGCTGTGACTGCTCCTCCAAGACCATAAACCTGAGGTGTGGGGTCCCTGAATATCTCAAAGCCCATGAGGGGAGCAGAAATGTTTATATAGATGGGATACCCCAATGTCTTGTAGTGCACTGAAGATCATCATCACAGGAGCTCACAGAGCAGCAGTGACTTGTTTGGCAGCACAAAGTGGGTCCAAGCCAGGGCTGTGTGAAGAATTCCATCACCTGGACCTCTGGGCCATGTCCCTGAGACAGCCTCCATCATGTCCCGAGGGCTTTGTCACCAGTCTCTGATGGAATGAGGTAATCATGAGATATTCCCCATGTCCACTGCCCATTTTAAGCCTTCAGGAGATCCATGCTCAGCTCCTCTCCGGGCAGATTGGCACCCAGGGGTCCTGAAAACTTTTGTGGGACTGGTGTGATCACCATCACACCTCTTCTCCCCTGGTTTGTGGCTCCCCTGCCCTGCAAATCACCCAGATGGAGCTGGATAAGGACTCTGGGAATGTGGGGGTGTTGAGCTGGGCTGGGGGGTTCCTACTGCAGAGCTGGGGACTGTCCCAGCTCCCCCAGCAGCAGGGAGCAGCCTGGGGAGTCCAAGACCCTGAGTGCCACTGTGACAGGACTGAGGGGTCAAGGGGGGGGACACCCCTGTCCCACCTGCAGCCCCAAAACCCCACTGCCCCTTTCCAAAACCAGAGTGAGAGGGAGAGACTCGGCCCCCAATTTGAGGTGTCCCAGCACCCTGAGCAGAGGTGTCCCAGGGCCCCCCAGGGGGCACAAAGAAATACCCCAGAGCCCCCCAAGGAGCTCAAAAACCCCAGAGCCCATCGGGGAGCACAAAGAAACACCCCCAAACTCCTCGAGGAGCCAGTGTTGGGCAGGTGCTGCAGAAACAGATCCCTCAAAGCCCGCCGAGGAGCAGAACACCCCAAAGCCCATCCCCGAGCCAGAGTGGGGCTTGTGCAGCCCTGCCCAGGCAGCAGAAATCCCCCCAATTGCCTGGGCTTCTCAATGCCTGCACTTCTGCTGCCTGCGACCTTCCCGGAGCTGGGAGAAGCACATTTTAGGCTCAGCATCTCTAGGGTTTTTTTTTTTATTTTCCCCCTGAAAAAAAAGATAAACAGGAGCAGCCTAATGCCCTTTGCCATCTCTTCCCATCAGCAGCCTTTTCCCTTCTGCACCCCTGGCTGTGGCTCACGGTTCCCCCTCCTGGGAGCAGAGCCAGGGAAGCCTCCAGGACTCCAGAGCTGGATTCCCTGGGGAGCAGAGAGCAGCACGGCTCGGCAGCAGCACCAATTCACACCTCCCGCGGATGTGGCTCCCTAATTTCGGGGGTACCTTGGAAACTGCGAATTGCCTCCTCCAAAGCTTCCTGGCGGCCCCTCCTCCGCGGTGATCAGCTGCAGTTCCTGACGCCAGCCAGCTGATTAGAGAAGGCAAATGAATTCTTTCATTAGCAGAAGCATTGTTATAATTAGGGTAGAAATTTGGCGCTGATGTCTTTTCTAAAAGGAGAAGATAGAAAACCCACCCTGTTTGATGCTGCTTTAAGGCCTCCTTAATTAAAACAAACCAGAAGTAATATATGTATATTGGGTGGGGTTTTATATATATATATATATATATGTATATGTATATTTGGTGGCCCTGTTGAGTTAGTGCAGTTTGTTAATATTAGTAAAAATCATCACTATCGAAATTCATGGCAAAAAAAAAAAAAATCGAGAGGTCACAGAGATATTTTGGGAGATGCTGTTGAATCAAAACAAATTGCATTTCCAGCAGCTGGCATTTCCAGCTCCTGCTCAGTCCCGAGCGAGAGGATGGAGGAAGAAATAAATAGAGAGGCAGAAAGATAAATCGAGAGCAGCAGATAGACGGGTTTATGTAGCATTTTCATGTCTCATTGTTGGGTGACACGGTGTGAGTTATCTCTGTAATTACAGCCCTCCTGCTCCCGCTGTCTGCTCCCAGGACCCGCAGGGATCCCTGCCTGGAGCTGCTGCAGGGGAAGGCAGAGGGAGCAGCCCCACGTGAGCCCAGCTCCCTGCATGGGGATCCCACAGAGCTGCCAGGAGGCTGCCAGAGTCCCCTCTGGCCTCAGAACTTCAGGGGTACAGGAGGGTCACAGCAACGTCCAGCTGTCACATCTGGGTGTCTTGTGGTCATTGGAATGGTTTGGGTTGGGAGGGACCTTAAATCCCACCCAGTGCCACCCCTGCCATGCCAGGGACACCTCCCCCTGTCCCAGGCTGCTCCCAGCCCCGGCCAGCCTGGCCTTGGGCACTGCCAGGGATCCAGGGGCAGCCCCAGCTGCTCTGGGAATTCCATCCCAGCCCCTCCCCACCCTCCCAGGGAACAATTCCTCCCCAATATCCCATCCAGCCCTGCCCTCTGGCACTGGGAAGCCATTCCCTGGCTCCTGTCCCTCCAGGCCTTGTCCCCAGTCCCTCTCCAGCTCTCCTGGAGCCCCTTCAGGCCCTGCAAGGGGCTCTGAGCTTTCCCTGGAGCCTTCTCCTCTCCAGCTGAGCACCCCCAGCTCTCCCAGCCTGGCTCCAGAGGGGCTCCAGCCCTGGAGCAGCTGCAGGTCCTCCTCTTGCCCCTCCCTGGCAGCACATGAGGGACAATCAGCTTTGTCCTGGCTCAGCACACGGCTGGGGTTGGGCTGCACGCCCGGGGGCTGTGCCCAGCTGCACAGGGAGGGTTTGGGATGATTAAGGGATTCCTTAAAGCAGCTTTTCCGCATCACGGGAGATGCGGGTGGTACAAACTCCTCCCAGTCTGGTGCTCACCCCAAGCTTGCTCAGAACAGCAAGAATTAAATCTCTAAACCAGTTTTAGAGAAATGCCTGGGAATTCATGGCAGGAGCTGCTCAGAGATCTGGTTCAGGATGAGGATTTGCCTTTATTGGTACAAATTGGTGCAGCCAGTAAAGGTGTGGGAAGTGTCTGGATCTGAGCGCTTCACCTGAGAACTTCAGCTGCTCTCTTCGGGGCTGCACAGATCCAGGTCTCTCTCCTCAGCACCCAGCTCCAGCTGATGGAGCCAGGAACCCTCCCAGGGTTGGGAAGGTCACTGTGCAGCAGATCCGTGCACAGCCTGGCCTGGCTGTGTCAGCAGAGGATGCTCCACGCTCTCCTCCTGGCCTGCAGCAGCAGGATTTGTGGGAGCTGCCAACTTCCCCGCTCCCTTCCAGCCCGGAGAGCACACGCGGCCCCTGGGCTCTGCGATCCCCAGCCACAAAGCTCTGCTCCAAGCTGCATTTGTGATCACTGAAGTGATTCTATTTTCCTGGAAGGATTTGACCCTCAGGCTGCGGCGGCAGCGCTCCCTCTCTGAACTGGGGGCTTGGCAGGGCGACAGCTGGAGCTGGGAACGATCCTTGGAAGCAGCTGTGGAGGCTCCTGGCTTGCAGCAGGGTCAGATGGGCCGAGCAGTGCTCCAGGGCACAGGAGGAGGTGTTTTACCCCCAAACAAACCACACAAGCACAGGAGGAGGTGTTTTACCCCCAAACCAACCACCCAGGGCACAGGAGGAGGTGTTTTACCCCCAAACAACCCACCCAGGGCACAGGAGGAGGTGTTTCACCCCCAAACAAACCACACAGGGCGCAGGAGGAGGTGTTTCACCCCCAAACAAACCACACAGGGCGCAGGAGGAGGTGTTTCACCCCCATAGAGGAACCACCCAGGGCGCAGGAGGAGGTGTTTCACCCCCAAACAAACCACCAGGGTGTTTGGGCTCTTGGCTTAACGGGATATTGGGTCTGAGGGAAGTGATCAAACTTAAAGAATTATAACTGTGTGGGCTAAAAGCACTAAGAATACATAAAAGCTATATAAGAGAATATAAAAAGGGGTGTAAAAGAAAAAGCGAAAAATCATCCTGACATCACTGTGAGGAGGAGACCAACGCCAGAAAGGTTCCCATCTATCCTGCCCGAGCGGCTGCTGAGCTCCTGCTCCTCCCCTTCCCTGAGACAAAGCGGGGCAGCCGCCGTCTTTGCCTCCCAGCCACGCGGCCTGGTGGGAGGTGGGGGTTAAAGTTTCGAAATTTCAATGTCTAGAATTTGTTCAATCCTTTTCTGTGCCTTGCGGGCACCCTTTTAGGTTGCCCATGGCGAACCCACCTTTGCACCAATTCAGATCCTCCCCCCTGCCCGGGGACAGGAGGGGAGTGGGGCTGTGCTTGTCCTGTTGTGCCCCAGCCCCTCCCAGTGGGATCTGGAGAGCAGCAGCACGGGGACATCTCACACCCAGCAGGTCCAGGCTGCCCAGTACTGGGGTGTGGCTGCCCCTGGATCCCTGGCAGTGCCCAAGGCCAGGCTGGATGGGGCTTGGAGCAGCCTGGGACAGTGGGAGGTGTCCCTGCCCAGGGCAGGAACAAGATGGCCTTTAAGGTCCCTTCCCACCCAAACCTTCTGGAATTCTATGATAATATTTTGGGATTTTGAGCTTGAAATAACTTTCTTGTGTGAACTCCTGTGTTGAAGCTCCACCTCTCCAAATCCCTGGACTATGAACCCCCTTTGGCTCTTGGGGTGCAGCTGCACGTTGTGATGCAGAGGGGTCTCCTCCCTTCTGCTGAGCAGGCTCTGCCCAGGATGGGCACAGCAGGATCCCTGAAAAGCCATTTTTTGGGGATTTCTATGTCCCAAATGTGCCATCGGAGCTGCTTGCCCGTCCCTGTGAGCTGCACTCACCCCGGTACAACCCCTCTGGTCCGTGTGCTGGAAGCTGGGAGGAGGAAAAGCCTCGGCAGCGTGGGCTGAGTGGTGGCCCCAGCTGTGTCCCCGTGTGACACCCTGAGCCGAGGTGAGGAGAGCTGCTGATGCCTCAGCCTGCTCAAAGGATTCCACCACAGCCTGTCCTGGAAAATCAGCATCTTCCAGACGTTCAGGAGATGAGCCTCCCCCCCAAGGCTGATTTCAAAGTATTCATCTCTCTGAAATGTTTAATTATAATTACCTTAAATTTCAAAACAAGAGGTCATCTGAACTGGAAAACAGATTGGTTTTTTTCTCCTTTGAGAATGTCAAAACACTTCATTTTGACAAATTCAGAACCCATTCCAAATTTTTTTCTGACTCGATAAATTAATCAAAACCGACCTCCTCTTAAAAGAAGTGTCAGTTTTGGAAAAATCAGCATTTTTCAGTGGGAAAAACCACAATTCATCCAAAAATTACTATGACTTCTTGTCTCTGTGCGTCTCCTGTGCTGCGTTCCCAGTAACTGTGATCCTGCTGGATTAATTACACTGGGCAAGGAGACAAAACCAGGAACAGCACCAGCCTGAGTGGGAAACTTTTCTTTTTCAGATTCAGAGATAAGTTGAGAACATTTCTCTTTTTGCTTACTTCTACAAGTCTGAGGCTGAGTAGACTTCAGCGTGGGGTAGCCCGAGGGGGATTTCTCTGCTGCCGCCTGTGACCCCTGGAATTCCCACCTTCCCACCCAGCCTGTGCTCTCTGTTCATCCCCATTTCCCCTAAAAACAGGAGTCAGCTACCCTGCCTTTGAATATGGATTTATTGCTGCTGCAATCCAGGAGGCGCCTTAAAAAAATCCCTCACCTTGTAGAGGGATTCAGCTGGGACCAGACCTTGCTCCAAGATACACAAATGAGTCTGGAATAACTTCACCACCTCGATTCCCAGTGGGAGTGTGATGGGGGAGCAAAAGTGGAGTTTATAGGAAAACTCTGAATTTTCAGAGAATTATGGAATCCCAGAATGGGTTGGGATGGAAGGGACCTTAAACCTCATCCCATCCCACCCCTGCCATGGGCAGGGACACCTCCCCCTGTCCCAGGCTGCTCCCAGCCCTGTCCAGCCTGGCCTTGGGCACTGCCAGGGATCCAGGGGCAGCCACAGCTGCTCTGGGAATTCCATCCCAGCCCCTCCCCACCCTCCCAGGGAACAATTCCTCCCCAATATCCCATCCAGCCCTGCCCTCTGGCACTGGGAAGCCATTCCCTGGCTCCTGTCCCTCCAGGCCTTGTCCCCAGTCCCTCTCCAGCTCTCCTGGAGCCCCTTCAGGCCCTGCAAGGGGCTCTGAGCTCTCCCTGGAGCCTTCTCCTCTCCAGCTGACCCTCCCCAGCTCTCCCAGCCTGGCTCCAGAGGGGCTCCAGCTGTGGGATCAAAGCCTTCCCAAAGTTGCTCTGGGGAGGATTCAAGGAGGATTCCAGCTGGATCCAGGCAAAACCACGTGGACGGGAGCCCCTAACCTGGGTGCAGCGATGCCACCCATGCCCACGCCCTGTTTATTTTGCCTGTGTGAACGATGGGGCTGCAGAGGCTTGTGGCAGCTGGACAGAGCTTTCAGGGTTGCCAGCGGCACTGAAATACAAGAATTATTTCTGCCCTGTGCACTCCAGCCCGGAGTGGGATGGCAGTGATTTACTGGGGAAATCCTCCTGCTCTGGCTCTCCCTGGGGTCAAATATAGAACCCTGTAATTCCTGGGAGTGCCTTGGGAGCGCCCCAGGTGCGAGACGAGCAGCAGGGCTGGGGTGGCAAAGGCTGAGCAGCACAGGAGCGTGGGCTGGATCCTGCTCCCAGCCCGGCAAAGCTCCACCACCAGCCTGCAGTGGCCACTTGCCTTGCCCGGGGGTCAGAAGGGCCGAGCTCTTTGCTGGGGTTCGAGACCGGTTTGCCCACGGTGACCCTGGGACAGCAGTGGGAGGCACTGCCAGGTGACCCTGGGTGTCCTGGCACTGCGGGCAGGGTGTCCCTGGAGCAAAGGGGACGTGTCTGCCTCGGACCTCTGTCCCCAGAGGCTGCCCTGCCGCCACTTTAAATGAACCCCCTGGTGCCAAGCAGCCCCAGTTCCCCCAGGACTCCCACCTTTGCCGCTCTGCTCCAATCAGCTCCCGAAACACAAATCCTGGCAGCCACCGCAGGCACCTCTCAATGAAGTTGCCATAGTTACTGGTGCCTCACAGCAGCCACGGAGCTCATTAAAATGATTTGAATGGCTACCCCACCATCAAGGCACTGGGGGGGCAGGCCTGGCGGGGAGGGGAGCCCCGGGCCGGGATGGGCTCCAGGAGGGTGGTGGAGAGTGGCTCCAGAGCCTGCCCGACCCCATCCGGAGCCTTCAGAGCTCCATCCAGAGCCTGCCCAGCTCCAGAGCCTGCCCAGCTCCATCCAGAGCCTGCCCAGCTCCATCCAGAGCCTGCCCAGCTCCAGAGCCTGCCCAGCTCCATCCAGAGCCTGCCCAGCTCCATCCAGAGCCTGTCCAGAGCCTGCCCAGCTCCATCCAGAGCCTGCCCAGCTCCATCCAGGGCCTGCCCAGCTCCATCCAGAGCCTGCCCAGCTCCATCCAGGGCCTGCCCAGCTCCATCCAGAGCCTGCCCAGCTCCATCCAGAGCCTGCCCAGTTCCAGGCACGAGCTCAGGACAGAGCTGTGGGGCAGAGCTGGCACAACCCAGAGCAGTGCCCCCCACCCTGTGCTGGTCCCTCCTGGAGCAAGGTGGGCACCGGGCTCCCCTGCCAGGGTCTCCTTCCCAGCGTCTCCCCGTGGCTGAGGCTGCAGTCGCATCCTGCCCCCGGGCCACGTCCTCGCGTCTCCTGCAGGGATGGTTTCCCACTTTCCCATGCTCTCCAGAGCCCAGGAGCTGACGCTGGGGGTAGCAGAGTAGTTTGAAATAGGAGCTGGAGCCTTCCTCCTCTTCCAACCCATATTCTACAAATTTCTGTCTAAAAAAAAAAACCCTAAAAAAATCCTTTTTTGGGTTCGACCAAAACATTAATCCAAAATATGGTTTCATTTTTTTTTTTTTTTTTACTAAGACAAGGTTGTGAAGAACAAGTATTTTAGGGTTTAGCTGAAACCCAAGCAGTTTTAAGGGAAAAAAAAAAAGGTATTAAAAATATCAGGGAATACTACAGGGAAAAAAAAAAGACTCGAAATACCCTGCTGAAAACCTCAGGGGCTTTTTGGGCACTTTTGCTCCGGGAAGGAGGTGGCTGTGGCATCCTCGGGCAGGTGCTGCTCGTGCAGGGCATGGGTGAGGGCACTGCTGGCTGTGTGAGGGCCGGGAGAGCTGCGGAGGGGGAGGCGGGATGCTCCCAGGGGAGGCGGAGGCAGGATGCTCCCAGGGGAGGAGCAGGAGGCTCGCTGCTCCCAGGGGAGAGCTGGTTGCTGGGAGATGAAGGATTCCCAGTTCCCTCCGCCTGTCAGCAGCCCCAGCCCCTGCAAGGAGCCGCTTCCCGGGGCAGGGACCCACCCCAGCCGTGCCCGGCTCAGCAATCCCCGCACCCAGAGCCAGCCCGGGGGTGGAATTCCTTTATTTCCTTCCTCCATCCCCTCCCGGCTGCCCCAGGCGGCCCAGCCGGGCGCGGGGGGGTTGAAGGGATGCACAGACACCCCCACGCCACGGGGAGAGGGGCAGAGCTGCCGAGCAGACCCCCGCGCACCTCCAGGGTGGGTGCTGCGGCGGCATCCGGGACCCTCCCGCCCGGGCAGCACCGAGCTGGCTGCTCCGGGGGCTGGGCTGTCCCTGTCCCCGAGGCTGCTGCGCTGTGCTGGGCCGGCCCGGGGCCCGCTGGGCTCCGGGGGCTTTTCCCGGCAGCTCCGCAGGTCCGCAGCGCCGTTTCCCCGCGGTGCGGGGGGCACCGGGGCAGCTCCCCACAGCCCCCCAGCTCCGGGCACCCCCTCCCCGCGGGAGGCGCAGCCCGCGCCCCTCGCCGCGCGGAGCTAGCAGGGCACACGGGTAATCTTTTACTCTTCAGTACAAATAATTTATTACATTAAAATAACGTTTTTAAAAAATGAGTACTTTGGGAATAATTCAGGCTCGCCTGCGGAGGCATTTTTCAAAGTGCCATAATAGGCACTTAGAAATGGGTGGTTATTTTTATTCTCCGAGCCTGTCAAGAAGCTGATGGATCGAATTGGCTGATGACAAGGCAGCTGAGTGCTCATAGACGGAGACCACAGCGGGAACACGGAGCCTGTTACAAATGAGCAGCCAGCCCAGGTCGGAGCCTCCCGGAAGCTCCGCAGCTCTGCAGCGGGGTCCTGCGGGCCCTGCGGGGGCAGCGACCCGGGCACCCACGTCCCGAGGGGCACAGAGAGCAGGCAGCGCTTCCCAGCTCCCAGCACTGGCATCCCTCCCGCCCCACAGCTCCGTCCCATCGCCCCTCTCCATTCCTGCTGCCTGAAATACCCCTTCCCACACCCCCACCCCTCCGCCGGGAGGAGGAGTGTCCCGGGCACGGCCGGTGGCAGTTCTGTGCGGCCGGGAGCAGCCGGACACGGGAGAGGGGAAGGGCAGAGCCCCGCCGGCAGCAGCTCCCGCTGGGAGAACCACCAGCACCTGGAGCGGGGTGGGGATGCCCTGATTATCTCCCGGCGACAGGGCTCTGCTCCTATCACAGCGTTCTCCCTCCTCACGCCCTTCCCCGCAGCCGAGGATAACCCCTCTTGCTCTGCCTCCCCCGTGGGCACTGCAGCCCGAGCCCCTCTGCCACATCGGGGGCTGGCAGAGCAGGGCACGGGGTCTGGGAGATCGGCTCTGCCTCGGAGCAAGGCTGGCGAGGCTGGGAGCATCCCAGTGTGCCCAGAACCATCCCAGTGTGCCCCAGGAGCCATCCCAGTGTGCCCAGGAGATTCCCAGTGTGCCCAGGAGCCTCCCAATGTGCCCAGGAACCTCCCACTGTGCCCAGAAGCCTCCCAGTGTGCCCAGAACCATCCCAGTGTGCCCAGAACCATCCCAGAGTGCCCAGAACCATCCCAGTGTGCCCAGGAGCATCCCAGCGTGCCCAGGAACCTCCCAGTGTGCCCAGAAGCCTCCCAGTGTGCCCAGAACCATCCCAGTGTGCCCATGGCTGGCACTTGGGTGGCAGGATTCACCACTCCTCAATGAACCTCAGCGCCTCACAGCCTCTGTGGGCTCCTCGTCTGCTTTCCCCCAGGGGAGCCTGATCTCCAGGGAGCCGGAAGGAAAAAGCCTGGTGCAAAGTCAAGACGGGCACTGACCCCCGTGGCATTCCAGGTCCTTGTCCCCACATCTCCCAGTCCCTCCAGCCCCTCTGCTGGGGGCACACAGCCCTTCAGGCGTGTCCCTGCACAGTCCCTGTGCCGCTGGGAACGGAGCTTTAGGGCTCCTCCATCCTCCAGCCCCATTTCTGAGCTAACAGGGATCCCCCGTGTGTGCTGCACACAGGGCACAGATGGGCACAGCTGGGCACAGCTGGAGCCACCTGGGCAGTGCACAGCAAGGCGGGGTCTGTGTGTGACACTGCAAGGACAGAAATGACAATCCCCTCCTGTCCCTGCGGCCGGGGTGTGGCACTTCCTCAGGGCAGGAGGGACCCGCACTGCCCGTTCCCACAGCCCGGGGAGCACCGGCCCCATCCAGGCCAGCCCAGTGACACAGCAAGGGGGCAGGAGGGGTCGATCCGCGTGGATCCACCCCCTGCACCCCCCGGGCACCGGCCCTGCCCGGCCGCCGGGACAGAACCTCGGAGCGTTCGTGGCACAGTTCACCCGCCGAGGGGTTGTGAGAGCTCCCTCTCCGGGGACACAGCCCACGAGGAGGGGTCAGATCAGCCCCCGGCCTCAGCCCCCAGCTCCTCACCATCTCAAAACAGGGCAGATGTCTCCAGGAAAGCTCCCGACCCTTTCCCACCCTTCCTGCCCTCCGGCAAGGAGCAGAGCCTTTGCTGGCAGGGGGGACGTAACTCTGCAGACAGATCTGCCAACGAGCTGAGCTGTGGCTCCCAGCACAGCCCTCCCCAGCCCCTGGGCGTGCTCTGGGCCTCGGGGTCTTCCTGAAATCCTCTCTGCTCCGGAACAGCCGGCTGAGCACGTTGTATGAGGGAGCAGAGGTGAGGGAGGGCGAGCTGCAGGCGGCCCGCGGTGTTTTTGAGCTGTGTGAATCATTGATGAGCCCCGTTCCGAAGGGTTTGCGCTGCCCAGGGCTCGGCCAGCCCAGCCTCATTCCTCCTGCTTGAGCTTCCCCATGCTCAGAGGCCAGCGGAACATCCCCTGGAGCCTGCCTGGACAGGACCAGCCGGGATACCAAGGCAGGGACCTGCTGGGGAAGCATCGCCAGCAGCAGCTCCTGTGGCTGGTGGGGCAACCCTGGGCTGGGGGAGTCACCCTGGGCTGGGGGAATGACCCTGGGCTGGGGGAGTCACCCTGGGCTGGGGGAATGACCCTGGGCTGGTGGAATAGACTTGGGCTGGAAGAGTAACCCTGAACTGGTGGAACAGCTCTGGGCTGGTGGAGCAACCCTGGATTGGTAGAGTAACTCTGGGCTGGAGGAGTAATCCTGGGCTGGTGGAGGCACCCTGAGATGGAAGAGTAACCCTGGCCTGGTGGAATGACCCTGGGCTGGTGGAACAACCCTGAGCTGGCTGCTGGGGCAGAATCTGCCCAGCAGAGGCAAATCCATCCTTTGTTGTGCTCAGCTTCCTTAAGGATTTAATGTGTCCAGAGCCAGCTATTCCTGCAGCAGGCTGAGAGGTCCCTGAGCCGGGCTGCAGCACCTGAGAACGCTGCGAACCTGCAGCAATTGCTGAGGGGTTCCCAGAAGGCCTGGGAGGTGTTGAGGGGAGGCTGGTGAAT
>VXBT01009389.1:0-104941 GCA_013400235.1 Oriolus oriolus | reverse complement strand
CTGGGAGAAGTTCCTGAAGACTGGAGGAACACTAATGTCACCTCCTTATGGAAGAATGAAGACCTGGGATACTACATGTTAGTCAGCCTCATCATAGTTCCTGGGAAAGTGATGGAGCAGCTAATCCTGGAAACCACTCTCCAGGTACATGAGCAGCAAAAAAATCCTCAGTAGTCAGCATTGCTCCACCACGGAGAAGTCATGCTCAACTAACTGGATAACGTCCTACAAGGAAATGATTGGCCTGGTATGTGAGAAGAAAGCATACACTGGACACTGTCCACCAGCACTTCAGTAAGGCCTTTCACACCCCCATAAGATCCACAGAGTGAAGATATTGATGTACAGTCTGGATGAGCAAACAGTGACATCTATTGAAAACTGGCTGAAAGGCCAGGCTTGGAGGGTGGTGATCAGCAGTGCAAAGTCTAGTTGGAGGCAAGTGACTGACACTGTACCCCAGGGGTCAATACAGGATCCAGTCCTGCTTAACGTCTTCATAAATGACCTGGGCAGAGTGTGCCCTCAAAAAGTTACCACAAAAATAAGATTATTATCTTATATACTGGAGGGCCATGGTGCCATTCAGAGGAACCACAACAGGCTGGAGAAATAAGTCAACAGGAAACTCATTAAGTTCAACAAGGAGCAGTGCAAAGTTCTGCCCCTGGGAAAGAACCACCACATGTACCCATACATGCTGGGAGCTACCCAGCTGGAAAGCAGCTTGGCAGAGTAGGATCTCAAGGTCCTGGTAAACACCAGGTTAAACATGGGTCAGCAATGTACCGTTGTGTCCAAAAAGGTATTCTGGGCTGCATTAGAAGAAGTGTTGTGAGCAAGTCGGGGAAGATGATGCTTTCTCTCTACTCAGAGCTGTTGAGGCCACACCTGGACTTCTGTGTGCAGTTCTGGGCTTAGTACAAGACAGTCATGAACACCCTGGATAAAGTCCAATGAAGTACCACAGAAGACGGAAGTATCTTACCTGTGAGGAAAAGCTGAGTGAGCTGGGGCTGTTCAGTCTGGAGAAGAGAAGGCTCAGAGAAACCTTGTCAATGCATCCAGATACCTGAAGGCAGGGTGCAAAAAAAACAGAGTCAGACTCTTTTCAGGGGTGCCCAGTGACAGGACCAGAGGCAGTGGACACAGACTGAAACACAGGAGGTTCCATCTGAACATCAGGAAACAATTTTTTTACTGGGTGACTGAGCACTGGTAAGGTTGCCCTTGGAGATTCCAGAGTTTCTATCCTTAGAGACTCTGGAACCTAGGGAGGGTTCCAGAGTCTTCTCCCTACCTCTAATCTGCCCTGATTGAGCAGGGAGGTTGGACAAGATGAGCTTGAGAGGTCTCTTCCAGCCTCAACCATTCTGTGATTCCCTGGAAATATTCTGCACTAGGACAGATAAACAAATTCACGAGTGGTCAGTCACTGAATGAACTGTCATACAAAGTTTATAACAATAGTGAAATATTTGGAGTTCATCTCAAAGAGATAGGAACTTCTTGCAGAAAGATCTCAGAGATACAGTGGGGCTGAATGACATTATGATGAAGAAAAAGTATTTACTCCTGTTCAACATGAGGGACAGGAAAAAGAGTTATGTGGAATTTTGGTCTAGCCCTACACAAACACTAACTTCTTCTGACAGTTTGCTAGCATCAGAATATACAAATGGAATGTATATGGGCTCTTCAGACAGTGCTCACAGACTCCTGTTAGCCACATTAGTGGGACATATCAAGTAGGAAGATGCCTGCAGCCATTCATAGTGCCTAAAGAGGCCAACCTGGAAGCAGAGACCAGACAGGAGTAAGGAAATAAAGGTGGATATTTATTTGAAAGGCCTTCAGAGGTACACCCTGGGCAGGCCAAAGGCTACACCCAAGATGGACAACAAGTCACGAGTTCTTCACACTGTTATAGGTTTGGTCCATTTGTATATCAGCATAAATTCGCCAATCAAACTTTAACTAATGATATAACTGCCCTTCAGCTTGCCCCCCTTCTCAAGATGCTGGTTTACATATTCTGGGCTTAGGATGGTCTCGGTGTCCTTGAAGAGCAAGCCTGGAGAGGCTTTGTTATGTCTATCTTAGCATGAGAGAACAGCAGCTAACAGGCTGCAAGACAGTTCAGAGTTACACACTAGGAATACAGAATTTTGAAAAAAATAAGAGTTAAAACCTAAGACATCATTCACACAAACCCCAGTCTCTTCAAGCAGGCCAAAAGTCCTGAAAAAATTGAACATTAATTTTTTTAATAGCAGTGCCTTTGGGTGAAAGATCTAGTGACTGCATGATTGCCTTGTTTATGAACATGATTTCTACTGAAATCAAAGAAAGAACAAGAAGAAATATCTCATCATAAGGCCACCACCTACATGGCAGTAGACAATGGATCCAGAGCTAACATGCTTTATGAGTAATTTCCCTAAATCTAATTAATTACACAGATAATAACCCTCAGTTTTCCATGACCTAAAATATTGAGTCCTCCTCTCTCCCACTTTAGTTTTGATAAACAAAATGTTATTTTCTGTGGATATTTTCACTTCACTTTGTGTACCAAGTGCCACCAGCTTTTAGAGTGAACTCTGTTCTAGAAAAATATAATTTTGGAAGGGATTTTGTAGAAGATACATGTGTGCTTCATTAATTTTAGGGCTACTGCCAAGAATCTGTTCAGTGTAGAAAAATATTAGGAAGTAGGCTAGAGGATTTTAAGCACTGTATAGATGGGGGATTGATACCTTTGCTACTGTGTATATACCAGCCTTTTCATATGTACCATCCTAACATAGATTGACCAAGATTTTTATTATTATTATTTTTGCTCTTATGGTATGAGCTTAAAATAAACACACCAAACAAACAAACAAACAAACAAAACCGTATCTCACTTTCACAGAGCATATTTGTCAGATTACAAATGATGGTGCTGCGTGCTGATTTTGAATCCCACTTCACAGGAACTGTGTCATCCTTCCCTGTTTTGTCTAAGTCAATAAGTATTCTTACTAAACTGTCTAGGAATTTGCAGCCTCGATTAAATCAGGATGCCAAATGTTACACATGAGTTGTGACTGGATCCTTTCAGCAAATACAAGAGTAGTTAAAGGGTCATTGCTGCAGGTAGCATTGTGCTGGACAAGAGAACAGCAAATGATTACATTGCTTGTCAATAGGATGTGTTCTAGAAAAATCCAAAATTCAGCTTTTCAGGGGAGGCCATTTTAGATTGCATCACTCCACTACTGAATGAAGCAGCCAGTAACACAGACTCAAGACTCTCATTTATGAAATGAAAGCTTAAAAGGAGGTGTGGACTTGTTTATAAAATGTGCTCACTTATCCAGTTCAAAGCAGGTACTTTATACTTTGACATATCAAGCTAAAAGTAATTTGCCAGTGGGAATCTGTAAGCATTTCTTGCAAAGTTCTGGCAGCCCAGCAATTATGGTGACAGGTAATACGGTATTCTGGAGCCTCCTCAGGAAAAGTATTTCCACTCAGTATCAAATGGACACTTGTCAAGCCAAGATGAATGTGCATACTTAAAAGAAAGTCATCCATCTAGCTTGATAACTTCTGTAGGCTGAACAAATTCAATATGCTTCAGATATGATAGTTCAAGTAAATGTGTGAAGCACCATATGGAAGAAGTGAACACCTGCTGCAAGGTGTCACCTAGCAATATTGCATGTGTCTGATGGAAGATTGCTGACATAATTCACAGAAGGGACAGAGTTTGTCTCCTACAGATAAAGAAATGATGGTAGTGTGACTCACAGGGGACTTGCAAAAAAGAGCAGACCCAAAATCAGTCATTTTTTGTAAAGTACCTCAACAACTGCAGTTGCCATTTTTTGCAAGGTAATTTTTTAAACTGTTGCCAGCTGCATGGTCTTCATTTGCCCTTTGGTTTTATGGGGATGAAGGACATACTTTTCCTGTGGCATATGGTCAGTTACCTTAGAAATTACATTGAAGCCTTCCCAGCAGAGTCTTTCTTTTCCTTGCTTATACTGTCTCACTACATCCACATTTATATGATAAAGAAGTGTTATGATAGAGAATGTAGAATGATGCCCTATTTTATTAATCATTTAGCAAAGGTTCTGTGTTCCTGAAAAGTAACAGAAACACAAAATGCTATCTGCACAATATGATAACATTAACTAAAATGAAAGTGTTATCACACTGGAATTAATCACATAGAGGGCATAGAGGTCTCTGGAGAGAGGAAGTAGAGGGAGAAGCAACACTGTTCACTCAGGATACCTTATTCTGAGAGAATGGCCAAGACAATAATTGAGTGGATAATTACTATTTCTGTATTGTTATAGTGAAAAATAAGACACATATTTGTTAAAATAAGTAGGGGGAAAAAAAAGTCTTCTAGCAGTTTTTTTGAGGAAAAACATTTACACATAGGGCAAAGCACAGTCCAGCATTTAGAATAGTATCTGAGCATTGTTTCCATGTGATAGTTTATGGGGAGGATTTTTCTTTCTTTTAGCTAAGCATATCAAGCTTGGTAAGAATTTACATGAGAGCAAGTAAAGAAAAAAGCATAGACTGCAGGAAGATGACAAAGGCAAATGGTGCTCCCACTATTCATTCCAGGTTTTGTTCTTTATTTAGTTAGATTTACGTCATGGAAAAAAAATCTGTACATAAAGCTCTAGGCTCTCCTAACTAATCTTTCAATGGTATTCTACATCTAGCAGGCTTAAAAACCCCAAACATTCAGCATGAACAAATCAACTCAGGTTAGTCAGCCACTGAATGACACAAACCCCAGAATTTTCACTAACAGTTGTCTTCTGAAAAATAGCACCACTTCTCTCTGAAAAATCCTGATACACAAATGGCTTTGGCCCTGTTCCTGGATTGCTCCTGAATAAAATCAAGTCATATAGAACCAGGAGTACTTACAAAGCATATCCTGCTGGCAGCATGTATCCTGGTAGGTGACAGAGCAGCGCTTAGATAATCAGGTGTCTGATTTAGGACTAGAGAGACAATGACTAGCACGTATGAATATTCAGCATAGATCCCTCTAGACAAGCACCCTGCTTGGTCTTTTGTCTTCTATGCATGACTAACTTTAATCTGTAGTGATAAATTATGCATTGTAGTAACCTAATGTTTAAAAGGCTCTGGACAGCAGGGGCCGGATCTAAAAGCAAAGCTGACGTAACCCTGCAGCAATTAAATATCAGTGATACAAAACTGACTCTCATAATTTTCAGTGTGATCATCATCAGCTGGTAACAGAGTACCAACAACCTAACCTATTAAAATCTGAATAAACGACCAACCATAAAGAGCTGCTTATGGGGAAAGAGCTGGATCTTGCCTTGCTCTTTCCTGGTTATTTCTATGTTGACCACTTTTACCTGCCATTTCGTACAACCATTCTCTTTAATTTCTTTTCTTCTTATTGGAAAACTCTAGTTTAATTAATTTTCATACCTTTTCATGCATGATTGTAAGTGTATTTATATTTATACCGATGTGTCTGTCAGAAGATATTACTTTGAGGTAAATACGCATGACTGCTTAATTCCAGGGAAATAACCTATGCATCATCTGGCAAGGCTAAGTGCACACAGGTTATTATGAACCCTGCAGCTATATTAATTTAGTAAAGTTTTCATAGATGTGTGTCTACATTAACAAGGAAACTATTTCTTGCCCCTTTGTCTTGCTTTTGTGTTGCAATTGCATCCCTTCTGTGTCTACATAATGAAGAGGGTGCATTTATATAAAGAATGAAAAGCTGAAATGAGTCACCAAAATAAAGTAATTTTATAAAGAAAAGGTTGTTCTGTAATAATTTGTTTCAGAGTTGAAAATAATTGGAAGCAATGCTCTGAAGGCTTTCCATAAATGTGGCATTCTGGGTAAAGGAATTATTGTTATTTTGGAAATTAATCTAATTTTTGTCTGCACGTTGTCATTTATGTGAATAGGACTTGTCAGCTTGATTTGTTACAATGCCTGAATTGCTTGCTTAATCCCCAAAATATAAATAAAACATTTAATTGCTTTAACTGGGAATGTTAACCTTTTCAGTACTGCTCTCTGTGTGTGCATTTCAGAAGAAAGTTTAATTATTGGCTTTACACCTTTCAAAATAAGATCTCAATAAAATTATTAAAAGAATATGAAAAAGATACATTAAAAGAATGGCACCCCAAAGAATCCTAGGGTATGAAGAACAATAGTGCATAGAAATTGAGTCCTTTTCACACCAGACTCATCTATGAGGCATACAAAGAACATGTGATTTTTGCAAGTCAGTTCTATTAGCTGTAGCAGCCAATTGCTTAGGTCAAACTTATAGATGGGGTAGATTATCAGATAATTCTAGTCAAGGGGTCTGAGAGTTTTACATTAAGTCTGTGGTTTTTCCTGTCCCTGAAGCTGAAGTACAAAGAGGAGTAATTCAGATTAACAGTACTTCCAATTTGAATGTTGTCCAGATAGAAGCACTAGAGACTGAGAAACAATAAGTATTTCATGCAGTTTTTTCCCAATAAATGAGAAGCATCCAGCATGGTAGCCCTGTCCTTTGAAATAGAAAAACAGGAGCAATCTTCAGAGACTATTCTGCCTTCACGCTCAAACAATTCTGAGAGCAGATAAATAAAAGATGGGGTGGAGCAACCATATTTTACACTGATATTCACAGTTGTTCAGCATCAGTAGAGCTACTTTATTAGTACACTGGCAGCTGTTGCAGGAGAACCAGCAAATGAGAAGCAAAAAACTCAGGAGGGTTATCAGTTGAGCTACAGCTTAAGGAATACCACAGGCTGTCTAAATATGTCGGTGAGAAACCCTAGAGTGTGAGCACTCAAGTTTGCTTTCTCTGAGAAGTAAGGATGGTGTGTACAGCCAGTGTGTTAGGGATATCTGAAATTTTGCCTTATGATGTAATATTGAGCAAAACCTATGATCTTATTTGATTAATTTATCTTTCAAGAATTGTGACATATAATCCAAGCATACAGTGGTGTACAAAGAAGTTTGGTACAATTACCCAACTGCTTTCATAGAACTACTAATGAGTGACCAAATATTAAGTAAGTTTCTTTTTTTTTTTTTCTTCTGGATATACTGTTATATCTCTATATATTAGTTCAAAACACAGTAAATCAGTGTTAGTCTCAAGTAGTCTCATTTACACTACACAGGATAGAACAGGGATTATTTTGTTGCAACAATTGGTAGTAAAACTAAATTCTACAATTTACTTTATTTCTCATTACATTTCTGTTGCTGAATGGCATAAACTGTAATTTAGAATCATTTTAATGCAAGAATTCTCTGCAAAAGCCATGTGAAAAAAGTTATAGATGAATACTATAGACTAACTACTGTTTCATTGCTGCCTGGTAGTAACATTTCAGGAAAGACTGAATTTAAGAATTTGTAGTTCTAATGCTAGTATATGGCAGTGCAACTTAGTCTTATCAAGATTTTATTGTGTTAGAGAACATGTTAAATCTGTCTACATGCAGACGGCTTTCAGAGAAGACTCATATCCATATACTTTATTCATTTTGCCTCTTTCCCGAATTACTTCCTAAACCAGAAGCCTCATTCTCCTGGAGCTAGACTGTTGGAAGGATTCTGTGATCAGTGTAGTATTTTTAGGCTGGCAAATTGTACCACCAGTTAAGTTTTCATATGTCTAGTGTGAATTACTTTCTTAAGTTCATAACGTTCTGTTTGAAGGTTGTAACTCTGTAAACAGAACATAAAAGATCAATCAAATGCAATCTAATTGTTCTGTAAAACTCATGCCAGCTTAATTAATTTTATAATTTTGTAACATGCTTATGACATGGACCAAAATGATGTTGAATTATTGGCTAGCCAGATCAATCTACTATTAGTCATATGTAGAAATAGCCCCTATTGGTTCAAAAGCTGCCTATTAAAACTCTTATTTGTATTTTTAGGAGCTAGAAATGCCTTGAAAATCCCATGGAACACAGTCAATTTTATTTGTTTTTAGAAGTAGTGTTTGTTATGATTGTGAGCCTAAGGAAAGGTTAATTAAAGTCAACAGAGATCTCTTAAAACCGGGAAATATTAGGGCAATGTACTCTCTTTCTACTCCAAAAACCAGGCTGTTAATATAACTGGTCTCAATATACAAAGACTGGTACCTGCATGTGCCTTACAGGCAAATGAAGTGAATTGACCTGGAGTAAGTCTCAAAGGACAACAAAAAATGCAGCTCCTGGTTCGCCTCTTCCTAATCTTGTTATTCTTGCACTTGGAGTGTTCATTAGTACTCTCAATATTCTGCTTCTTTCCTTCCCCTTCTTGCAGATCAAGTCTGCGGGCAGGTAAGGCTGGCTGGCACCAGTCAGGGTTGAGCTTTTGAGGGAAGACAAGCTAGAGCCAAGGGTGACCACAGGACAAGTAGGGTTGATGCTGCCTCCAAAAGCAGCAGAACCCTCTGGCACATGAACAGGTCTAGCAGGGCAGGGCCTCTGGCAATAACAGACCCCCCTGCCAGCCCAGTGACCAACAGGCAAGCAGGCAGCAGCCTGGGATACCACTGGCCCCCATTTGCCCATGTCTTAACTCAGGTGAGTCTGTGGGCTCAGGCCTGAGGTACTGTGGGGCTTCTGTACAGGGGGCACAGGGGTGGAGGTACCAAGAGAGGTGGTCAGAAAAAATAAGGGCCAATGGTGCTCTGAGAGCTCTGAGTTCCTGTGACTGAGCTGATTGCTATTCCAGAAAAATTACCTTTTTAGTAGAAATAAAAATTAAGTTTTTTGCTCCTTAGGTTTTTCCTCCTGCAGGCACACTGGCTGATGTGGAAGAAAGGCCCAGAAGAAGTACAAAGTAAGGAGACTGGCTACATGGAAATTTCTCTCTCACCAATTTACTGACCTGTTGAGCCCTGTGAACAAAGATTTTATCCTTCCTTTAATCAAACATGTTGGCTTTTCCTTCAGTGTATATGTATGCTTTCCCTTCACTATGGGACTACCTAAAGTAACATTTTTTAATACTGGTTTAAATATGGAAGAACTTCCCAAACCTGGCAAAATCTCAGTCTGCTACAGAAGTAAATAAGGACAATTACTTTAATCCTTTTCTACACTGAGTACATCCAACAGTTTGGATTTTGCGTCATTGTTTTTGTAATTTCTTTATTAAATAAAATCTAATAGTGACTACATCTGTCATATAGAGAGATCTTGAGAGATCTCATTCTACTAGAAGCTTTCTAAAGAGAAAGAATCAGATATGAAATTCAGGCAGTGCCTCAGAATGAAAATATTCTGGTTTTCCTCTGGTTATGATTCAGTGCTGTTGCTGCCCTGATCCTCTTCATGAGGAAGTCTCTTCACATGAATTATTCTCTAGTGACACTGGACAAGAGTCTCAAAGGAAGTATCACAGTATCATGCCTCACTAAGTCAGCTGAAATGGTTAGTATAGAAGGAAAATTCAGAGTTAAAGGCTGAAGATCATTAATTCACTGCACGTTGTTGAGTGAACAGTGTAAGAGGGGGACCATGCATACATGGCAGTAAGGATCTCACATATTTTCCCTGGTTATTAAAGATTCATGGCTGTCATTATTAACCTGCTGCGTTAATATGTGAAAGTCATTTCACCTCCTCATGAGTCTCTCATTTTCTTGGCTTTACCTTATGTTTGTCTTACTTGGCAAAATTGTAAGCAGCATGGGAAACACCTCTCAGTCCTTGTCCACAAGCAGACTTTGCCCAGGTATAACTGCTTCAGGGAGGAGTAAAATTTGCATACATAATTCTTTTTGTACAGGATTAGGATAGCTTCGTCTAAGCATTTTTATGCCCATTTAATGTTACAATGCCATGCAGCTCATTGAGTGTATACTGTTCAGTTTAAACAACAAAACTTTTGCATGTGTATTAAGTTTTCCTACATTTTCTATGGTATTTAATGCACTGGGGACCTCTTAAATGCAGCTGCAAGGCAACTAACAATAATTATTATTAGAAATAAAGGCACTTGCTAAGCACTTTGTATTTGTAATACTGCATAAAAAGCATAAAAATCCATGGTCCCTACCACAAATAGCAACTTATTCCTAGCCACAAAGAGTATTAGTATAAACCATGCACATCTATAGTATTAATTTTACAGAGCTATTTTAATGCATGGTTCCTCTGCTATAGAATTTTAATGGAGATTTACATTAAATTAAAAAAAAAAAAAATTCCTCCTAGAAGTTTATGAGAGTTGACTGTTCCATTGGAACCATTATGGTTTATCATGTATTTAAGGACTTCTAAAATATGAATTATTGATAGGCTTCACTGAGCAATGTTTCTTTATAATTTATAAATATTTATTTGCTGAGTTTCAGAATGGATATTATTGAATTCATATGATGTTCTCATATATGAGACCTTAATGGCTCCAAGTGGTCTATAACGCGATAGAATATGACATTTAAAAAATCCTATCTCTTATTTGATCTACTGGAAGCATAATTAAGTGCTATTAAAATCCAGAAATGGGGGGAACTTTGGTTATGATGAAGCAGGCATACTTCCAACCTGCTTTGTTTTCAATAGTCTCAAATTTACCTGCTTAACAATATTTTCAGGTATTTCCACTATCAACACACTCACTGATACTTCACTAGCTTGCACACATCTCAGAACCTGCTTTTTCACTGTGAGCTTTCTGAATACACTCCTTCTTTTTACTACTACTACTACTACTACTACTACTATTATTATTATTATTATTATTATTATTATTATTATTATTATTATTATTATTATTATTGATGTGTTTATGTGACAGTAGGTATCTGTAAGATCAAAGGGTGAATTGTAATTAAAAAGGTAGTAAAAGTAGCATGAGAGTGACTTAACATTTGAGGGGGAATACTTTGACATGCAGTCTGTATATTGCACTAGGTCAGGAGCTTCTCTGTTCAGTTAATTTTTTTTTTTTTGGGGGTTAGGAACTGATTGCTTATACTCTCTCTCTATGCTACTGAGTTAAATTACTTTTTAAAAATGCAATTAACTGTTTCTACGCTAGAAACTCATCTCCTTTCCAGTTTGTCCCAACACATCCTAAGAAGCCTTTTTTCTCAGTATGAAGTAATGTTAATAAACTGAAACTTCTGAATAAACTTCTGAAATGTAGATATTACGATGCTTATTTTTTTTAACTCCACATATTGTACATCACATTTCTTCCTACAGGAAGCAAGACTCAGTGTGAGGGTTTCATATATGTTATACTTTGCATGGTTATAATACAAAATAAATATTAGGTACACTATCTGCTAGAGCCATGTAAGTGAAAAGAGGGCCTGGGGTGTGCGCGACATTTATGTGGTGACAAATAGAAAAGTCTCATTGATTTATTTAGGATATCAAACATTTTGAGGTGCTTTGAAGCTGGGCACCATTTCCTTAATACAAAGACAACAGGGTATTTATAGCAACAATAAAAGATGTCTCTTGTAGTCTGAAAATGTGTTTTTATTATTTTTCAGACTCGGAGTGAAAGCACAGATCATTATCTTAGAATCCAAGAAAGTCTATTTATATTCTATTATCATAGAATCCAAGAAAGTTTATTAAATATCACACCTGCCTTGCAGAGTGTTTGAATTATAAAATAGTTCTGCTCAGATGGATTTTCAGTAATATTTATAGTGATTTATAAACCAGCATAATTTCTATTGAGGAAAAAATGAAATGGAATAATTGGCGTGTCCAAGATATAAATCTCAGGTTAAAAGAGCTGGAGTAATAAGCAAGGTAGTTTGAGAAATGCTTACCCTTTAGTGAGACAAATATTTTAAAAACACAAGGACCAGATTCTGCCATCTTACTCAGTGGTTGTATGCAGCAGCAGTATGTAATTACAGTACTTGTTGATTTTCTTTGGACTTCTTACTCAGGCTAACACTATAGCGTATGAGCAGATGTGTCATAATTAGCACTTAATATCATCTTCTTCAAGAAAAACATTCAAATTACAGATTATGCTTCCTATCCTGTGCTGTTATTTTGTATCTTGAGTAATTGTGCATGCATGATCTAAAGAAGACCAGATGCTTCATATGCCTTATTATTCCGAAATACAAAGTAGGTATCACTGGCAATATAAAGTAAGAAACACTTGTAACATTCACATTATTGGCATTCTGAAATGTGACTAACTCAGGAATTAAAATGTCTGACTGTGTGTTTATGCAATGTGTGAGGGCAACGAGCCTATCCTAGCCCCTCTTCTATGGGAAAGCTCAAAATACTGCTTCTTCTGAAGGAGCAAAAAAAGTGTCCTGGAAGGCTCTTTTCAAGAAGTTAAAAGCGTGAGACATCTGAAACTAAATTCTTTCAGGATCTAATATGGAAAAGATTCTTGAAGAACATTGTTTGAAGTAAAGGCTTCATTTCTGAGTTATCAGGGTGTTGAGTATGGACACAGCAGCTTTCATCTGATTTGATTGGAAATATAGCTACTGGCACAGTTTGCCCATTTCTGTGACTTTGCACTTTAGCACATTAGTTATACAGGGAAGAAGCAATTATGAGATTGTAGAAGAGGTCCAGGGGAACAAACAGGAGAAAAGATGTTTGAGATTTGTTTATTTACTTGTTTAAATAGGACTGCACCGGACATCCCATGTATTAGAGAAGTGAATAGTAGAAATAAAAAAAAAAATAAGTAATAAACTACTCAAAGCCACTGGCAGCAAAAGAGTCAAGAATATCATTTTGAGGGTGAAGTAGAGCATCCTGAGCTCATGTCCTTGGTTCTAATTTCAAGGAAAATAATGAAATGCACAAGTACTGTAAAAATAAATAGCTTGCCTTTGGAAAAAAAAAAAAGAGGCACTACTAATGGAAAGTTAATTGTAAAAGAAGGGTGAAGTTAAGTAAACTGAGACTATTTCTTCTTGCATTCATTGTCAATAGGCTTTGAGATCAAATAAAAAATAGAAAACAGAGGAACACAATGTAATGGGAAAGAAGTTTGAATGCTTTTAGCTTTCAAAAATACATACTAATAAGGATATTTACTTGTCAAGGTTTTACATTCTCTAAGGTAGGATCTTCATTGTCTAGGTTCCTCGCAGTATGTTCCTGTAAATACAGGCAGAGTTGCCAAATGTTCAGAAAGTGTAAATAGATCTTTTTTACAGTCAATAGTGGCACAGAAAAACTGGTATATTTTGCTGGTTTGCATTAGTTTCACACTACAAATGTCTGTATACTTTGGATGTTTAAAGGATCCCTTAAACTGAGCTTACAGCTGCATGGAAGAAGTAATGCGAATCAGCCAAAATTTAGCTGGGGAATAAGGCTTAATAAATTTTAGGCAGTTAGATAACATCTCTGCCCAAAAGAAATGAACCATGTAAAAGGAGAAGGGAAAATTCATTATTCTAGGTTTTCTCAGCTTTCCAGAATTTCTACTTTGGAAAGAAAGCAAGTAAGTAGCTAAATGAGTGTGCGAAAGCCCCTAATTCTGTCATAGCTGCATGTAGTTTGGAATTATTTTAAACTGGTTTTATCTGTTTGTCTCTATTGGATGAGGAAGTAATGACAGATGTTCAGTAAGTCAATTATCTGTAAAACATTATCTAACCAATAAAAAAATCACAGTCTTCTGGTTCTGATCAAGTCTTTTATAGGTGATCAAAGAAGTATCATAGCTTTCATGCTGAACTCGATTTATCAGTTTCAGTGTTTTCAGGACAAAACTGTATCTTTGAACATATACAAACAGATACGAAGCTCAATAATTTTTTGAAATTTAATGACTTTTTACTTCTGTTAATTTAAAATTTTCAGAGTTTAATGATGAGAGTTATTTAATCAAAAGTTATCCACAAATTTTAACTGTCTCTTTTCCTACTTTTTTTTAATGACTGGTACATGATATATAGACATTCTACAGGGAATGGAATTCATTGCAAAATGCAAGCTGGGAGAATGTTTTGCCATTTATGGGCTAACTTTTTCATTTCTTTGAAAGTTTTTTCTCCAGATAGACAGACAAATAGAATAAACTCAGTTTCTCAGATTGAAAATTTCCATATTTATTTATTTTAGCTGGAATTTTATAATATCTCTGAAGAACCTTCATCACTGTAATCTAATTTTCTGAAGTTTGACTGCACCTGCTTCCTTCAAGTTATATTATAAGGTCTATTTATTTGTTTAAGCTTTTATCTTTGGGTGGGCCAATGGTTTGGTTTTGCTGATTCAAATCAGCCTGTGCAGAAGGACTGTGCCAAAAAAAATGAAATCAAGGAGCTCTTAAAGGTCTCTAGAACCTAAATAGACTGAGAACAGAGGAGATAAAGATAATATTAATAAAACTGTACTAACAAACAGCCCTCTCTTTAAAAAATTGTGTAAAATGTTTACCCCATGTTTCTCTTTTTTTGGCCAGGCAGAAGGTCTGCATGGTCTATGTATCCTCTAATACTCCTGGTTTCTTTGGGAAGGTTAATTTTATCTCAGAACAAAGTAATACTTTTATAAACCTGATGTTAATAGCCTGCTCAGGGTGAGAACACTGAGTGAAACCAGGACTAGGTCATGTGGGGCAGCAGAGTCCACATGGTACTACATCCCACCAGACAGACAGAAAGGCTACTTGTCTCCTGAGGCTTTTTGAAATACTAGCATGACCAATATCCAACCCAGAGAAAATAGTAAGACAAGCTTAACATCATTGTGGCTTTCTTTTGTTCCCCAAAGCTGTGACGTGAGAGTTTTTTTTAGCAACATGCAGTATAGAATCTCAGCTATTGTGTTTAGGAAATAAGAATCCATAATCCATAAGAGGATTTTCGGATGTAGCCTTCTAGAATCCTATTTTATTTATTTCCATACTGTCCGTCTTAATAGCACTTCTTCAGAAGTCAAAAAATAATAACAAACACATAGCTGAACAACTCCAAACAGCATTCAGGGCAGTGAATGCAGAGACAGGGACAAAGCAACTGAAAGAATATGGAACAGTTAAAGAAAAAGAAAATGCCACTAGTGAAGGAGAAATCTTTACACTGACATTCATTTTCTGGTAAGGTTTTCAGTGTTCTATTTAACACCCATCAGTAGGCAGATGGCACTTCTGGCTGGGATATGGAAGTCAGTGCATTCAAACTTGTCCTAAACAGGACTGAGGTCAGATCAGATTATTTTGAACTGAATGAAACTTCACTGATTCCAGACACAAAGAATTTGCTTTGTTTAGGCAGTAGGCAGAAGTCTCTGCCCTTTTCTTGACAGCTGAAGAAATTTTCATACCAGAATATGATTTGAACAAGGAAGAGAGTTAAATGTCCAAGCAGTAATGAAATTTTCCTTTAACCACAATAACTCTTCCAAGAAGAAATGCCCATCATTTTTGGAAGCTGCACATTGGTTAAAAGATAGGGATAATTCAGAAGCTGTTTCATTTGAATCTGTCTATAAAAAATCTGGAATAGTTCAAAATGCTAGCACTAGGAAAAAAACCCAGTTATTGTATGGAGTCCAGTTTGTCTTTGTATCTCCCTGGCTGTCATGCTAAGAAATCACTGTCATTAACCATAACAATAAAACATAGCACTGTGTGTCTCTTATTTATCAGGAAATCTAAGAGCTTTGCAAAAAGTCCCGATAACAGCTCTCAGTAATTGGAACATGCAGCATCAGCTTGTCTTTGTTAGATAGCTTCTTAATGCCAGTACACCATACAGAGATATTTTCCCAGAAATCTCTAACCTTCACGGGCACTGTCTGATTTGAAACCTTAAAGCAGTCTGGGGATTTTCATACACAGTTACAGAGAATTCAAGGAATAGTTCTGATAAGTTTTTGCTGTTGCTGTGGTTATCTCCAATTCTGTCTCTGTATCAGTTCACAGACGAAAATTGAGCCTGTTTTGTTAGCCTTTCGTTTCTCCTCATTTGCCCCTTATGTTGGAGGTATTTTCATTTCCTTTAATAAGCTTGAATCTAACCCAAACTTTATATCGAGCATCACAACATTTAGTTAGTACTAAAGGAAAGATAAACCCAAAAGCATTTCATGACATTATTGGCAATTTCTAAGATGTGGATGAGCAAAACAGTTTGTATTTTGCACTAACTAGAGGTAGTCTCTGCAAGAAAGCTCTGGAGAAATTCTGTCTATGTGAATTACAATGATATTTTTTCGGATACCAAAAACCTTTACAGTATAGAATTTTAAAAAACAATCCTTCTGTATACTTTAAGTGTTCATATGCGTCTAATAGAAAATAGAAAACTCTTTTATGGAACCTGTTTTGCTTAGTTTAACAGGAAAAGTTCAACTATTTCTAATGCAGTTTTACTATTTTAAAATGGTCATTCATCTTCTTCTGTTAGACTTCTGGGTACACTTAATAAATCTGAATTATAAACTTGAGTTTTGATTCTTCAGTTCATTGAGTCACTTCCAAGGAAGGAGCTAACTTCAGATTCAAGTTAATTACACTTGTCTAAAATTGCCACCTATTAATGAAATGATCCCAGTTTGACCACTCAAATTAGCATTTGGTTAAAAACAATAGTATAAACTTCTCTCTGTTTTATATGTCTTTTAAATAAATTGGGTCTATGTCTGTTGTTACTTGCTCAAGCATAAACCAGGAGCAACTCCATTAATGTTAGGATAGTTATATCAGCTTAAAACTGTCATGACAGCCAAATCCTTCATGGAAATCATAAAGACAGAAGAGTGCCACCTAGCATTGGACAGCAGATATGATTTTTAAAGGAATGTGGGTTGTTACCTAAAAAGATTAATCATTGTTTCAAAAGGTGACCTGATAGACCTTGTGAGTCAAAAGAGGTGAGAAACCACCACGAATCTGACAAGAGAGGAGAGGACTAATTCATACTTCATACAAGGAAGAGTGAACATGTGGAGGCTGAGAAGAAAGGAGTGTTTATGGCCACTACATATGTTTAGGAAATTTTTCAGCTCAAATATGTGTCTGTGTAGCTTAGTTCTCAACATAAGCTGTATTCAAAAAACACAAGTGTCATTTCAAAGGCTGATATTAGGATAAAGACATCAGCTGCCTTTTTTTTTTTTGAAGTGGTTAAACACACGCATGCACACACGCACAGAACGATTATGACCTCTTGGGACACATACAAGAGCCTGACAAGGAAATAACTTCCTTTGAGCAGTGGTTTGTACTGGATATGTTTATGGAGCATCAAACAGCATTTCTTTGTCCAGATGAGAAATGATTAATTCAAATACTTGAATGTGGCAGGTTTAAAAACTGTGTTCTTTAGATGAAACAAGCACCATTCCTCAAACAAAATCATATCTTAACAAAGCATAAAAACCCTACACTGTGGCTAATACATGCTAATCATCTACAGTTTTGTTCTTCACTGAGCAGTGAGACAGAGAATGGATGAACAAGCAGCAAAGACTTTTGAGCAGAGGTACACAGAGGGTCCCATTCTCCATGTTAGAACCCTCTTCTCTGGCAGTCCCTTACCTCTGTGCAGCAAGTAACCAATTCTCTAAATGGCCTACATTTAGGTAGAGATTTTTCTGTCCCTTAGATCTGCCTGTTTTCCAGGTCCTCATGACATTTTTTATATCATTCTTGTTCCTGCAAATCTCTCATGAAAGAAGCATCCCTTGAATACACCTCAGGCTGAACCTCTCAGTCTTTCTTGGATATGCTTTCCATGCTAAAACTATGTAATGTTTATTGCTGAAAACCAAAATGTAATGGTGGCATAAGGAAAACCATATAAATCCAAGAAACTATTGTGTCTCTGTTTACTGTAAACCACCTACTGTGAACCTAAAGATCTACAACTATTGCATAAATATAATTGGATTTGAAATTAGAGTTACAGTAAAACCAAATTTATCTAAATTGTAAATTAAATAATTTACTGAAAAAATAATTTTGATACAGACAGACCACAGTACTACTGAAACAAAGGAATTCTTAGGGGAAAAAATACTATGTAGTTTTTGATAATGATATGCAAAAGAATGTTGTGGTTCAGATTGTCTTAGCATGAAAATTACAGCTTATCATCAGCTGTGGAGATAAATACTCTCAACAGTGAACGATAGACATCCAATCTCATATGTTTCTAAAGACAAAGGACACACACAAAGATAGGTGAGGCTTGAGGATGCCTGCCAACATTTCCTGAATTCAATTCTGCGCTCTATTCCTATTCACTGAGTTTGATTAAATAAACATTGCTGTCCTGAGCCTGTTCCAATTTCAATGTATATAAAAGGATGTGAAATATGATGGGAGTAATTTCAGACTGTGCACGTGTTCATTGTAATCATTGATGCTGGAGGTCATCTATTTTCATGCCACTCCAAGCTGAGGCTATTATCACTGTGTAGCTGGTAGAGGTTCAGTACTGCAGAGCATTCCTAATGAAGACAGGGATCATTGCAAAAGCAGGGCATGCAGTAATAACAGCATGTAAATGCTGCTGATGCTCTAAAACGGCCTGAAAGGCACTCCTTCTCTCAGCCAGCACTGTTGGAAGAAGTGCTGTAAAAGGGCCTGAAGGCCAAGTCACATGCTTTAGTAAAGGTCTCTTTGGTTCATCCTCTCATGTTGACTGAAGGAAGTTCTTTCTGATTAGGTATTAATATTAATACGTATCTTTCATCTGTTTCTGCTTTTAATTAATTAACTCAAAGACCACCAAAGTCCAAAATCAATCTTAATGAAATTTTTATATCTTAACCTTTCTCCAAGAGTGATCAAGGTTTTTTCACCTCTGCAGCTGATTTTTATACTCTTATCTGAAATCTTCAATGCAGAGTTAATGCAGATAAGCAAGCCCTATCCCTATCTACTTCAAGTGCAGAAAAATTATTTTCTGAAGCTGAGTTTGATTTGAATTCATTACCCTGTGGTTAGGGGAGGAGGTTCCTGTTCCCAGAGGAACTTCCTTCACCAGGGAATAGAATAAGTGACACACAGTGTACCATAGTAATGTTGATGCCTTATGATTTTGGCTTTTATATTTTTCAGATCCTGTACTGCTTTAGCGTGTAATTCTAAAACTCCATATATCCTGTTAGCTACTGTTCTCCTAGTCTGTTTAGATATAACAAATCCTCTCTAGGCCTGAGACTCAAGGACACCTTGTTTTTAGGCCCCAAAATATGTCAACAAAGCCTCTTAAAAGGGGGAAAAAACTTGGGGTAATGACATCATTACCCGAAATTGTAATTGGAAGATTAACCTCAGTGTGCAAATGGACCAAACTTATAAAGGTATGGAAAACCCATGACCCATCGTCCATTTTGGGTGTAGCCCTAGGGCTCTGACTGCCCATTGTGTACCTTATTGAAGATGCTTCAGTAAATACCCACTTTTATCCTCTTAATTTTGTCCAGCCTCTGTTTTTAGGCAGCCCCGACAAGGCATCAAGGTAGTCAGCATCATGTTGTATGATAAGGTACTAAATACTTAGGAAAAAGGGAAATGAAAATTTCTGCTTCTTTTGCACATTATAATCACAATCACAAATGTTCTAGTTTTCAGTTCCAGTTTACAGTTTCTAACACCATTCTACATAACACCTAATGTGGTTATTTTTTTTTAGAAAGATCCTTCATCTTTTTAAACCAAAAACACATGTTTATTTTCCTCTGCTCCCATCTTCAATTAAGAGAATGGTTGAGTGTGAAAGATTCTGTCATTTACCAGGCAAACAAATAACAAGACAAAATATAGAAGTAAATGCTGAACAAATTTAGAATTAGAAAAAGTGTTGGTTTGACTGAAAACATAGTGTTGCTTGAAATAATTTGCAAAAGTCTTTGTGGATTCTCTGTAATGTGAGCTTTTAAACTGAAGATGAAACACTTTCTGAATTACCTTTAATTTCCTTTCAGATGCTTTCCACTTTCCTTTCTCTGAGCATGACTTGGAGCAGTTCTACGACCTCCAGCACTCAAGAGTCAGGCTCTAATGATGTCTTTGGGAAAAAAACCTATAAATACAACCAGAAGGCTTTGAAGAGTCTCTAGTTATCTGTGAGCAGTTACTCAACAGCTACCTTGCCTGTTCGTGCCAAACCCTTGCTGCCAGATATTACTTAACCTCATACACACAAGAACACACATGCATAAAAATTCTAAAATAGCATATTGATATGCCACAGGATGTACAGAAAGAATTTATGAGGTTCCTTCAGCATAAGTACTGGGACAAGAGTCGTACTCGATGCTTGTATATGATTTTATCAGCTTTCCTAAATTTCCTAAATATGATGCTAAATTCAGGGTGATTTCAAATCTCTTCTTACTTGTTTGCGCTAAGTCAACTTAGTCCAATTTTTCTGTGAAGCATGAATCTTAGTCAATTTCTCTGTGCTCAACTGGTTGATTTCAATAACACAGGCATTTCTGCAACGACTGTATATTTATATACAAATAAAAAATACAAAGGAAGGGATTTGACTCAAGTAAACTTTCAATACACGATACTTAATATAAATGCGTTAAGGCTTTCCAAAGGAGTAATCTGGTACCAGTAAAGGACTAGTGAAGAAGATACTACTTTTTTGCAAAAGATTATAAATCCAGTTATAATTGCAGAAGCATTTAGTAACTTTCCTGACTGGAAGACAGGCAAAATAAAATTCCTTAAACAGGATGCTACACCTGCTATGATACTGCTGCTAGTTTAGAGATCTGTAAAGATTATAAAAACCCTCTTTTATTTCCCTTTTGTTGTTTAGACATTCTGAGAGGCAGTTAATATTTTATCTCTGTATTCCATTATGAACACTGAAATGCGTACTGAACAGATACCAGATCTATGGAACCCTACACCAAAAGATACTACAGATGTTAAAAACTGTGTGGCTTCAAGAGAAAACTTGG
Organism: Oriolus oriolus; assembly: GCA_013400235.1. NCBI lineage: Eukaryota > Metazoa > Chordata > Aves > Passeriformes > Corvidae > Oriolus > Oriolus oriolus. Next base: position 84,002 of record VXBT01009389.1, on the reverse strand, counting down.
CAAATACATGGAAGAGAACCAATTGAGAATTACCAAATACTGCCATACCTGACACAGGAAGATACTTAAGATGAAGCTACTGGAGACTGTGAGAGCATGATGGAAGGTATCGTGTAGGCTTAGCCCAACTTTTCTCTGCTTTAGATATTTCCTGTCAGGAACAGGGTGATAGGGCAGAGTCCCAGGACCCAGCTGGACCTTTCTCATGGTCTAATGTACAGCAGCATAACCATCTTTCAAAAATACTAAGCAAGTTCTGAAGAATCATTAAGACCTGTTTCATAACTAACACTAATTTTGTTGCATAGACATATAACTACAGTAAGTCACTGAAAAAGCTATGCAGTTTTAGTATTTTCTTAGCATTCTTGCCTTTGAAATATACAAAAGGAAGGCACATCACACTTTCCTTTCAGATTCTTTATATCCAGAAATTCTAAGAGACGAAAGCATCTCCTTCAGATTAGGAAGTTTCCTTGGAAGAGCAAATGGCCTCCTGGAGAGTACGTTATTCATTCTCCAGAGGGCTAGGTAAGGCCATTTCTCAGTTTGCAGCTAAAGCAGTCCCTACTGACAATCCTGTCAACACAGAAGTATGTTTTTTGTGGCAAAGAAATTCAGGCACAGAAGCCAGCCTTCTGACAAAATATGATAGAAATATAATACCTGGGACCTAACCTAATTAAAAAGAGGCATATTTGGTCTTGGAATTATTCCATGTGGCTCTCTGGAGAGAAAACAAGTTTATGAGATCTGACAGCTTCAAAACCCACATGTTTTTCTCTTCATTGATGTGAATGATAGTGAAGTAAAGATATTCAGTTTTGATAAGAACCCTTTGATATGTGCTGATAAAAATAATGCAGAATAACCTAGACAGATGCATGTTCCTATTTTCTTAGTGGTGAGAAAAAAACACTCTTACAACACAGAACAACATTTTGCCCTACTGTGTGATTGATTCTTAACTGAATTTGCCAACTGAAAGGATGGTAGAGAAATTGTTCATGAATTTGCACATGTTTATGCATGTGTCAGAAAGCTTAAAAAAAAGAGAAAAGGCTAAGAGGCATGGTTGGACTATCACTACTCTGCAATATATTTAGGCATGAAGAAGCAATTTCTGAAAGCATCAACATTTTACTGCCAACTAGAATTTTATCTTGATTAGACTACTAAAGGCAGTGCAAAGAGAAAAAAAAAAGAGAATAAAAAAATGGAAACAAAGTTCTGATTTGATCAAATAAGCAATGGCCTCCACTATGTTAAAGGAACTATCACAATATTGTCTTTTTGTAGATACTTCAGCACTGAAAAGGCTAAAGGAGGTTTACTGACATTGGCAATGGAGACATCCTAAGTCTCTTTGCTATTTACAGAAGACTCCGAACACAGGCATTTCTTAACAGGCTTGTTTACATGAAGAATACTTACCTAGAGAAATTCCCTGTCTCTTTGAACAAATATTTACACTTGCAAGTAGCTTTACATGTGTAAGTAGTCTCATGTGTGATTTCAGTAGGGATATTCACATGCTTGCAAAATTAGAGCAAGATTTTGCAGGCTGTGAAAAATCTCTTTCTTTTCTACCTGCTTCTCAACTTGCTAAAACTCTTCCTATGCACTCTAGTGTCTGAAAAAACCCTGGAACTATTCAATATATACATGTGTTTATATCCATTACAGCAACCTAGAAAATATAGATTGAGTGTGTATTGTTTAGAAAATATGTGTTTGCATTTTTTTCTATTGTGTAGCTGATTGCTTATTATTACAAATGTCAGCAGTAAACCAATATTCAAATATGCTATTTAATGGTATTCATCATATGAAAGAAAACTCTTATTTTTTCATGTTGTCACATACTTAGAACAAGAATACAATTTGTGGTAACTGCACTGCCATTCCACAGAATAATGCTCTCTGCCTCTGCACATTCCTGAATATGCCAGCAATCAGATGGATTTTTGAACAAAAGATTAAACAGGCACTGCCATTCCACAGCAAATTCAAGCAATATTTTAGCATTGCTGAAATACTTGAAAAGAATCCATAAAATATACTGTTAAAAATGTAAAGAGTCAAATATGGTCAACAAATTATTTCAGCTTTCATAGAGCAACTTGTGGTCTGCCTGCCACATGTAGAGGATTCATTTTCTCATGCAGAAAAAAAAAATCTTTAAAAACAAAATAACAGAATGAAAGCAATTGTGTTGCATTCGTATGCATATAGAATTTAAGACTGTCAAATAATTAAGTTTCTTGTAATTTTAGTTTCTTTTCCTTTAACTGATTTTAGGAAAACCTGTATCTGATTTTCTTAGGTTTATAGAAAAAAATTGATACATACTAACCTTTTAATGCCAGACTATAAACCTTATGGCCTTGGCAGTTTCACTGGTTCTTTGAAAAATAAAAAAGAAGAAATTCAAACCTCCCTCTCCTGGACCAGCAGAAAACAGCTACCTGGTTACTTTAGCTGAATCTTCAGATTTGGTTAGATATTAAACTAGACACTAAACTAGTCAGGTCCTACTCATTAATGTAAATTAGTCATAATACTTTAGTGAGTTAAATAGGCTTAGGTAACCCTAATGTTCAAGTACTAATACAACATATACCATTGCTGTGAAACTGTAAGTCTGACAAAGTTTTGCTTTGGTTATTGATGGCCAATATTTACTGAATAATTTCTGTGTGTGCAACTGCGGTGAAAGAACCCGAATGAAGTACTCACAAAGTCTTTATTAGCTAAATTCATTACCTAGGGAATCATAGAATGATAGGTCTGAATAAATCCTCAGGATATCATTCAGCTTGTTCCTTTGTCTTGAAGTAGAATCAACTATGTGTGTGCTATTTCTGTCATCAGTTATCTCTGAATCACAGATATTCTTGAAGCTCTGTAGTTTTCACACCCCTCCCAATCACTAAAAATATTCAAAGAATTTTTTTCTTCATTCGAATGACTTGTAATAGCATCCTATTTTGTCCTCACACACTTTGTTATGTTTTTCCCCCCAAAATCACACCTTCCAAAGATACCAGTTATTATTTAAGAAAAATTCCTGCTAGTTTCTGTGACTACTTGCTATGATAGCAGCATTCTGTCAACAATAATTTTGCATTCTTCTCATATACTGCCTTCATGATTTTGTGCACTTTGGTCACATTCACACTCTCCAAACTGATGCTTACCAACATTTTCACTCTTCATGGGTGTGCAGTCCATCCCTTTGGTCAATTTTATCTAATTTTCTCTGTGAATCCACTAAATCTATTATAGCCTTCATGAAATACAGGCACCAGGACAGCAGCCAGTACTCGAGATGTAGAAGATGTTTCTTCTATTGCTGTCAGTAGTTTTCCTGATGCTGTCCAGCATTTGGTTGGTTATTTTGGCTGCCATTGAACATTAAGATGGTGGTTTTGGAGGATTGTAAATGACAGCTTCATGTTGTCCTTCCTAAGGTGCTACTGCCTGTTGAGAAGAAAAGATTAGTCATGTAAACCATGTTTTCTCGGGGATGTCTTATGCTTCTAGCTACTTAGACCAGGTCAGGGCAGTACTGAAGAAGAGTAGCTAGTGTCCACTTACTCAATTTTCTGTATATTCCAAAGTTGTTTTGAAAACAGAAGAGTTCTAGACCTCCAAAGTGACTGAAAACTGGGTTTATTTTTAAATAGCCAAATGAACGAACATGCTGTAGAAAAAAAAAAAGCTTCTGAAGCTAAAGTTTTGTGCTCCTACTAAAAAAATGAATATCATAAAGGTGAGCACTGAAGCTCAAGAATGAAATTAAAAGGTCATGTTTTGTTCAGCTTCTTTGAGATTCTATTTCTCATATAAATGAGAGTCAACACTGCTGCTAATGCTCACGATGAGTTTGTATTTTACTTCTTAAGAACATTATGTTTTACTTTTTAAGAAAATTAAGGGTCCCAAGTGTGTCTTGTCTTTGAATGGGAAGAAGGCCAAGAAATCTAGCAGTATTTGGCATATTTGCAGGAGTATCTTGTATCACGTAGGTGTGGATAGTGCATCTGTTAGCCAGTGAATCATGCAGTGGCATATTCCTTGGTTTTGATTTTGAAGATGATTATTGTGCCAAGACATATTAAAAAAAAAATAACATATCTGTAAGAAGAAAGGTTTTCACTGTAGTGAAATTTACTGGGTGACTGAGTAGCAATTGAAAGGAAAGAGCATGGATGGGATGACATGTCATGGGACTACTTCCATGGCGTAGAGGTGATATGCAGTTTTTCAGGATGCATAAAAGCAGGAGCTGAAATAAGCAATATTCAGAGAATATGAGTATTCTCAAAGGAGACCTCTGTTAAAATTTAGTGCCTCTACAGGTCTGGTATAATGTTTCTAATGGTTATTGAAAGTTGTCCGTCCCTCTCAGTGCCATTGATCAAGTTGGTTTCATTCTCATTTGCAGGGAAATTTGAGGTAGTGGAGACTAGGTTTCCTGGAAGATGCACAGCATATTTGTCGTATTTGGGGAAATTATCAAAGTTTCATCTAAAACTATTGGTCTATCATTGATATTTTACTATAATTCTCCGGAGGTTTTGCCACAGGATTCCTTTTAAGAAGAATTGCAGGATTCCTTGCACCTGCCTCTAGTTCTTCAAGTCACAGTCAAAGGATAGAGTATGCATGAGTTTTATGATGATATCAGTTTTATTGAATACAGAATATAGTTTTATTGAGCTAATTTAATAAAATGCAACATGTCAGGAGCACTAATAAAAAGAAACATACTTTTCAGATTTGCTGCCTTGAATAACCTTTGCTACGATATCCAAAATGCACACTGCGTTAATGTGAGCTAATTATTGCATCTGAATAAGTACGTAATACACCATGGTACATTTTTGATGACATAAGTCAGTGCCATTTTGCCCAAGACAAGAGCTAATGGTGACTCATAGTAAATTGCAATTAGAAGGCTTTAATGTGTCACGACTTTTGCAGTATGTCTGATCCAAGGATGCAAGAAAGGAGCAGTGAACCATGTACTCTAAAACCCTCCATTTTTTTTTGCTACAGAGTCAGACAAGCCACTTAATTTGCCTAGAGGAATTTTGCATGTGAAAAGGAAATTGTGTCATATTTTACAAACTTTTACATCTATGTTAAGCTACCAGTCACCAAAACTCGAAGAGAGTTTTGTTAAAAGCAAGTATAAAATCTTACAAAAACACGTTTGGTCTAAAAAGAGCACATCAAATAAAAAACTCAAGAATTATTCCCAAAAAAGATTTGCATATTTTCAAATCCAAGAATACAGCAGGTTAGTGAGGTTCAGACTAAGTATAAAATTAACATTTTAAGGTAAATAATTTAAAAAAACTTACTAAAAATTTTATTGTGTTCTTTTTCAGCAGCAAACTTTAATGAGATCTGGATAGCTTTTTTAAAAGAATCAGAAGGTTCAACAAGAAGTCAGGAATTGATAAAGAACTAGTGTTCTGTTACTGAATGTGTAATAGCGATCTCACTTTCATATGTATTATCTGCATTTGGGAGGGTGGGGGGGAGAAAAAGGAAAAAAGGTTGATCTACATTTAAATAGATATTTTTGTGCATTCAGTCTCTGAAAACTGTAAAAATTACAGATTATCTAAACCTTTTTTAAGATCTTAATAGAGGAAGCAAGTAGTGAAACATTAAATATCCATTAAACAACCTTTTCAAGAAAAATATTGTCTGTATTTGGCCAATGTTTTTTTAATAGAAAACCTTAAGATTGCTCTGGCATATAGTTATAGTCGAAAGAGTTTCATTTGGCAATTCAGTTCTATGCCAGAATAATTCTATTACTTCCAACAGCTGCTCCAAAAATACAGCAGAAATGAGCACACTAGTGAATTGCTAGAATGATGGTAGTAAATTTTTTTTACCATCATATCAATCTATTGTTTTACTCAAAAATTACTTCAAAAAGGGAAGACTAGCCAGTCGCTACTCAGGAAAGAAAAAACCCAAACCACACAACAGTTTTTAGAAATACCTGTCAAAGAAGACCATTAATAAAATAAAGATGCATTCATTATAGTCTAAATTCTAAATAGTCATTGCTCAGTTAGGACACAAAGGCTTTGAGCTTGAAGCATAGTTTGTGTTCTAACCAGAGTAGATGCAAAGGGCCAAACCCACTTTTAATGTGAAGCTCCCATTTGAAGGTTGATGCAGAGGTACCATTTTTGAGGAAAACCTTTGATGCAGAAAAGCTGTGTTTTATACTTTTATGCTTTATAAAGCATTTATGTATATTCATTTTCTGTTGTGTGTTAGAGAGAAATTTTTCTCTGGTGTCTACTACTGCTACATTTAGGAAGTCCCGGAGCTGCAAGCAGGTGAAACCAAGCCAGCATGACTGCTCAAGAGCTATTGGCTTCTCAGAAACAGGAGAAAAATTAAAAAAAAAAAAGAAAAAAAAAGAAAAAAACAACAGCTGATTTCATCCTGAGACCTTTTAGCAGCAACTTTCTGGCCGAATCCAGAGGTAACATCATGAATGCCTCTTATTCTCTTCCACAATTAACAGTGGAAAGGTGGTTAAGAGCAGAACTTGAACTGTCTTTCAGCTGTGATTTTTTTTCTTCTCTGAGAGTGCCAGAATGACTGCCATGGCCAGTGTGTTTTCCTGTGACTGAAGGTGAGCCTTGCTGCCTTGTTAAACCTGAACTAAAAATGTAGAAGTTATCCAGTACAGGATGGAGGTTTGACAGCTGAAAGAGGCAGACAGTGAAGCTTCTGTCTCTCATAGGGAAGTAGATCTTATCCTGCACAGATCCTCTTGTAATCCTCTGAAGATTGTGAATATCAGTTCAGTTCAGGCAACTCTGAGTCGCCCTCAGGCAGAAACTACCTATCTCCCTTGACTTTCTGTAGTGTTCAGCTTTATCCTTTCAGATGCTCTGGCTTGCATCTAAGCTACCTCATGAAGGTAAATGGAAGATACAGTCACTCAGCATGTCTGAGGGGCACACAGCCCTATGCCAGGACTGGGACTGATGGTTAGCTATGTAGGCTGTCAGGTTGACATTACATTAATAGCAACCACCGTGCTTTCAAGATTCCACTTCCCACCCACCTACCCACCCACACCCCCAAAAAAGGGTGGGAGTTGAAATTTTGCATCAATCACACCTTGTCTGCAAAACATTAGAGATTATTGAAGAAGAATTTACAGATTTATAGGGATTTGGGATGAGAGGAATTATTTAAGGTGTTGTTCTAAGTAACGTTTCTCAAACTTGAGAAAACTGTCTATTCTTCTAATCAGAGGCTGTGGAGAGAGGGTAAGGTAAGACATTTACCAGGCATTTTGTCAAGAAGGACAAAGAATATTACAGTTCTCCCTGACACTTTGCATAAGACTTTAATTTAATGCTGTTAAGAGAAACTACTGACAACATGCACAGTTTTTTATACACACACAGCAATAAGATCAGCATGGAGTGGGGCTTTTTGAAATACTTTTTTGCAAGACAGTTTGAGTACAATGGAATTTAAGATAAAATCCTTTTCACAAGTAAGTACGCTGCCATATGCACTTGCTCTTAAAAGACACTCTTTATTTTGCATGAAGTGTACACTTCAAATTTCTCAAAATAAGAAGACCTTCCTTGCCAAACTTTGGGCTTTATCTGGCGTGTTGTTGACTTGCAACCCCTAATGCTTCAATAGATTTCTTATTTAGACTGAAATGTTTCTCTGTCTGTTTGAGATTAAAGGTTTGGCTTTGGGAGAAGTGGGTTTCAACATCAAGAGAAAGAAGCTTAAATTACTCTCATGTTAGTGATTTTGCTTGGTTGGTTTAGGGGGCAGGGAGGTATGTTGGGGTTTTACTGCTTGGGGTTCTTTATTGCTCTTGTTTGAATGGGTTTGGTTTTTTTGGTTTCTTTCATTGTTGTAGTGGTTGATTTGCTTTTGTTCTTTGTTTTTGTTTTATTTTTTTAAAATTAGAGCTTAATTTTTGATATTGTGAATTCCTGAACTACCAGTGATGGCAGACTTCAAATCATTTAGTTATATATATTTGTACATAACCTTTTTAATCTCTTTGCTTGATGGAGAATAGTATCTCCTGATTGCAGTACAAAATTATTTTTAGAGAAATTCCATTACTGTTTCCTTTTTCTCATACCAGTATGGCATTCTGGCTCCAGTTTGCCATCTATAGTGGTTTCAGTGACAGGAAGCTCTGATAAACACTGTCTCATTTGTTTTGTCATCACACTGTACCCATTCTGGAACAGATCATCACTACTGGTAATCTCTTCTTTCAGAAATCTCAGCCCACACAGCAACATCCAGGGAGGATCTCTGCCTCAAGAGTAGAATCTAACCAGGGACAAATCCAGGGAACAAATTCTCCTGCTGCTCACACAGCTATTTCTAAATGCAGAAGTTTAGATGACAAAACCAGCTACAAAGCAACAACAGTTTTTCAAAGGCTGATCACATGCTAAGAAAAATAACTTGGAGGAATATGTAGAAAAGCCTTGTTATTGTACTGTAAGCACTGAATCTTGTGTAAGGATTATGTAGTGTAAGAAAAGTCAAACTGTGAAAAAACCTAGGAACCAAATGAGAAAACATGCAGTATAAGGGACTTTACAATAGCAAAAATAATAGCCTCTATTTTCCAGGCTGATGAAACTGTATTTACATATCATAGATTTTTTTTTTTTTTGGTGCTGTGTTTTCTTGGTCTTGTGGAGTTCCATAGCAGCATTTTGTGCATGGTATGGTTGTTTCGAGGATTTCGGTCTTTGGTCAACCTATGTCACTGTGACATCTTTATTGCCTTTTAGCACTGGTGGGAATTAGCAGCCACTGGAGTACTGGAGTACAAACCATAACTGTAATGAACCTCCTTTTTTCTCTATAATAACTTCATATAAGTTTATGTCATCCTCATCTTTCTGCTGAAGATAAAGGGATTGCTCTAGAAATGGCATCTTCTGACAAGTAAAGACCTGCTGCATTCATGTTTAAAATTTAAAATCCAAATTAATCTCTAGTATGCTGCTACCAGTGTCCAAGTTTACAGGTTTTTTTTCCCAGAAATCTTCTTCTGATACTCAAGGATATCCCAACTCTCTGGTCATTATGTCTTAAAGATCAGAAAAATATGAAGAAACCTCAGTTACACGGATATATACATAGTTACACATCCTTATTTTTTGTATACACATATATGCATGTGAGAATAGATATGTGATTATGCTTATATAGCAGGTAGATTTCTTAATATAAACTCTCATCTGTTTGCTGAACTTGTCATTGATAATACAAAATTAATTTGAGCCTTCTGGGCTATGTAGATAATGATTTGACTTTTATATCAAAACCCTTGGAACAGAAGGTATTTTCAGACTTCTTAAATGATTTTACCTCAGCCAAAATAATTCTATTAAAAGTTATTTAACTAAAAACCCAGAACTTGAGCTTTATAATTTAGAGACTTATTTAAAATTTAGATAACAATTCAAAGGAAAAGAGAAACCACCATCCGTGAGTTCTAAAATTCTTTTTATTCAAGAGAGGGTTTTCTATCCTGGAGGGTAAATTTTAAAGGATACTTTGAAAACCTGTAAGAAAAGAGCATTATGGCATTTCCTACATCTTCTAGCATTCTTAGAAATGAGAAAGGAAGAAAAACATGGTTTCAAATCCTCCAAAGAAAAATTTTCTTGCTTTCTAATTTCTTGTATTTTTATCATTTAATATACTCTGATTGTTATTTTTTAAACTTTGTGGCAATCTCCAACTTAATACATATGAAGAATTAAAAGATTCTGAAGTGAACAAAAGCCAAAATACACAGATTCAAGTTTTATATCAAATTTAATTAATTTTCTCTGTATTCTATTAGCATATCAGGATAGATAAGCAGAAGATTGACACCATTTATGAAATTAAAATTTTTATGTCAGACATAGTTCGCACAGTTATTAATCAAAGAGAAACACATGTTAACCAAATAAAATATTCATTGTCTTGATGAAGTATGTTGTTTCAGAGCACAATAATTGTCCTGATAGAGTAAAAATATTGTATACAAGAATGTGACAGGAAAATGCAGATTAATATTTGTAGGAGCAATAATAGTAGTAGTACTGGTAGTAGCAGCAGCAGGAGGAGTAGGAGTAGTTTTAAATGATAATTTGATTAGCTAACATTTATAAATTAAAAAAAGAAGAATCCTCTCTTGAATGCCACCAGGCAAACAGCTGCCTGTCAGCTCTCAAACACTGCAGGTATCGGTACACCAGCTCCAGTCTCACTCTGCCCGTCTGCCAAGCTCTCCTCTCACTTCTTTCCTGTGCTTCACTGAGATATTGCTCACTCTGCATGCCAGGCATCCTTTGACTGGGTCCATCTGACATCTAGGTCACTTCATGGAAGAGAGATGTGGGGTTGCAGCTAGGGGTCTGCTCCCTGATGGGGAAGTTTAGTCCAAAGAGCCTTGGAGACAGTCAAGACAGCAGGATTCCAGGCCCACCATGTGACCTGCCTGAGTTTCACTACTTGTCTTATGGTCCAGCGATGGGGTCTCACAGGTTGAGAGAAGAGAAATTAGGATATCTTTATAGTATGTGCTGCAGGTGATTTCTCTGAGAATATTGAGATGAGAGACAAATCAGCATACTCTTTTAACTTTAGAAGCTTCCATGGAGCAACATGCAAATTACCAGTTTAACAATTTCAAATATAACTTTGTAAATTGTTGATTAATTGTAACTATGTATATATCCGTGTAACTGAGGTTTCTTCATATTTTTCTGCTCTTTAAGACATAATGACCAGAGAGTTGGGATATCCTTGAGTATCAGAAGAAGATCTCTGGGAAAAAAAAACTGTAAACTTGGACACTGGTAGCAGCATACTAGAGATTAATTTGGATTTTAAATTTTAAACATGAATGCAGCAGGTCTTTACTCGTCAGAAGATGCCATTTCTAGAGCAATCCCTTTATCTTCAGCAGAAAGATGAGGATGACATAAACTTATATGAAGTTATTACAGAGAAAAAAGGAGGTTCATTACATACATACAGTTATGGTTTATTTTATGGTGTTGGACCCACTTTTTTTCTGTACAATGTTACAATGTGATTTTGTTTCCTTTTGCTTTTTATATTCTGCCTCAGCCTCTATAAAATACATCACAGAATACAAACATGTGTTTTCACAATAATCACAACCTATGAAACTGTGCATTTGCAAACACTTTTGGAGGCTGGTCTTGGGTGCTAATCCAGTCTCATCAGTGATTGTCTGTGAAATTTATTCATGGGTATTCACATATGTGAGGTACTGTTATTCTTGTCAGTATTGTCTGTTTACTGCAGAAACTCTCTAGAAGAATGATTATATCTCTGATTCAAATCTCCTTGACTCTAATGGATTCCATCTGGAGGGCCTACACGCTTGTAAAACCTCTAGCACAATTGAGAGGACCCTTTGTGTGGTATTTTAATGTAGTCTTCTGAAATCTTTAAGCATTTCCAAGACAGGTCTCTATTCCATTCACTTTCAAATGAGTTATTCATTTCAGTGAGATTACTTCAAGCCTTGCAGCATCTTTTGCATGACAAAAACTAAGCTAGAAATCCAGATAGGATCCACATCACAAAACAGCATAATGTTTGGTCTAATGATTAAGCTAAGAGCCAGAAGGAGCTGGTTATGCAAGCTCAGAGACAATGAGCTCTCACAATTGAGCATCCCACTTCTTCCACTGATTTATAGTAATAATTATGTGATTTTGCAGCCCTTGGTTTTGAGCATTGCCATTAAATTTCTCTGTAAAGTGGGCAACAGTTCCTGTGAGTTAACTGCAGATGAGGTTATTGCATGTGTAGATCCTGAATAAAGTATTGACTTCATAACCTCTCTGTTCTCTTACACACTGTATCTCTGTAATAGTGAGCTTCTTATCTTAGGACATCAAATAACTTGACAGCTACTTAACCCTCCCCAGTTCCTTGAGGGTTTGATTACTCTGTCCATCATGACAAAGGAATGACAAAGTCCAAGACAAAAAAATCTAAAAGCAGGGAAACCATATAAAGACAGCATTGTAACAACGTAAAGATACTAAAAAATAATTTTTACTCTCTGAAGTGAACCCTGAGCACTTTCCTGTGATACATAAATAAATTGAATAAATGGGTGTAGTCTAAAATACCTGAAGACCCTTACTCAGACATGTATTTTTTTAACTCATATATTAGTCATATATTAGACAATTACTTTTAAAGAGTTCTTTACTTAATTGTTGTTGTGATCCTCAAAGGAATTTCTGATTAAGTGTTTCCCACCTGATTGTATTTTTCTCTGATAGCTAGGAGCTTGTATTCTATCTGTAGCTCAAGTGAGTTCTTTAGATTTAGAAGTGTCAGAATTTAAATGAAATCATTAATTTCTGTTCCCTTCTCTCCAACATCGCAAATAGGTATTCAGTGTCAATATATGTGGGTGAAAAGATCTTCACAGGCAATAGTGAAGCCTAGCTGTGCTGGAAGAGTCTAGAATCACAGAGGAAATCACATCAGTTCAGAGCACCTACTGTCTGCAAAGTAGTACAGCGAGTCACTACATACCTCTGGAATTCTGATCTTCCAAGCCAGGAACCTCCTTACTGTGACTTTGGTCCAACTCTTTTCTGCAAAGAGAAGCAGGGGGAAGGTGTGTGTGTGGATTGACACATACATGTAACCAGGGCCACCACCACAAAGCCACCACTGAAATGAAAAGCGTAGATTTATTTCACTACCTTGCTAACAACAGGTGGCAGAGACAAGTGGGGACACAGGTTAGGATCAGCTCATCCCAGTGGACAGAGACACAAGGAGACATGGGCTCCGTTAGGCTTAGTCCATCCTAGTAAAAACAAACACATGAGAACACAGGCTCCATTAGGATCAGCTCATCCCTATGGACAGAGACACAGAGGGACACAGGGTTCATTAGGTGCAGTTCACTCTAGAGCCCAGTGGGGTAGGAGGGGCCGCTGCCTGTCCCAATACAACAAAAGGTTTCATGCACACAGTTTCACGCACCACAAGGCTGTGCTTTCACGCCCTCTTTGTCTCAGCAGGAGGCTCAAGCATGTCTGTGAGAGTGTGGTATCTCTACACCAGAATTCTACTTCTCAAAACAGGCAGAGGATGAACAACACTAGGCATAATAAACACCAATATTTTTAGCATTTCCAGCTGCAAGGTCACTTTGAGTGAAACTATTCCCTCCTCTTTGCCAAATCTTCCAGTTTTAACCCTTTCCTCCCAACAGTGGGTGAGCAGAAGACCTGGCACACGTGCTGCTATTAAACAGATACGGATCTGGGTCTTGTCTAGAGTGTATACCCAGATCATGTTCTCAGACCCTTGGAGACTGACATGTCTGGCAATGAAATCAGCAGTCCCTAAATATCTGTGTTGCTTGGTCATGACAGTCTTAGATGGTCTCAAGCATGTACTAAGGACTGGTTCTCTCATGGCATCCCCTTCAAGGGAAGGGGTTTGTCAGAATAAAATTCTGAATGCAAGATTATTAACATTGGAGATTGCAGCCTAGTATAGTAAAAATTGTCATGAAATGCCCAATCCCTCTTTAGCTGCGTTTTACCTGTCAGGTTTGCTCTGTGAGGTTATGATTATTAATTTTAAAATGTGTATTTATGTATGGTATGAAGTATGTGCTTTGATGTTCAATTGATAATGCTGAAAAACAATGATTGCCCATGGTACTGTCACCTCACTGACTCTAGGTTAGTGTTTCCTTATGTCTGGAAGGTAACAATTATTCTGGCTACTGTTAAACATCAAATCAGTTCCACTGGTGTCCTCTAGTAACTGCATTTCAGAAACCAATTTTATATAGTATTAAAACAATTTTTGAAAAAATTGCTTTGATTTTTCGTCCCGAGAATGAGAACCATATATTTCTAATTTATGAACAAGTCACCAAAAGTGCTATCTGTGAGTGATTTCTAAGCGAATGAGAATTTTAGGAATTGTCCTTGGTAGAAGTCTTTAGTATGCCTACAGGAATAAATGTGGTCATTACTGCACTAAGGAACAGTGCAAGTGCAAAAGTGTGGGGAAAGTACTCAAGTAACATTTACAGATACAGATGAACATGCACATAAATACACATATATAAATCCATATTTCTACTATGTACATATATATATGTGTAATATGTATACACACATACACACACACATACAATCTGGCTTTGCAAAAAACATCTGTTAGTGATTGTGGTTTGACTTGCTTCCATGAGGCATTAAGTTCCTTTATCATAACCATCTGTCATTTTTGCCATGTTTACTGAATTAATAGCAGAATTTTAAACAGCTCATTTAAAACAAGCCACAAACAAAATTACTATCTGATGAGAGCAGTTTAAGAATATTATGTGTATTCTTACTGTGAGAACAGTAGCCACGATTAAGATTCAGTCATTCAACTAGTCTCTGAAGTTTTAGGGATACAATAATAAGTTCTGTAATGTAAAGAAGCTCATGCTGTTATGAGCAAACCCCAGATCCTTCAGAATTTCTGAACTACACAAAAATCAGTGTAAAGGGAAAATAAATTTAATCCTTAAACTCCATTTCTTCTTTCAGCAGTGGGAGATCAAACCTTTGAATAGTACTTTGAAGACAAATTAACTTTTGGCACAAGTAGGAGCAGTTCTCTGAGTCAATAGAAGTACAGCATTTACATTTGCTGATGTAGAGCCCTGGATTTACTTTAAACCTCCTTTTGCAGCACAGGTGCAGATAGCTTCCTCTTAGAAATCTCTCCTATCTTAGACCTCTGTACATTTCAGGATGGATTTACATCTTTTTTGTTATCACCATCAATGCTATAATACTGTGGGGGAGAGAGGCATATTGGCCCTTGTATCACATTTTCTCATTCTGGTTGCATGCAGGACAAACCTGGAGCAAATACAAAAACTGTGACCTTCTCTTGTATGTATGGGCATTCTTGACTAAGCTGTGTAATAAATATTAGAAATGGTTAAACCGTGTTGTTAAAAAAGAAGTCATAGTATTACACAGTAATTATTTCTGAGAGAGTACACAGTGGAAATATTTGGGTAAGTGCTTGCCAAAAGTCAGGGTTGAACAGTCAAACCCATTATACAAACTGTGCTCCTTATTCCTTTGTTTTTATAGTCTGTACTAATTACAGAGACATTAGTAAGATTAGACGTCCCCAGTTGTGCCAGTTATGCAACAGTACATCCTTATTTTTGATACAAGTATGGTTTCAGTTGAAGAATATATCTAGTGGCTGTTAGCCTTCCACATTTCAAGATATAACCTCTGACAGACTCTAAACAAGTAGTTTGGCTTCATGGTATGTCTTAATTTGCTCTCTCACAAAAGCTCTCCACCTTCTCACAAATTGCTAAACAATTACGTTGCTTATCATCTGCAATGTGCATTATAATTTCATAATTTTCAATCCGAATTCTTGATGAAGATCATGGGTTCCTTTGATCTTCAAGATAAAAGTAAAATTCTCAGTAAGTATGTTTTTATTGGCACCTTTCCAGCTTTCCTTTCTTGTTCTCTATAACCAAACAACTGCATATCAACATTTTAAAATACAGAGCTGTCACTATTTTAAATACTCCTTCCCATTTGCTCTTAATTATTGCACATTTAAACTGAAAATTTGCCATTTCTAAAGATGATATAGGCTTGTATGTATTCTAATTAGGCAAAATAAATTCATTTTGACTACATAATAACGTAAACCAAACAAAAAGAAAGCTAAAGTGGGAAATAAGTGCACAGAAAAAGCTGCTTTATGAGTACATTAAGAACTTTTAATTTAATAATAGAAAGTTAAGAAATGTCATAATTGAAGTTGCCTTTTCAACAAATGCTTTATGACAGTCTTTAATTGTATGGGTGAGAGACAGGAGAAAATGATTACTGGCTCAAAACAGCCAAAGACAGAGAGAGAGAGAGTGTGTGTGTGTGTGTGAGAGGGCAAGGCGGGTTCTGTAAAAGTGGGATAGTGTTCTGCCCCACATCCTGCCCCCTTTGGAGCCTCTAAAGCAACTCTCAGTCCCTGGCAAACCTGAAGCAAACCCCCACTGCCAGCCTCTGGAGTCTCAGTGTAGCCCTAGAGTGGCCAGATGATCAGAGGCCCGATCTGCGGGGAAGTGGTGGCCACAGGAGGCCAGAGCAGATAGAAACCATTGCACAAAGATGCACACGGTTTGTTGCTATTTTCCTTGGATTTTATGGCAGCGGGGACAATGCTGGATACAAGGGCAGTACTTATATCTTTCTTTTTCTCTTTCCTTTTCTCCTCCTCATTTCCTCTTGAAATATGAGAAATTTAAGGTTGGATGGATTAGAGTTTGACAAGTCAATGCACTGTGAAATGGTTTATTTTGATTGAATATTTGCTTTAAATTTTGCTAAGTTCCTGATTTTTTAAAGTTTGCCATTACAGTTCGGTTCTCTAACCACCGGAGAATTTTTTCAAGTTCTCCTTTGCACCACCTCAGGTAAAAGAGGTACTTTAAGTCCCTTTTAAATAAAGTCAACAAGCAGGGCTTTACAGCATGATCTTACAGTACTTTTTCTGCAACTGTGGGGGAAAAAAATGCCTTGAATATATTACTCCGATTTATCTGTAAAAAAGGCCTCTTTATTCAGTGATGCAATCATATTTTGGGGAAAAAAAAGTAGTGTGACAAAGTAAGTGAAAATTGTATCATACAGTTTACAACAAAAGTACAACCCTAATTTAAACATTTCCTTTTTTCAATGATTTCATAACCTTAAGAGCTGTAATTAACAACATTATTCTGGTATTTACTATCTTTACTTGACTCCCCTTTTCAAGATTGATTTCAAATACTGTTATATAAAGTTCTGTACGGATTACAGGAATAGTATGAACTCGCAGAACTGATAGCATATAAGGGAGTCTGTGTAGGACATCACCAGATTTAAACAGACTTGCCAGAAATAAAGAAGAATTGCACTGGATTTTCTTGCACTTTTTTCTTACAGTGCTTATATCAGCACATAGAAGCCAAGTTTTCTCATTTGCTTAGTGAGTCTAGGTTTGAAGTTTTACCTAGTGGTGTAACAAAAGTGACTTAGCTGCTCCACCGGAACCTCCTGACTGTGCAGGCCCAGAGACTTCATGGGTGCATTCAAGCTGGGACTGAGAGTTGAAGGAGTTTTCCTGGGCTGTCCACACTTATCCCAGGAAGCAGGTCTGTGAGGTTTACAACAGCTCATCTTCACATTTCAGCTTCTTCTAGTACATGACCCTGGTTTATTTATAAACAGGTCAGCTTTCAATGCCATCGAAAGCTCCCCAGTACAAGGTGTGTATGCCCAGAAGTTTCCATTTTCTACAATGCCTCTGCTGTCACAACAATTAGAGGTTTCTGCTCTCCAAAAATCTTCCATGAGACACACTAGAAATGATATACATACCCTCAGCAGAGGCCATAATATTTGCAATCCTTCTCCCAGTGGTTTGGCTTCTGAGCCATGCTTTCATCTGGAGCCTGTAATCTGACATCACACTTCAGCACTTGTAACCACAAGTACTGAGAGATTTAAATTTTCCAGACAACACTAGTCAAACTCACTATGCTGGCTAGCCAGCCTCACAGATGAATGCTGTGGCTCGTATGCCAGATACCACTGAGACCCATGGCAGCCACTTTACAGTCCCTATTGGTACTCGTCCAAGCCCAGCCTCTCCCTGCTGGGAGATACTGAACAGCCCATATGTGTTAAATTTTAACAAGAAACAGCCCCCACCTGCAATGAGGATCTCCTCTCCTTCACCAGAAATACAAGCAGAAAATGATCTGGTGAAAAGAAAGAGGAAAACTCCTGTACAGTCACTGCTGCCAAAGCCCCAGTCCTGGGCTAACAAAGCTAACACTGGCAATCCCGTGCTTACAGTGCTGCTAATACAAGGAGTCAGGCTGTGTCCTGAGGAGGCCTCCAGCCTCATACTGACAGGTCAGGGGACAGCTCATAAAGTGAGGAGATAGCACAATGATTAGTGTGCCCAAACCAGAGCTGTGGTTTCTCCCTGTGTACTGCAGCTGGAGTGTGCATGAGTACACTGGGGCACTGCCACTGCAGCAAGGTCACAAAGGACATTGCAGGGTCTGCAGGTGAGTGGATGCGTGGAGCCCAGATTTTCATGCCTGTATCATCCCTCCATCCCCTTCCTCCTTTCTTCTCCAACCTTCTCCTTCTCATCATGTAGTGCTGGCACAGTTGTAGCTGGGTGAACACTGAGAACCATAAGATGCTCAGGCAGGTTCAGGAAGGCCGAAAATTCCACAGATTTTAGCACATAAAAGACAACCAAAAATATAGACCAAACATCTTCTGAAATGCAAAACTCTCCTGTCTGACTGTTACAGATGAAAGGGACTCTAGCTTGGAAGAGGGCTGAGAAGTTGAAACACGTGACTGACTCCATCCCACAGTGTTGTGCAAGAATGCTCTTTCAGACAAAGACAACCATGGCACATACAGTCTTGTGCGTGTGGTCACATATATAGAGTCAACCATAAAAGCCAGGGGGAATGGATCCTTTCAACCAACAGGTTAAATATCTGTGCACGTAATTAATATAATCTGTATTAACTGTACATTAATACAACCACCATGTGACAGGCTTGTTGTTACAGAAGAAATATTTGCATTTTTAACTGAAAGATATGCAGTGGAAGTTTTCACCTCAAACTTATTTTATCTGCCATGTTCTGTTTATTTTTAATTCTGCTGAGAAATATACTGCATAATGACTTTACATTTTGCTCTCAGAGAAATGTATTGTGAGGCTGCACACTGACATTTGTACAATTTTATACCACATGGCACATACAGAATAGACTAGGGAAATTAGTCTCAGATTTATAAACAAAACTTTTTACACAAGTGACTCATTTTAGTTGAATGTGGATGGCCCTTAATGGGAACACATATGTTTATACTAAATAACCTGTAATACCAACTAAGGTGGCACAATTCTCTCCTCCATTAGGAAGATTGATTTTGCCTTGGAGTGCCTCTATTCAGCAGAAGTACCCTTCAGGTAAGTTGAAAAAGTTTTCAGGCTGTAGTGTAAATGAGCAGTGGGGATTCTGGAGATGAAGGAAAACTCTACCATGCCACTGAAAAACATTCTCTGTTCCCTAAGATGCTAAACGTTCACCCATTAAAAAATATAAAAAAACCCAGGATATAACTGTGATAACTAAATGTTTCTTATAAATAGCCTATTAAGACATGGAAAAAGAATTCTAAAGTTGAATTAAAAAAAACCAAACAAATCACAAACCAAACTCCAAAAATGCTAAAATTTGACATTTCAAACTGTAAAGAATATGAAGTATTTAATGACAACTACAGGACAAGATTAGGACAAGATTAATTCTGCTGATTTGCTAGCAATATTCCACTGTAAATCTGCTCAGAGATCAGATTAAGTTTAGATTAATAGGTAATTAATAGGGTGGCTATGGATATGGACAAGCTTAGAAGGTGATTTTGGGTTGATAAAATGCCTAAATGAATATGGCAAATTTGGCATCATCATTATTTTGGAGTGATTTTAAAAACAGTAGTCTAGATGCAGGTAAAGCACCTAATAACTACAAGGCAAAAAATGCTAACGAAAACTACAGGAATGGAGGGTAGAAAGAAAAGAAGGAATATTTTACTATTTGGTTTGACATTTATATATCTAAATTAAGTTGTTGGATTTTAGCTCTTGTATCCAGTTCCTCAGAATTATAGCTCCTATGTCCAATCTTGTCTCTTTGTGACCTTTCATGATTTCAAAGAAGGATGAAGTATAGATACCCAGATGGACTAGATATATATTTATACATACATATAAACCTCATCTTTACTATATAAACATATCGCACAGAACTAACTTATGCAGTTCAATATGGTATTATCAGCACTTTGATTCAGTAAACTCTAAGGAAATCTATGTTAAGAGAACGTCTGAAGTTTTGTTTATTTATTTAGTCTCTTTTACTCTCTAATGCATGCATAAATTCAAATGTTGTCTCCCTACACTGTTTAATATGGGTCCATGAGGTGCTGGGAAAGGAGAATGGAGGACCACTTAAAAAGGTAACAATCATGCTCCAGTATTAGGTTGTTCAGACCAAAGCTTTCAGAAAACAGCCAATTCTTTTCAGAAGTAAAACTAGATTTATTTATTTTTTTTACTCTGCCATAAATTTTTGAAGTTGTTTTAACTTATGCTTAAACTAGGTGGTAGGATAATAAAATCCTCCACAATTCTGTCATATTCGAAGAGAGGAATTCACCTCTATGGAGTAATATTTTAGTTGTATTTAGAAATACAAACCATGGATTTATCTTATTGACAAAAAAAAAAATCATTTCCTTTGCCACGTGTTTTTCCAATTATCCCTATGGAATGGAAAGAAATAGGAGTGGGGGTGGGATAAAGATCATGAACCTTGATATAATCATGCAAACAGTCACCACAAAAATAAACATGCACTGTCCAGAGCAGTTAAGTCCCAACCCTATTTATTTTTAAAGATGGACTGCAACATGTGCTGGTTATCAGAAAGATCGCAAAACCGAATCTAAGCCATGACAATCTCCATAAACCATTTATCACAAGTTGAAGGGGATGATTATTAGTTCAAACACAGATACCAAATTACTTATTGTTTTAAAATGTGGAGAGTATTAGAAAAAAGGTCCTCTAATCGGAAAGAAAATATACCAGACGTTGAAGCTCAGTTGTCAAACCTTGGAGCAATAATAATGACAATGATAATAACAATGATAATAATGATGATGATAATAATAGTAATAAACTTCATTTTGTGTCAGTGTAGTCTTTGAATAGTGGCATAATCAATTCCTTATGCTAATGCCTGTAAAATGTTGACTGCTAATCATCAGTGTCATTGACACCCATTTAGGACACAGACATACAGGACAAGGGCAGCAGCTCCCAAGTCACAAATAGGGATTCTCTATATAGTGTAAAAAATAAACATAAGGGAATGACAGATATTTTTTTAATCTTGTTTAATCTTTTGTATTTGTATTAAAGGGGAACAATCTTTTTCAGACATGGAGGACTTCATACTATACTGATGATAATTAATTAATTAATTAATTAATTTAAATCAAAGTCTGCCCTTTAGAAACTACTCAAAGAACTTTTCACAGAATTGAATCTGCAGGTAACCATAGCCATTCCTATAAGGAGCTGCCTGAATCTCCAGTGAGTGAATACTATAAAATACATGTCTTATTTCTCAGGCAGACTTTGCCTCATTTTCTAAGGTAGTTGCTCCCATTTTTGCAGAGAACACGACAAGATCTGCCAGTAGGAATATGATCCTTTGTACAAACAAGCTTCATCTTGTACATTTCTTTAGAGTATTCCAGTAACAAGCAAGTCTTCAGAGCCTGGTGGAGCATTGCACTAGAGACCTTTGAACAACTTGGCACAACTGCATTGTGAACTGGGGTGTTGAACATACATAGTTTCCAAAACAGCAGCAGGATCAGCCCAGTGCTATGTCTCAGCTAAACAGATCTGCCTTTTAGCAGGGCTTATTAGCTCTGAACAATCACAGTCATCTATGCATTTATACATCTTCCAGATCTGAAGTTTAAATCTCTTTTGTTAGCTTGGGGACCTCTGCAGTGCAACCTGCTGTGCTCAGTAAATGCACCAGTGTCTGTGGTATGGCTACAGAGCCAGCAGAGCTCAAAAGGCAGAAACCCCTCAGTCCTCCCAAGCTTATTTCCCCTGCCGACAAAGAGCAATTTAAAGAGCTCCATGATTAGAAAACTCCAAAGACTCAGGTTAACAAGTTACTGGTCCTCAAGTTATCTGCAAAACAGACAGTATTTTGAGTGCATATTAGAAGTTCTGCCAATATTAGGGTATATTAAGATCTAGACATAAGATAGTAATCAGCTAGACTATTAAAATTCTCCCTCTGTTAGACCTCATTTCTCTGTACACTGAGATAATATTTGATAAAATTGTGGTGGTATCTACTGTAAAGAGCTCTACAATGTTTGTGTCAAGACAAAATTCTACCTTTAATAATTATCAATTATGCTGTATATAAATGTTTGTTCTAAAGCTCTGCTTAGCATCAGAGAGGACCTTGGGTTCTCCCACAATTTTTCTTCTACATCCACAATATATAGATCTAATATAAAATGCATTAGAAAAGTCATATCTCCTGACTCTATATGGCTGGATTTTACAAATAAGTTAAAACTTTTCTACCCTTAGCCCTTCTGGTTCAGCTTTTGGAAGATAGCATGATGTACTTACTGTTATCGTTACTTAGCGTGAAAAACTTACTCTGCAATTTTAAAGGTAGCTATTGAAATATCAATTAATGCGCAATTTTTATGTCTGCATATTTCTGGGTCCTTCAAGCTGATTTATTCAGACTCCACTCTGCATATCTACAGAGAAAGTATTTTTCAGCAAAGACATGCACCCTGATTCTTTACAAAACTGCAGTGCAAAGGATTTGGGTTAACAAACAAGGAGTTTAGATATACCATTGCCAGATATGCAAGTATTTTTGAACACAACTGCTGCACCTTCACTCCTTGTTAGAAAGTTATCTCAGAAATCTGCACTAGTACATATGAAAGAAATGTAGCACCTTTCATTCAGCGTTTCTTTTTCCCCTGTATCCATGGAGTAGAACTAGACAGATACTGAAATATTCAACTTCTCTTTCTGCATGAGTAGTTTTACAAATACATAACCCAGACATAAGAACAGTATACTATTTTTCTTCCAGAGAACACTGCCTGTAAAAGATATCATTTACAAGAATAATGTAGAGAGAATGGGAAATGTGTTCTGCTTCAACTACCAGCTCTAATTCAGCTTTCTAGAGCTATTGCTTTGATACTGCATTAGGAAGACACTGAAGTGCTGAGGGCAGTTCCCTTCCTGCTTACAGCAGGCATTACTGTGACAAGCTGGTGTTCAGTTTTGCTCAAAAACAGCATAATGAAATTGAACTGTTGATAGGCAATATGGACAATGAGCAGTAAAAGCTACAAGCTAGATTTTTCTCAGCAGAAGAGGAATCCACAGGACTGCATTTACACTTCTTCCAAAATTAGAAAGGAACAAATAAAGGGATTTCCAAAAAAGTTTATTCCAGAAACATAAATCTAGTGTTCAAAGTTGCTACTCAGCTGTTTTTTCAGAGAATATAATAGAAAGACCAGCCATTAAAATTATCATCGTTAGTTTCAGCAGAATACATTCTAAAAAGAAGTAAGTGTTGGAAAGTACTTTCAGTCTTGAAAATAAAAAAGATGCTGAAGCCATGACAGTGTTTTTACTTCTCTAATCCCGTCTTGCTTAAAGCTCTTTTCATCTTCATTTACTGTCATGGCCCTTTGGGCCTTTGTGAAACTACTGATTTAAGTGACAAGCACAGAAGCCTAAGCTAGCAGATCCAGAGACAAGATCAGGGTACGAGGTGGTTCATAAATAAATGTAAGAAAATCAGGCACCTCTTGGGCCTGTGAGATTTGCCGCTACCAGTTTCTCATTTGGAAGAAGAAGGTAAGTTCTAAGCTTTCAGTAAATAAAGCTAGTGAAATAGCTCCTTGCAAAATGCCTGTACACAGCAGAACTATGAAAACTGGCCTTCATCAGAAGGAGGTAATTATATGTCCCAGATATGCTGCAGTTGAATGTGAGTACTGGACATTGTGGTTATGATCCTTCAGCAGCAACTGTGCTCTAAGCTTCATCAGCCCACTCTCATTCCCCAAGGTTTTCCTGCTCCAGGAGCCCCTGCTCAGTGCTGACACAAGTGTTTATACAGCCACAGAATGGATTGGATTGATGAACTAATTTATCCTAAATTATCTCTGAAAAAAATGGTTGAGCTCTTTTACAGCTGGATCAATTCCCCAGTTCACCATATAAACAGCTGGATGCAACTGTGGGTAGCAGCAAACACAGAAGGCAGATTGATGTTAGGAAAAATTGCCTGGCAATAGGGTGGATATATGCTGATGCAGCCTTGTCACCAAATGTGAATCTCAACGTACAAAAGAGAAATGCAGCCTAGAAAATACAAGATAGATAAAGGCAATGCTGTGATAGAAAATCTGATACATTATGTGTTTTATACATTCGGTTATCTTGATTAACTTCTAGGGTTGCAACCTTTTCTGTAAAATTTAAAGCCATTTAGGATTAAGTTGGATTTGGTCATCAACCATGACTACTACTGTGTTGTTTGTCAGGAAATAATGGCTACTCAACATCATTCAGTAAATGCAAATTTAAACATATAAAAGAAAATGTCATTTAAATTAAGGAACATTAGGACATAAATATTTATCTTACTATTTTTATTTGATGAATGATGCTACGTACAGTCACAGTACATTTGAAAAGGGGAAAAAAAGGATGAAAAACCTTCAATAAGGGAGTTTATGGTACTTAAGTAGTAATGTGATAATTACCCATGCATAACCACTCAATTATAAATATGAAAATGCTTAATTAATTAATAGATTAAATTAATAATGACATAGAAAGATATCAAAGGCTACACTGCAGCATTTAGCTAGAACTTTGTGGTTTGTGTACAGCTGCTGTGATCCTGGAAAAGTTTAAGGTCAAATTATAACTAATACTAGAACTTCTTATCAGAATCGCCTGATTTGGAAGTAGAGTACTGAGGGATTTCTCTTCCCATACACACTTGAGATGCTTCATGTTGGTTTTGAAGGGAGATGAAACCTTGACTTTTCAGATTAGTTGAGCTCATATGAAAAGTTTTTTGTGTTTTTCCATGCTCCTAACTGTGGGAATACTGTATTCTTCAAGGTCCTCAAGAAGAGACAAGTTTGAGTAAAAACACTGTGCATCATCTACACCTCATGACGGTTCTGAAGGGAAATCAGGACTGTGCTAGGTATATGATATATAAATATTATTAAAATTTTTCTTACAATTAAAGTGAAATTGAATTCTGCTCTCAAAAAATATGCAAGTACACATTTACATCTTGAAAACAATCACTGTGGCTCTACATTACCCTCATTTGTATCTTTGCTACTGTTCCAACTCAGGATTTTTTTGGAATGAATATTTGTGGAAACTAGGAATTTTAAACAAACATGAGGGAAACTGACAAAATTTAAACTTGTATCTGTACTTCTGTGCTTATCCTGACCATCTGATTCCAGGCACAGTCTTGATCCATACCATACGACATGTCTAAACTGACTAAGAGTTTCACTATCAAGAACTAACACAGAAATGCCAAAGCAGAAGCTGCAGTAACAGCTGTCACTGCAGCCTTTTCTGGTGAAAAGTACTAGATGAGGGTTGTATGTTGTGTTTGGTTTGGGCAGCGGTGTTCCAGCAGAAGTTATGAAAGATAGGTTCTCTAAGGTGAACAGGTTTCCTGAAGCTCAGTCAAGGCAAGACTGAGGCCAGCAAACTGAGTGTGGAGAAACAGGTTGGGAGGGAGCAATATTGCTCTTGTTGATTTAACAGTTAACTACCAAGCTGTTGTTACCATCAGGATCTTCTGGCACTTACAACAAAGGCATGGTTTTAGACTTCCAGCTGGCATTTGAATTGCTATACAAGTGCTCCAGTCAGCTTTTTGTCTTCTGCAGTTTGTTTGTGATACAGATCCATTGTTTCACATGGGGGTTCTTTTTTCATGCATTGTACAACTTCACTGTACAAATTATACCATGCATTTAACATGGTCTGTCATATAGTTTACATATTATATTCTTACGCATAACACAAATCAATAGTAGAATATCAGAATATTTTAAATATGCCAATGTCTTTCACTAAAACTCCCACAGAACTGTACCATATTTTAATACTTTTCTGTACTAGTTTGAAAACAAACCAGTGGGAGATCGCAAGTCAGAATTATAATTTAATAGGAAAATTAAAATAAATACAATAGTACAAGAACATTGACAGAGTCAGGATACAACTTAACACCCTATTAGTCAGGGTGGTGGTAGCAGTCCAGATGAAGTGGTCCTGTTGAAGCAGTGATCCTGTAGATAAGGGGTCTGGTCTTCACCTGAAGGTCCAGTGGTAGCTCTTGTCCTCTAAGAATCCAGTGGGTAAGGGCTGTTTCTGTTCCAAACCCCAGATTATATCCAGGTGGGAATGCTTGTCTCCTCCTCACTGGGCGAAGCATCTCACAACGGGATGATGTAATTCTGTGAGTCATGCGATGAGTCCTTGATTGCCCATTAAACAGAGAGAGCTCCCGGAGGGTGTTATCAGATATGAGTCATGATAGGAGATAATGAATGTTGCCCCACCTGCTTTAACAGCTTGTGAAGATGATAATAGAATGCATACTGTTGGTTACATCTTACATGGTAACCTAGGACATTTTCAAAAGGTGAAGTTGTCAAAATAAGAAACATATTCAGAGTCTGACAGTGCCTACTTATATTTTCATGGAATTTATAGATTTGCCTATGAGGTATGACCGGAAATTAATTTATGAGAAAAAATGAATTCATTCTTTGTATTCTGTATTACCCATTGGGTCAACAGAAATGCTTTATATAATATTCTTTCTTAATAAAATAGAAGAACGTCAGTAGCTAGAGCTTTATGATGCACACTGTGGAATTTTGAAACGGCCATCCATTTTTAACCACAGATATTCCAATGCTGTAATTCTTCAGGAAAAAAATATGTAAAAAAGACAAAATTTCTGTTTATGGAAGGAGTGTCTGTTTATAAATTACAAATTAAGGAAAATAAAGTTCATATAGAGCAGGTTGTATTTGTATTCCTGAGATTTATATTAATTACACTTATTCCATACTGTCTAACTATTCTTCACTATTACAGTAAGTAAACAACTCAAAGACATAAATATTTAAACTTAATTAAAGAAAGGCTTGAGATTTGATGTATTTTTTTAAGCTGTCAAAAAATTCAGAAGCCTAAAGCTTGGGTTTGTGACTTCTTTTCCATGATGTACAGCAAGATTTATGCCAGTAATTGCGTAATTAACGTGTCAAAATAAGTCAAATAATTTCATTTCTAATCATAACAATATATGAATTTCTGAAATAGTGACACTGCTTGTTAAAGTCAGAAATTGTTTGTAGTAGCAGTAGTTGCAGCAACCATTGTTTTGACAGCAACATTTTCAACTAGCTAACTTAATACCACTTAAAGGCTTGCTAACACTGAAACTTTTCAATTAGTTTCATGCTAGTAGTCTGCTACTGTCACTTCACACCCTGCTGGGCCACTAAGCCAAGGCTGGGATATGCACAGTTGTGAATCTGCTGAAAGAGCCTTCTTTCCAAAGAAGAGTTAATGTGTTTGGGTAAATGTACACCTCTACAGCTGGAAAGGAAAGGAAAAGAGTAACAATCATGATATCATTGTGACTTTTTTTGCCTACATGCAACTTCAGCGTCAATTTCCAGGCATTAATCCTTCAGTACTTGCTAAATAGGATTGAAACATTCAACAGCCTTAACAGTGGATACCTGCAGGTCCACTCTATTTTAGTTATTTATAAAAGGAAAAAGTCACTAAAACATGTACATTCCCATGCTTTGATGTAAATGGATGCCAGTTATTAAAAAAACTTCAAGTCTCTACCTTCAAATAATTTCTCTAAATAGGTTCAACCAAGAGGAAATTTTTTCAGTAAAAAACACACTTCTTTTGCAGTATTTTCTTGTATACATAGCTTATATCACTTGAAATTAACTGAATCCATGCTCAAAGTCTATGTTCAGAGCAGCATTCAGAAAAATTAGAATATTACATGAGAAGACATAAACTATGCATGCACTGAAAAAAAGCAACCCGACTGTGGATATTGACTTGAAATTTTCTATTGCTTAATGTACAAGCTAGAAATTATAGCAAAAATGAAGACTGAAATCTGATATTTAAAGAATGTGAAAAAATTAATGCAAAACTAAATGAAATTGTGATTTTTAAAATTTATTTTCAAATATTTTTAAACTTTTAATTCTTGGAAATCGTATAAATTATTGGGCTACAAACTTGTATGCAAAACAGACCTTCATTTATTCATAACATGAGAGAGAACCAAAGAAATGAAAGTTAATACTTCTTCTTGTATTGAATTCCCTTAATGTCATCTCAAAGCTGGAAAGAAATCATCATTTTCTGTAGAATTTAGGGTTTTCACCCGTTGCTGGTCAGGACAGTGGGGACTGCTAATGACGAGAGATCTCTGTGGAATGGACTTGAAGCATGAGGTTTATTTCAAAGGGCGTGGGTATTGTGGCCCTGCAGGGAGCTGCTATTGCCCCTCACAGCAGGGCAAGGGAGACTGTGGGTGCAAGTGAGAGAGAGAGAGTGCATGCAGGTAAGAAATACAAGAGTGAGTGTGTGGGTGAGGGTAAGAGTACAAGAGAGCGTGGAAGAAGAGCAAGAAGCATGAGAGAGGTGGAAGGAAAGAGAGAGAAGAAGTGAGTGTAAGAGAGAGAGTAGAAGAGAGGTGACTGTAAGAGTACAAGAGAGTGGAAGAAGAGCAAGAAGCATGAGAGAGGTGGAAGGAAAGAGAGAGAAGAAGTGAGTGTAAGAGAGAGAGTAGAAGAGAAGTGACCAAGTTTCTCAATTACAATGCCATAAATCATCTTCTGTCTTGAATATTCTGATTTTCGTTAACCAATCTAATACAAGATACAAATCCTATAGCATTTACATACAGCCTATAAGAACTTTTACATTACCATACTGTGTTACACTTTAAACCCTAAAACTACCCTTTAGACCCCTCCTGCCAGGCTGGCAGGGGTCTGCTTCCGACCTTTGGACCAGTGTGAAAGCCAAAGGCATTGTTCAATCACAGGGGGGAATAGTGTCTGGGCTATGCCATTGTCTTTCGGTTGTTCAGTAACTAAGGCTTGGAATCTCAAAGCTGGCTTTCATTTCAATCTCGCCTGCAGTTTCTATATTCTCAGTATCTTTTGCCAGGCAGTCATATTTATAAGGTTTTCCTACTTCATCTATCCCGACAATTTTCTTTATCAGGAAGGATAAGAGTATCAAACAAATACATTTTCTTTGGTTCTTCTCTTATCTAAATTTTACTGGGTACTCTTAATGGCGTAATTTTGGATATGACCTATATGAGACGCTTGCCATTCTGCAGTTATTTAAGTGTGCCATTATAACTCCGAAATTAGCTGAAGTAATCATATAAATCATACAGAATGTAACACTGTGATATGCATGTTATGCTATATGGTGATTAGCTTGGAAGCAGGGCCAATGACCATTTGCATGGTAATGAAGCATTCTTTCATAAAGGTGTCAAAAACAATCTAAGAGGCTAATGAAATTTTATGCAAACCACCTGCTGGTCACCTTCACTTCAATTAAATGCCTTTTGGGGAAATGGAAGAATCTTTCTTCTTAAACACAAATTAGAATGCAGATAAACACAGGGTAAGCAGTAAGTAATGCACAGAACGCAATATGAAGGAATAAGACCATGAGTGCTGTATAGAAGATTAACCATGATTGCTCTGTAAAAAGGACCATATTTTGTTATTTTTGAATATTCAAGGGACAGTAGAGGCAGTCCTGTGTGACTTCTGCCAGCAGTATTGCTGTGAAAATGCCTAAGTTTAGAGCAATAATTCCTTCATCCTTCTGGATTTCGCACTCTAAACAGGATTTTTGGTTTCTCTAAGTGAGTCAGTTCCAGATCACAGAAAATTGTAAAGGAAAGAAAAAGAAAGAACAACAGAACAAACGTACGAACAAGCAACAACAAAAATATTGAGAATTCAACTTTTACCCTATAAAGAAGAGAGTGTGTCCTTCTGGCTAGAGCATTCTCAAGGACACAGACACTCAGGACTGCAGCATTTATCAAATCCCATAGCCAAAGAAGAAATATTGTGTACTTACTGTGGTTTTTTAGACATTTTTATATTTTAGGTGGGCAGCAACATTAATAATTCCAGACTGTCATATGTATCATCATGAGTCAATTTTCCCACAATATAAATTTTATACAGGTATCTAAAAGTACTTCATATGTTAACAGTGGAAAACTTCGGGCAACATCACACAGTAAGGGTTCTTAAGAACTTGTGGGTTAATAGATAAAGGACTTGGGAAGAAAGGAGTAAATAAATAATCACTTTTAAGACACATCTCACATGGATTTTTGCCTGGACTTTTGCTGTTCACTATATTGAAAAATAATATGTAGAAGGGGGTAATTAGTGACGTGACAAAGTTTCCTGCTGATTCAAAATTACTGAGGACAATGAAAACAGCTGGCTCTAAAGAGCTGAAGAGACTATCATGGTATCAAGAGATTAAGTGATAAAGTGGTAGATGATATTCAGGAAAAATAACTTCAAAGTTACACATACGATGAAAAATAGTCCTAAACATATGCACTGGGTGATACGTTTTAAGCTACCTAATTTAAATAGGAAAGAGATGTGAGAATCATTGTGAACAGCATTAACCCCAAAAATAGACAAAACAAAGGAGTTACTAAAAAAGAATAGAGAATTAAACGCTATGCATCATTACACAACTGCATAAATCTATTTTGTGTCTTGACTCCTGAGAAGTGAGAACTTGGACCCTGCCAATCAAAAAAGTTACAGAGGAAACAGTTTCATTTTTCATGAGTAAAGAAAAATAGACCTCAACTTTCAAAAGAAACAGTGAAGGGAAAACAACTGCACACAAGGTGTGCAGCAACCGAGTGATTATGTAATATTTGTGATAATGAAAGCGCTAAAATTACAGCAAAGAAATCACTGTGTAGAACTTTAAAACAAAAACAAATACTTGTTCCACACTGCAGTCAGACTGTAGAAGATACTTGTAGCTAAAGGAAGTAGTTAATGTCAAATTATAAATAGATACAAAGAGCAATTAAACATGGTAATGCAGTAGAAACTGTTTAAAGTTTTAAACAAAAAGATAATATCCATATCTTGAGAAGCTTCTAAGCCACGGTGCTGAAAGATGGGTAAGCATTACTGTATGTTTTATATTTCTTGCTTGAGGAATGCTGTCAGCTACTGTCATAAAGTAGATAATAGTCTTTCCTGACCTAGAATTACTTACTTAGGATTCTTTAAACTAGCAAGTCATATACCCTTGAGAAGGGAATTTATATATTCTCACAGGGAAGCGACTGTGAAAGAAAGAAAGAAAAGTAAAAGGCCTCAATGTTATAGGATCATGGAAAAATATTTTTGTCTTTTTGTAATTTACCTTAATGTGTTGGCCATGTCAAAGTTGTATCCTGTAACAGTCTTTTTGAGTACTTTTGAAGGTTAGCATCTATTGCTATTATTGTCTATTTATATTTAGGAAAAAAACCCAGATATTTTCAGTCTTGAGCCGTGAAGTACGATAATATTTACAGAAG
Organism: Oriolus oriolus; assembly: GCA_013400235.1. Taxonomy (NCBI): domain Eukaryota; kingdom Metazoa; phylum Chordata; class Aves; order Passeriformes; family Corvidae; genus Oriolus; species Oriolus oriolus. The sequence continues at coordinate 52,456 of VXBT01009389.1, read as the reverse complement.
CATTTGAATAAGAGCATCTTCCATATTCTGGCTACACACTTATGAGTGCAAAATAGATACATTATTCACTTGGTTTAGTTGTGGGCTTAAATGCCTATCTTTACTTTTAAATAGATTTACTTTAAGTGAACAGATGTGTATCTGAAACTTGTGTGTGAGATTTGGCAATCTGGAACATTTTCATATTTGTTCCTTACATCTTTTTAAATAGTTTGAAAATTGCTTGCTATGAATTTGGAAGACTTTGCAGCAAACTTTTCAAGTAGTTTTATTTTCTGTCTTGTTTGAATACATGAAAAGATACAAAATATCCCTTAAATTTTGATAGAGAGTTTAATAAACATGTACTTTTACGTAAGGATTCTAGTAATGATATCAGACATGAAAAAAAGATTAAAACAAATAAAAATTTATAAATATAACATATGTAAGGACAAAATCAATCTTCTTGTGTTTCTAAGACATAATTAGAACTAACAGAGAATAAGAAAGGGTCCGCTTGTAAAACATAATGACTTTTACCTGGAAACTTATTCAGTGCTCCGTGAAGGGGAAGAGGAAGGAGAAGAACATCCCTTCTTATAGGAGTTTTAAAGGTTGGTATCTACATGAAAAAAAAGTTTGATTTTGCAGGCTGTAAGTAGAAGTTTAGGTCTACTGGATTTGGCAAATTAACATAGCTTGACATTTTGCCCAAGGTAAAGCTATCCTAGACTGAAAAACTGTGTTATAGTTTATGAAAGAAGAAAATAAAGAAGACAAGTTTTTTTTCTAGCTCTTGTACAGCTAACTTCAGAAGCATGTAAAGAAAAGTGTTTAAATCCCCTTTTTTCTGTTTCTTAAGGAGGTAGTGTCATAATAATGTAGAGATTTTAATAAAACTAAATGGCATATTTACTGATATAAAATTTATTTAATTGGTTCAAATATAATTTCCACAGATTATTTATTTATTTAAGTTACTTCCAAGTAAGCATTTAATATGATCAAACACTATGTCCAGACAGCAGTTTTTGGATCATTCCCTGAATTCAGGTCTTATCATGGGACTGAAATATTGATAGCAGATAAAAAGGATTTTCTCCACAATTTTCCTTATCCTGTGTACCTCTGCCCAGAAGCTGCTCATTCTTATTGCCGCAGCATCCTTCCATGGTCAGCTGATGCACACACAGACCAGCTAAGGCACCAGAACCTAGTTTCCTTTGTGGGAAACACAAAAAAACCCGTAGAAAGGCTCTTAAGTATGAGAAATAAAAGCAAGTTTCAGAAATAAAGCAGAAGAGTCTAGGGATTAGCTTTGGCTGCGAAAACTTGAAGAAAATACAATTATAGAACAACCAAGAACATTAAAACAATGGTTAGAGTTTCTAGGTTTGGCTGTGATAGATTTTAGAGCTGGAAAAAAATATGCTTAGCAAGATAAATAAGGTTAAGCTTAATAATGGAATACTGTGCATTGTTACATAAGGTATAAACAAGGAAGTATGGTGTATAACAGATGTACGTGTGCTATTGAAGATTGACAGTTGTCTGTAACTTTTAAAAACATGCTATTGGCTGAAAAGCTTTTAAGAATGCTCTGTAACCAGGAAGTCGCTGGATGCCTGTGACAGCGTGAGCCTGTATCATCTCTTGTGTCTCAACTCTGTATATGAGACTGATAAATAATAAAAAGGCTCATGGAGCATCTGTCTTGGCTCCCCATCCTGTTTGGATTCGCCGGCATCCTTTTTAACAAACATTGTCTCACAAGCTTGTAAAAGTTGCATGTCTTTGTGACCTTGCATCCAAACCACTGCAAATCACAGTCCACTGATGCAAAGACCACCAATTTAATTCACTCTATTTGCCCACTATGAAAATGTCGCCGTGATCATATTGTGATAGTGGGAATATTTGCAGAATATCTATCTAAGCTACAGCCTACAACAGAATGGAAACTTTTTTCTCAAGTGTGAATAACATTGACCAAAAATTAGATAAATCTGTGTTCTCATGGTATTATAGGTAACATGCTTGCTCTGCAGAAAAAATGATGCTGTTCCTGTCTACATTTATCCAGGTATTACAAATGCTGCTTAAAGAAAAGCAGGAAGCACAAAGTAACTCACTGGACTTTCTGTTAAAAAAATCCACCACACTTCTATTTGCCTGAAGCAGAGCAGCACATCTCTCCAGCTGCAAAAATATGTAATTTCCAGGCAATAGAAAGTGATTAGGAGATGTTGGGATTGCCAACATTATGAACCTACTGAAAATTACATTAACATAGAAAAATAGGTGGTGAGAAATATTAATGGATTTACAAAAGAATAATGCCCCCAGTAGTTATTGCTTAGTTTAACAGCTCTGAAAGGAGTGAGAGAAAATATAGGCACAATCCATTAAAAACTGATCACAAATATAAAAGAACATTTATCTATAAGTCTTTATATAGCACAAAAGTTTATTGAAAACAAGCCTAATTACCACTGGAAAACTTTTATTCCCTAGAGGTTACTTTCATTAATAGAAAAAGAAACAGAGATGTGTGTTTATCGAACACAAGCATGCTCCAGAAATCCTGGTCTTATGAAAAAAGCAACAAAATCAAATTATGTTGTGCCTCAGTGAGTGCAGAAACTTGAGTAATCTTTAACATCTGTTTGCCACTTGTCTTTTCCAAGACAACTTTCAGAGCTTGTTGGGTTTGTTCTGCAAAGTCCTTTGAAAACCTCATGAAAGACTCAGTCTTGAATTTGTCAACTGAATTCTCTTATCTTTTTTTTTTTTTTTTTACATCACTGTAACTCTTGTGATTATACTAGAATTGGGTAGGAACTGAAAAAACTTGCAGACCAAACCTACCCTGCACAATTTTCCATCTTTATTCCCTTTCTTCTTTGTATTTTTTGCCTATATGTTGTCACATAGGTGAGATGGGAGGTTCCCTTCTCCTATATGTAGAGATGAGGAACACACAAACAAAGAATATTCTAAAGATTTTACATTCTGAGTACAAAAAAAATGCTGGAAAATACATTACCAGTACTTAAGAGTTTTCTATCCAAAGTAGAGACAAGAAGCTAAGTAATTTTCAGTGGCTATTTAGATGCTTATTTCCCACTGATGTTTCAATATTGGTATAATTTTAAATTTGAAATTAGAAGGGAACTCAGATTACCTAAGGTCCAGAGCAGTTCCTTCTCTCAATATTCTGGTCACCAGAAGTTTGGTTAACTAGACTGATGAGTGCAAAAAATATCTTTGATCATGGAAATAATTAGGGAGGAAATAGAAACATTTCAGCTTCCTCATAAACATAAACTTTTGAAAAATTAGGACTAGGCAGCTAAAATTGTTTTATAATAAAGAGATAATAAAAATATATAGAAAAACATTTAAAACTAGCTCTAAAGCATTTTTTTTTCTCCACTGGATTCACCTCATAAATAGTATTTCCATATCTTAGATCTTTAAGAAATGGCAATAAATCTCAGGCTTAGTTGAGTCGGACTTGAGTCCTGTGGTCCTACCTTCCTCTCAGTACCAAACAGTAACCAATACTATACGCCTAAAACATTGCTGCTGATGATACCACCATTAATCAGGAATGATTCGCTAATCCTGGCTCCTCCACCCACCCAACACATTGATCAAACCGAGAAGGTTAGACAAGCAACAGATGAAAAGGAGCATTGTTCCCTTTGCATTAGACAGACACAGCATCTGCAGTAGCAATAGGCAGTATCGCTGACACCTTCACAAGCTAACAATCTGTGTTCTCACAAAAGCCTGGAGTTTAATGTTGCTGGTAGTCATTGTTTCCAAGGAAAATAATTGACATCCAGTTACTACAAGCTGGTGTGACCCCAGCTTGTGAAACCACATGCTGCTTATTGTCTGGGAGGATGATGCATGTCACTACTAAGCACTCAATTTCTGGTTCACAAAGAAAGGATCTTAGAGCGTATTCATATACTAGAAAATTACATGTTAAAAACTTGGCTGGCAGCACTGCCCTTTTTGATCATTAATTAATTGCAGTGGCTTTCTTTAATGAAGGCCTCCCACCTGCTTTTTGTTTGTTTCTTTCCTTTTTGTTTTTTTTCAGCAGAGCAGGAAAATCAGCTTTTTTCTTTCACTTTCAAGAAACAAAACCTAATCTGCAAGTTAACGTTAAACCAGGCCTCTATGTTTGTACTTGTACAGGGAATGAGATGGGAACACCTTTTATCTGCCAGACAGTTTAAGCAGTTCATGCAGTTTAATGCCTGATTATGCCACGTTGAAGATCTTAAATTGTGTGTAAGTAGTAACACACCGGTGGGCTGCTACCTTTGTATGGAATCAGTGGGGCTGTGTAGAAGGATCATTTCTTGCCATGCAGACAAAAACCAGATGCTGTGTATCACTGCTTTTCAATGGGCAGCATTTTATTAGATGCAACAGATCCAATCCTGCAATTATTATGACCAAAAAAAAAAAGTATTTAGGAAACATGCCTGCAATGACAGAGGTCCTCAGAGGAGCAGGTAACCTCACCACTTACAGTTTCTTCCAGTCCATTTTGGTGGAAAAAGTATAACCATGCTATGCTGTACTCAAACCATCCTAGACAGCTGAAGAGATATTAGGATACATTTAAAATGCTCCTAAACTTGGAGGTCAATACAGCTGATCTGATTTGTGCTGATGGTCAAATCCTGAAAATTTAGAGGTTCAGTGTATGTAGAAAAATGCTGGTTTGTGCTCATGTATTTAAAATTGCATGTATGTAAAGGATAAGTTCAATTTGACAGGCAGTTTTATTCTGGAATTTTCTAACTTTATTTTACAACTGTAGTGTTCATTTTTATCCATACACTTTTGGTTAATTCTCATCATAGCAAGAAATATTTTAGACACATATACAATGGCATGTGAAAAACTTCAGTATTGAACAATATCTTGCTCTGAACTGCAGTGTACACTATTGGGAGAAAGAAGTAAATATTCATTAACATGTTCTTACCTATTTGTAATATTTTAAAGATAAGAAAAAAATACCCACACTACAAAATGGTTATCTGCCATGAGATCAAAATCAGCTTGTTCATGAAAAATAATCAAGGCATTCTCCTACTCTTTGTTTCTGTGAGGACATCAGGAAAAAAAAAAAGAGAAATATATAATGTCTAACAAGTTACAGAGCATTCTATTATGCTTGCCACAGAGGCACTCCCCAGACTCTCTGGCACTTTCATAATATGTGGCAAAAACATCTGAATGGCACCTTTAACATAAAAGCACCATACCCTGTGAACTGGCGTGCAGAGGACAGAAACGCACACATAGACCTGAGTTCAGAGAAAATGTTATCTGGCAAATTCCTTGAGTCACAGGGAGGCCGGTCCGGTCCAGTTATTCAGTCACTCCTTTTGCCAGATTACTGGAACCACTTTTCTGCTGTTCCTTTTGAAGTCTTTGTTCCACTGTCCAAACATCTAAGGATTAAGGAGACCACAAACTGAGTAATTTCTCTGTAATTGATTGATGACTTTTTGACATTTAGGTCTGTGATACACACTAGTATTCTTTTCTCTTTCAACAATGCTAGTAAATGAAAATACAATATATCTTTAAAATTTTTTTGTCACCTTTCTGGCATATATCCATTTTTTTAAACTATTACTTTATTTTTTAAATGTTAGTCTTACTTTCTAGGGCTATATTAAACTATTAGAAAGAATTCTGGAATTAAGCAGGCTTTTAAAATGCTTTCAAAATATCCTGCATCAAATTTTGATTCCACTAGACACACAGAAGTCTGACATTTCCCAAGAAAGGAGAAAAAAATTTTTTTCCTTATTAAGTCAGTTTGGATTTGGAGATTTTTTTTGGAGAAGAAGTTGCTTATGTTTCCATGATGTGGAGAAAAGAAGAGAGAGCTGAGTGGAGAAATGTCTACATCTTTTAGAGTCCCATACGGACTTCTATATTACTGTAGATGATAAATCTAGAAGATTTGTAAATATTATGAAGTAATATTTTTCCTTCTTTTTTAATCTCTTTGGGATAGCTAAATCTTTAACATGTCAAAATTATGTGCATTTTCCCACAAGGAATGAAGCATTGAGTACTCACAGCAAAAGAATTCAAAAGCCATGACACACAGGAAGAACAATAATCATGTTAATGATAATGGAATAGAAAGTTTATCATGTGTCTGTGAGTGGTGGAATTTTAAGGCTGACAAACACCAAGTTATCTCTGTGAGACTAGCCTTTAAGCCAAATGAATTCCTTTTATGACTTTACTAATATTTCTGGAGTTATATCAACAGTGAATGTGATCCTCTTTATTTAGGTGTCAAGAGAGGTATCCTTATCATGCAACTGACAGAAACATACCATACTACCCTTACCCTGGAAATTTGCTGTTCACTTTTTATCTGTATTTTAAATCCCTTGCAATCTTTGGATACAGCTTCTCATATCTGCAATCTATCTTTGCCAGCAACTATGGTAAATTTTCTCAAGCTGAGTCATATAGACCAGTGAAAGTTCAGGCTGAAATGCAGTAGAACAAGCAAAAGCAAATCCAATAAATATAGTTTTCTGATTGCTAGCAAAAGGTCATAGGCTTTTACTACTGTTGCAGGGTGTTAGGACTTGCTTGGCTTATCTGGAGCTGAGCCCTTTCTGTCTGCCTTTGACAACATCTGTGCAGTGGTAAGATATTACAGCCTGAACTTTTTTAATTTTGGGCAGTTTTGTGTTGTAATGTCTTGTTAGTTAGTGGATGGGAATAACCAGTATTTAGTCAGTGGGGAGCAAGCTATTTATGAACCTAGAACAAAACACAAAGCAGGAATGCAAAGATGCTGGAGGATACGAGGGACCCCAAGCTGTAAGCACAAAGCACAGTGGCCGGTTACTGATCCATAAAGAAGGACAGCCTTCTAAGCCAGTGACCATACATGGACTCAACTATGAAGGTGGAGAAATTCCTGTCATATTTCTCCCAACAAACAACTTGGGATGTTAATAACGTGCTGTAGCTCAAATCCTATCCTTCCTTGAAGCTGTTAACTGTGAGATCTAGAGAGACATTTAAAGGGTGAATTTCCGCTAGAGGAAAAGATTAGATGCTAGATGCTCGTGCATAGAAACCTTGAGTGTATTATTAGCTATAAGAGTTAGTATCATTGTAAGTACACTAATAATAAATGGTAGGCAATTTGGTTAGACTGTTCAGACCTTATTAGACTAACAATAAAGTCTTGGATGTGTTCCCTTTTCCCCACACAAGATTAATAGCAACTTCTAAAGTCTGATATGCAATACCTATCATAAAAGAAGAACTCTAGATCATATCAGAGGATACAGTTGAAGACAGAGATAATGCAGTGCACCACAGGTTGTTATTTTGTATAACAACAGTGACAGCAAAAGGCACAATTTATTGTCACTCTCTGTTTCCATCTAGTCCTCCTACTCCTTTCTCAATTATGCCAGTGCTTTTCTTTTCAAAGGTTAGTCACCCATTTCCCTAGTTTTAGTTAGTTTTAGTTAAAACAAAATTTTTTCAGCTCTTCTCCGGATTATTCTAGGTAATGTCAGAACACACAGTGCTGAAGATTATTATGTTCTGTTCTTTCTGAGTTAAAACTGTATGCTTTATTTTTTTGCCTGTGAACTATCTTTATAAATTTTGGCTTGAAAAAAAGCACAAAAACTTAAAAATCTATAGAGATGGCCAAACAGGTTTATATTTATACTCCCCTTGAGACAAAGGAGGATTGAAGGAATCAGAGCTATATGAACTCCAATTGTATCTCCACAAGGGAGATATCAAATTTGGAACTCCTTAAGTTGCACTCCCAATGGCTTTAACCAAGACATCAAGGAAAGCAGACATATCAAAGTGCCATGAGAGAAAAGAGAGTTTTTAACAAATAAGGATTTTATTTTAAGAAACAATGCTGACAGCAAAAATATCTGCAAAAATTTGCCAGTGGTGATGGTTATTGCGGCTGCATGTTACAGCTACAGGTTGGCTGCTTCTCTCCCAGATCTCACACAGTGAAAACAGCATCACTTATTTTTATGCAGCATGCAGTGCAAATACAATAAGGACATAAATGCAGACACCTTAAAACTCTTTGTGGCTACAGTGCTCACAAAAGAGTCAGGTGAGTCAAGTTTTTTTGAAGAGCACTTTATTTTGAATCTCAAGAAATCTTGGAAAGGAAGTGACTGCTCCCTCAAAATGCATCTTGTCAAGCTCTATATACGCAATCATTTTGTCAGTCAGAATTCTACTGTTTTCAGTATCCATGTTTTAATTGTGGACAAGACACTCTTCCCAATGATAGTTTATTTTGCAATAGCCACGTTACCCCACCTCTATTATTGTACTACAGTGTCAAATAAGTACATCATGTCAAAAAACCCATTTTCAAATTGCAGACAAATTGCTATGTTTTGGACAGGATCACGAGCTCTGTGGGCTGCAGAGACTGTAATTGTGGAAACAACAGAATACATGGCTGCATTACAGACTGCTCTGCTCTTCTTTTTGATTCTGTGAGCGCTGCTGACACGGCAGCTGGAGTCAAGCAAGCTGCGAATGCCAGCATTGAAGTTCAACCGGTGCTTTGATTCCATGCCTGTTACACATGGCATATAAAACCAACATACAATATTAACTCTTTCAAGCATTTCAAAGGATTGCAAAAAGCCAAGAAATGATTGCTAAGCAGATTCCAAATATATACCACAAATGTAAATGGAAAGGCTGGGATGAGAATTACTTGAAATTTAATCAGTTGAGAAAAATGATGTTGAAATAATGTTAAGACCTCTTAAAAAAAAAAAGAAGCATAGCTAGAATAAAGTTTGGTATGCCTGTCTGAACTCTTAAGGTTAGAAGTCATAAAAAAGAATGCAGTACTCTCTGATTCTTCACATTCTTCGTTAAGAATTAGGTGATTTTGAAAGTTTCCAGACTGGAGAAACTTTCTCTTCAAAAAGTAGTTCACACCATCTTGTAGGTGACCTTCCTTTTCTAAATACCTTCAGGTCTATTAGCAACTCTTGCTTTATACACCTACACTACTACCTCGGTTGCAGCATAGAAATACTCGAGCCAAATTTCCTCTAAATAGTTTGGATACAATATGCAAGCTGGAATTACAGGAAAGATATGAGTTCATGATACTTTAACATAAATATTTGGAAATTTGAGTCAAGACTCTTTCACTCTTGTAGACAGTATTGGTGCTGAAAGAAGTCATTGGGTAAAGCACTAGTACGAAAAAAAGCATTTAATTTTTAGTTCTTCCTCTTGTGTGGGCACTAATAACTTTATTTTGCTCTCTTCTAACCTGCCTTCTATGTTCCTGAAACTTACAGAAATTCTACAACTTTAAAACTAATAACCTGCTGTGAAATTTAAGTTTCACCTGCTGTGAAGTTAAAGTTAGGAATTAAGTTTAAAATTAGGAAATGCAATTAACAGAATGGCAAAAAAAAACCCTGAGAAGATAAAGAGCACATCTCTTAGGCTTGGATAGAGCTCCACAGAATCTGAGGAAGCCAGCTAGTTAAAACCAGGAAATGGAGGAATAATCTGTGATAACAGATCCTTCAATGAAAAGCCCTTGATCTGTTGAGCTGAACACATTAATTAGTAAGATGTCAGACAGAGAGCATTAGCAGGAACAGGACATGTAGTTTAACCTTCCCCATGTGTCCTGTGATTTTCAGAAATGTGTTTTTCTGGTGTGTGTGCAATGAAATACACTTGTATTTGCATTGTAGAAGAGGAGAACAAGGGTTTGCTAAAAATCCGGACTTCTGAACGGCAAGCACTCATGTAAAAAGGGGTCTCAAGTGCACTGCATTTGAAATACTTAATTATTTAGATTTATAAACTTTAATATCCACAGAGGGTTTCGAAGATGAATGCTGCTTGGCAAGTGAAACTTTCTATATATGTTACAGAGCTGAGACAAAATAGTAATTAACTTTCATAGAAGACTTCAGCATTCTAGAAATAAAGCTTCACACCAAGTCTGAACAAAACTTTTCCAAGATTCTGGAAATGAATGTGGATTAAGATACCTTACCTTAGGAAAATTAAACCAAACCAAAAAACACACATGTCATACACACACATGTGTACCCCCTACAGCCCCTCACACCTGCCCCAGTTTTGACTGCAATTTCATAATTTAGTAGAATGGGGAAGAGGGAGGGGGGAAGTTTCAGAAAATTTTCCATAAGAATCCCCTAAACTATGTCATTCTTAATAGGTCACAAAAGGACACTTAGCTATGTTTTTTGGCAAGTTTGGCATACTTTTGTAGAACTTTTCACCCTTGATGAAATGTTCTATCAACACCTTCACAAGCAATTCTAACATGGACCTTTCATAAGAAACTGCAAGAGAATTTAACCTTACAAATTAAGAGAGAGAACCAAACTTAAACCATTTCCATTCAGAATTTTTTCTATAGGTTTGGGACATTTTCCAAATAAGTTCACATCCTACAATTTTGCCAGTTCCTGTCAGTGGGAGCAGTTGAAGGGACTACTGCGTGATAGGATGGACCTCAGATTATCCTTATGTTCACCTCAGTAGGTGAGTGATGAAGTAAATGATACTTTTCTGATAAAAAAACATGACCTAAAAGAAACAGAACTAAGCTGACTTTCTCTCTTAAACCTGACAGCAAGATTAGAGTTAAAAAGGAAGACTGAAGTGCTTTGCTTCTTAAGGCAAACAAAGGTGTCTTGGAATGCAAGTAGGAAAAAAGGTATGATTCTAAAGGTGACTTTTTTTTGTTGCTGTCTCAGAACAAAATGCTATTTTAAAATGGAAATACAAGTCTATCTACGAAGAAGCTTACCACGCATATCATCGTTTTACAGGCTGGTGTGGTCCCTATAGGCCTGTAGTGAGATCCTTGGAGTGCCATCATATCACTTTGGAACCAGTAATGGAACCATCCCACTGTCTCTATGGATTTCTCGTGAAAGTATTTTGCTTTTGCAGCTTCGTACTGTAATGGCTTCATAATGGAATCCCTTTAGAGTGATCCTGAAATCATCTTGCCATCATTAGCGCACATCGTAAATGGTACCATAATAGGGTCTCCATTAAAGACTTGCATTAAAATCTTACTGAAATTGTTACTATGTTATTGTCCCACCAAACTGACTGGGGATGTCGCTTGGAAAACAGCTGGTAATGTTCACTAGTTGTTTTTCAAACTGACCTTTAGTATTTTTAATACAACATATTTTGTTTACATTTTTACTGTTTCTATTACCACTGAAATGTTATTGTTCTCTGGTGTACTATAAACACTTTGTCTTTCTGCTAAAATATCAGCGGCTGTTTTTTAAAAAATATGTGTATTTTAAGCCTTCTAACTGGAAGATGTTTCTTTCAAGAAGCATTGATAACAGTATTTAAGAAGTATAAAGGAGGTTTTAAGAGTACTGTCAGAAGAGCAAAGCTCTGTGTAATTCTTTCTTCTCATTCATGTGACTGAAAAATGTGACAGTTCAAATACATTTCATCTGAAAGAGAAGAAAAAAACAAAAACACTTCAACAAAGGCAGTCTCCTGAATCCCAAAATACTGAGTTATTTGGGTTTATAATATGGTAGTTGCAATCCTACTGTTATGTTCAAGAGGCAACAAATCTCTCTGAACTTTGGTATATTTGAAACATGCTCTGAAAAGAACGTAGCAGCCCTGTTAGGTTTGATGGTGTGATCAGCTGAGTAGTAAAGTGAGAAAGAACTATCGTTATAGATGTGCCTGGATTAGACATACCTCTACAGAAAGAGAACTCCAGTTACACCACCACCACTTAAATACAAATTTACTAAAGGTTAAAATGAGGCATTTATCCACACTCCTGACACACAAAGTATGATAGATATGCTAGCAGTTTCAGGCCTGGGATCAAGAGTGTCAGAAGGGGATCGCTATTTGTAGCCATGTCCAAAACCTTTCAGAACTGTTCTGCTGCCCTCCTGGGTAGGCTGGGGTTGGGGCATTCCCCTGGCTGTGTCACAGGGCTTCACATGCCTGGCAAATCTGACACAGCTCCACTGGTACTGGAAAACAGGCATCCTGGGTTTCAGCTTTGGAAAGGCCTTATAACAGTACCCCACTGGTGTATTTTTTCAAGACATGCTTTCACAGTTAATATTAATCAGAAATGAGGAATATCCCAGAGGATCCAGCATTAGACCTGCTTGTGAGGATTAGTTGTGGCAAATCACTCAAGGGATAAATAATGCATTCAAATTACTTTGGGTCTGAGGGGTGGTAGAGAAATCTTAGTTCTGTGTATTGCTGTCTAAAAATACATATAATAACCTTCTGACTACTAGAGGTAAAAGGAGAAAGACACTGGAAAAAATCAGAGATGTTAGCAAGAAAGGCAATAAGCACTACATTATTCAAGTTTAGGGAATGCTTTGTTGTAGGTGGAAATTAATTCATGCTAAATTACAACAGAATTCCTAAGGGATTACATATTGCAACCCCATGAATACTGAGAGAGAATTCATCATAGTTAATGGTATATTTCCAGAGGAATGTTGCCCATTACATAGCTTTGCAATATTTCTTTCATTCCATTAGGTGCTTTATTTACAAAACATACAGAGGCATTGCACATAAAAATGAGTGTTTATATATATGTATACATATATATTTCTACATGTATGCATAAATATAGGAAGGATCTTATTTTTATTTATATTTAGTTTTCACATTTTTCTAAATGACAGCTGTATCTCCAGAAAGAATGTATCTCGTCATACACACATTTCCTGGTCCTCTCAACCAGTCCAAAAGGGATTCTAGCAAAAGCAAGTGTTGCTAACACTTTTAGTTCTGTGTTAAAAAATGGCCTGCTGGCAGTGTGAAATGACTGATCTTGCATGTGACAGGGTGAGAGTGCTTCTGAAACTTTTTGTCACACAGCCACTCCTGAAGATTTAGGGATATAGAGAAGAAGGATCTTGCAGCTTGGAAAGAAATGCCCAGAATCTGCACCTCAACAACCTGGAGATTTGAAGGAAGAAAACAGGATTCATATTTGGATCAGTACAGCTTCAAGATATTTGCAAACCCCATCTGTCTAAAAACATGAGTCTTAGTTCTGCTTTTAACAATCTCTTGAGAGCTGTTCTTAAAAACAAAAAAAAAGAATCGAGAACCTATTTACGTTAATGACTGAAGCTACATATGTAATCTGATATTTTCTTAGAACTACTTTCTGAAATTTCTTCTTATGGACAGAAATTTTCATTAGCCTTTAAAAAACATTCAGAAAATTCTGAATCTTATTTCCCAGTAACCACCTCTCTTTAATTTTTATCTCCTGTCCCCACAGGAACCCCCACAGAGCCAGTTCCAATTTCCCCTCTTTTTTTGGTTTTGCTATTTGTGGACTTTTTTGTTTGTTTGTGTGTTTGTTTGGTTGGTTTTTACTGCTTCATGATAGCAAGTCTGGTCTGAAGCAAAGTGAGTGATTTAAATAATGCTTATTACAATTATTTCAACAGTGAAAAATGAGTTGCAAGGATTTATCAGATTTGTAACATTAAATGAATAATTTCACCTGATCCATAAGCTGAATTAAAACACAAATCATATAGTTTTGACATACTTATCAGGCAGAATATCAATTCTGGTTTTGGCTTCTGTGATAGTTTTTCATTTTTGTTCTTCACAGAGCACTGAGTTCAATAGATACTGCAAGAGAAGAAAGAAAGAGATCCAGTTGTCTGATACTTGGGCAAAATACAAGGAGTCAAAATGAGGAGATAGAAGTTGAGGCTGTCTTGAGGTACTTAGCTCATAGGCTAATAAAGAGGTAAAGAAGATTAAAAAGATCACTTGTTACTTTTGTAGGCTAATTAACATTTAGAAAAATTTTACTCCCAAAGGCAGATACTGCAATGATTAATTATCATATTTTGATTAAGTCAATGATATGATGTATTTTCTCATTATATATGCAAATATCCAGTCAGGCTTCACAGTTAGCCCCAGGATAAGGTCAGAGACCAGTAATCTCAGCGTGGATAATACTTGTAACCTGTATTCAGTGTAACACATTCAGATCACCATCCTCAAGGTTTCATTTAAGGTGGCATTTGTTTTCTTTTTAAAGAAATAGTTAATTTTTGTATTCTAATTTTGATTTTAACTCATCTGAGTTTCCCTTGCAGTGTACATGGGTTCGTAATTGAGCACTGACAGGATTATAAGAAGATGATACCAGGATTTTTTTGTTTTGTTTTAACGAAATGAGACATGGTTCTGTAATTTTTGCAATGTCTGTGATCATTTGAACACCCTCTTAGCAACCAGAGTTGAAAAGTGCACTGTTACAAAAGATCCTCGCCCTCTTGCATCTTCTTGCTTTAGAGCCCCAGGCTGGTCACAACTGCCAATAGCTCATCAACGATGAGATTATTTTCAATATTTTAGCTGGTAGGACTAGCAGTGGATTTTCTCAGAAAGACTTTAATTCAGCTGAACACAGTGGCAACTCTCACTGCTACCTCTAGCTACGGTTGCTTTAGCCCTAAGGAAGTCTTTTTTGTGCATTAAACATGCAATATAAGTGCCAAGGTCTTGATTTTTTCCCTGTTTACTGTAGTACAATATATTGCTCCTTACAAAGCAACTTACATAAAGTAGAGCTATGAATGGTGTCTAGTCAAACTCACGAACCTTCATCATGCAAATGAGAGCACCTAATTAAGAGCCAATGGTCAAAATTTCCATAATGATGGAGCCAGATTAAACGTGTTTCAGGTTCCCACAGGAATCTAGATAGTTTTCTTGCATTAAGGTTGATTACACAAAAGCACCTTGCATGAAGATATTACTTTATAACACTAGGTCTAAGAAGACTTTTTTGGTTTTTTTTTTTATTTTACTAAGTAGAATTTTTTAAAGTCAGTTGACTTCTCTCCCTGAGCTCTACAACCATCCTGAAGTTAATGAAATGTCGACATCATAATACAATAAGAATGACTAAATGGATTCATCAAAGTTGTTTATGCATTATGTAACATTTTAAAATTGTGTAATTTGGGAACTGGAACAGAGTATTTTTATGCCTTTTAAAATTATAGATTATTCCTCAGAGTGAACTATTTTGGATATTGCATCCAACAAAGGTTATCAAAACAAACTCTAAAAGAGGCAGCTTAAAAATAATACGTTAAAATTGAAAGATTTGTGCCAGTGAGATAACATAATTATTTAGTGAACAGAACAAATGACTATGACCATATCCAATATGAAATCTTTTCCAGATCTACCACCTCTCATTATTTCTAATGAACTGAATCATTTGAAGCTGTGATGGAGACCATTAAGTGATTTTATGGAGCTCCTGCAGGTCAGCGTTGCTGTGAGCATTTTTTATTATCTCACACTTAAAAGCATGTGCCTGAAATCATACATATAAAAATAATTTTGACTACCTGTTAGAGTTCTGTATTACCATGTTTCATTCACACAAACATAAATTTTATAGAGCACCACCCACCTACTCATTCAACTGCCCCCAAAAATCATAGAATCATAGAACATTTTTGATTGGAGAGATCCTTTGAAGATCACCTAGTTCCAGCTCCCTGTCATTAGCAGGGACATTTCCCAGCTAAACCAGGTTGTTCAAAGCCCCATCCAAGCTGGCCTTGAACTCTTCCAGGGATGGGGCACCCAGAGCTTCTGTGGGCAACCTGTTCCAGTGTCTCACCAACCTCACAGTAAAGAATGTCTTCCTTATATCTAATCTAAATGTACCCTCTTTTATTTGAAACCCACTGTCCTTTGTGCTATCACTACAGGCCTTGGCAAAAAGCCTCTCTGAATATTTCTAACAATTCCCTGTTATATATTGAAAGGCTCCAATATGTTCTCCCCAGAGCTTTCTGTTCTCCAGGCTGAGCAATCTCATCTTTCTCAGCCTTTCTTCAAAGCAGAAGTGCTCCAGACTGCTGAACATTTTTGTGGCGCTTCTCTGGACATGCTCCAACATGACCATGTCTTCCACAGCTGGATATTGAACTAAGGGTGATGTCTCACTATAGAGGAGTAGAGTGATCATGATCACCCCCCTTGACCTGCTGGTCACACTTCATTTTGTGTAGCCCAGGATATGGCTGTCTTTCTGGGCTGCCAGTGCACATTCCCACGTCATGCAAAGTTTTCTGCCTACCTCCAAGTCTTTCTCCACAGGGCTATTCTCAATCTATTCATCCCATGGCCTGTATTGATACTGGTGTGTGTCCTGACTCAGCTGCAGTACCTTGCAATTGACTTTGTTGGACTTCATGAAGTTTGCATGACAAATATTACAGGTTTTCTTTTTCAGCATATCTTCTGTAGGTGTTTGCATGAAGGATCACTGAATTCCATTCATGTGGTATTCTCAGTCTTTTAAGCTAAATTTTGGAAATACAAGAAATAAATTAATGTGTTTTGCAAAGATGTCTCCATCACAGCATAGAATATAGATCTTGTTTCCAAAGCCTAAACTTCTGTTTATTTTCCCTGTGACCAGAGTACAGGCTAGCCACATACATAATGCCACATGATGCAATAACGTTTTATCTTCAAATAATTTATCTTCTATTATAATTCTTAATAAAGAAAATGTTTTATTACAAATAGATTTATATTATTTAGAGTCATAGTATTTTTGTAATTAGAAAAGAAAATGGAACTGTCCTTTCCCTCTCTAAAATGTGTATCAGTTTATCACTATATATTATCATACTGTTGATGTTTATAGAGCCAGTCACAAGCCATGGCTTCTCGAAGTCAGACAACATAAAACAAATCACAAAAACAAAGCAAATAATAAGTATTTGGTGAGCTGATACACTTATGTGGATAAAGTAGCCCATGCTGATCCCCATTTACTCCCAGCCAGGTTTTTTCATGTAGTTAAGATGGCTGTGCTTTGCAGGCACATTTGAAACATGAGCAAGAGGCAATGTGGTGCAGAGAAGAACATGAGATGCTCAGAAGACCACAATAAGGAGTGATCACTCCCGCCAATACCAAAATGTATGCTGAGTTTTGTTTGGGTCATCTCTGCAAAAGTGTCCTGTAGAATTGAATGAGAGCAATGAAGTAGCTTTCATGATGTTTGTGAGAGTGAACATGACATGTTCTGGGAAAATATGTATAGATATATAATTGACAACCCTGCTGGACTGAAGCTGGCAGAATGGGCTAAACATTGGTCTCCCTGCATGTGTATGTGCGAATAAGGAGGTACCAAGCCATAAAAGACTTTGAAAATTAAAGCAAAAAATTATTTTCACACTGGAAATATTTCCATCCCTTCCCTGACACTAACAGCTTTTACAGAGGAAAAAATAATCTGGCCATTCAGAACATTAGGCATGGGAAATTCAAACATCAGAAAATAGCACATGTGCTCACAGCAAAGCCTTAGAGGAACTATTTAAAGTGTTCCAGATTTCTCTTTCCCTCCTAATCATGTGATTATATACAAGGAAAAGAAATCATGATCGTAAATACAGAAAGGCTTTTCTATATCACATGAAAGCAGAAGATTAACTCTGGGAACATATAAAACAAAACACATAGATATATCTAGTAGGGAAGATACACTTCTACTTACATGGATAACAAAAATAGTAAAGTTTCTTATTTTTTCTCCAACATCTCTTTTGATTTAGAATACATTTTTATGAGGTATTTCAATGACTGACTTGTAAAGTTTATGTCCAAATAGGCTGCACTTGAATTGGATATTTTTAGCAAGGGAAAGAAATACGTTTCTATGTATCTATGCTGAAACTGCAGATCTCCAACAATATACATCTTAATTTTACCACTGTGCTTGCCAAGGCTTTCTCTGTCATTGGCTGCATCACTAATACAGTGTTTACTAATAGCTCTATAGAGAAACAGTATTTCCATAGTAACAAATGAACAATACTAGAGATATTAATCATTTCTACATCAACTGTGTACAGTTTGCTGTAAAGCAACATTTTGTAGTTTGATAATTGCGAGACTGAAGTGATTGTACATTATGAGATTATTAGCATAAACACTTAAGAAGATGAAGAATGCCTGTTGAAAAGGAGAAAAAAACTGAAGAAAAAGTGGTATTGTACTGCAAATATTACCATAAGAAGCAGCAAGAAGAACTAACTTTATTATTAGCCACTGTCTCTGGTATTAGTCATCTCCTATGGATT
This sequence comes from Oriolus oriolus, assembly GCA_013400235.1. NCBI lineage: Eukaryota > Metazoa > Chordata > Aves > Passeriformes > Corvidae > Oriolus > Oriolus oriolus. Next base: position 34,193 of record VXBT01009389.1, on the reverse strand, counting down.
AATCTGTGAAAGATCTCTCCAAACTTTAGCAACATGGAGACATGCATCTCATTCAGCCACCCAGTTTCTCACTGAAAATATCTTTTTCAGGAGGAAAAAAAGTCTGATTGCTGGCTGCTTTGGAGATGTCTCTATCATATTAGGGCACTTGAAGGCACAGGGTCATCAATCAGACAATACATATGAAAAAGCCAGAGGAAGGAAGGGAGGAGGGAAGGAAGGAAGGAAGGAAGGAAGGTAGGAAGACAAATTTGGCAGTGAGAGGGACTGTGNNNAGGAAGGAAGGAAGGAAGGAAGGAAGGAAGGAAGGAAGGAAGGAAGGAAGGAAGGAAGGAAGGAAGGTTGGTTTACAAATTTGGCAGTGACAGTGACTGTGACCAATATTAAGAAAGGCTCTGTGTGCAGAGTCTTAGAAGAAGATGCTGAAGATTTGTAAGGCAGGTCTCATTTCATCCATTATGATGTAAGACCATAGCTACTCTTCCTGGATCAAGACTCTGCCCTAATTCAAAACAGAATTTGGACAATGTATTTTATTTTTATTCTGATCAGAACTGTTTATTATAAATAGGCTATTAGGTTAAAATATAGAAGATATAATATTGCTCAAATGTAGCTGCTAAGTAATCAGAGCCTCATTGTCTGAACCATGCTTGATGATTTCATATGAACATAGAAAAGAAGTCTGACATGTTCAACATTTAGTAGTTTTCCAATAAATATTCTACCTATTTTTTTTAAGTTCATTAAAACTCAGACCAGGATTGATTCAATAATGAGAATTTAATAACAAGAATAGTTTGAGTCTCTAGGAACTTCAGTAATTGTACTGAACCCTGCCAGTGAACAGAATAAATCTCATACAGCAGACTTACAGCAGCTTTCCAGGTTCAAGACAACCCCACTAAACATTGCTGCTCAACAAACTGCCTTTTTCTTTTATCATTATTATCTAATACTATCTAACATAGCTTTTTAAAAGTAAAATGAATAAAATGGATGGTGTTATTTTAAATTTAATTTACATATTCTCTATTTACTGCCTTCAGGCTGTTTTTCTAGGTTGCTTCTGTTCTCCCTTCTATCACTCTCACTGTGGTTCAGATAAAAGGGCTGCATTTTTAGTTGAGTTCTCCTGTATTTCACAGAACGGCTAAGATTGGAATTTTCTTGAGCCTCCTTCATGTGTGTCTTTGGTTTCCATTACAATAGCTGGATGCCATTTTAAGGGTTACTATAGCAGATATTAGAATCTTATCAGTGTTCAAACACTAAACAACCCCTTTCAGTTACTTAAAAGAAACATGCAGTTTGCAGTGAGAATATGTGGGGGTACCTACAGTGAATCAAAGCTGCTGTATCAGAATACCATACATTCATTATCTTCTTTTCAGATGGTTCACGTCCCATCTTTGGTATGTATTTTAGATGTAATTTCTTCAATTCTTAATGGTGCAATGTTGCCAATACCAAACCAGAAGCAAATTGTTTTGCATCATTATCCCATAAATTGGTATCAGTTTCTTTGTTCACTTATAAGCATTTCAAAAAATCCCTGAGGTTTAAGCAGTTCTCAAAGTTATATTACATAATGTTTCCCGTACCTTCATACCTGATGTCATTACAAGATATTATTGACTTTTAGCCCTACTTTAAATTGGTTATTTTTTTTCTTTAATTTCTTTTTAAATACATTTGTCTTTTAAGGATTCAAGCCTTCTATTAATATGTAATACAAAGATTTCATTAAGCATTTGATAGCATTTTGAAGAAAATTATACACTGAGGCATTGGTTTGCTTTTCTCCCTGCTGTACATTAAATGCAAGGATAACTAGAACTGTGGGTTATTTTAACCATTGTTGCTAGCAGCTGGAGTTGTTCCTACATATTTGGAACCTAACCCCTTTTCCATGGAATTTGGGACTCCCCAGAGGTACTTCATCAAAGGCTTTTTCTTCCATTTTTGTAAATTATCTTTAAAGGCACTTATCTGCACTAAAGCAATTTTAAACTAAGTCTTCTAGTATTTAATATCAAATCCTAATACTGCTAAGAGAAAAACTGTTACACTTCTGGGATTTAATACACATTTGTAAATGCTTAACTTTTTAAGAAAATAAAAAAATAGAGAAAAAAATATTTATCGTAATTTAATAAAATCTTTTACTTGCTAATATCAAGCCCTCATACTCCTTATTTATCCTTCTTTCACCTTCTTACTATACATCCACATCAATTTCTCACCAAATAAAGCCATGTGCTGTCATCCTAGTTTGAACCTCCCATCTCCCTACGTGAGGACTCAAGCCCTAAACTCTCTCAGACTTTTTATCCCTGTGCTAAATCAAAAAAGTTATCCTGAGGACTAATTCTTAAGAACCTTATCCCAAAAGACATTGATAATTAACATGTAATCTGGAAGACAGTTGATCCATACACTTGCAGTGTATGTATATTCAGAGCAACATGACCATGACTGCTATAAACAAATCCTGCATGGCTACAATGTTAACCCAGTACACAAAAATCAAGAGGTTTCCATGAAAAGAGGTAGGGTAGATTTCATAAAATTATTGTTTTAAAGAATGGACTGGAAGACAGCTTTCAAATTCACAGACATATTCTTATATGAAACATTCATATGAACTAGTTGCAGCTCAGAAAGGTGCATCACTTCAAAAAATTTTTTTTTAGTATAAACCTCTAAACATAGAAATTTTGAAAAATTAATGCTATAGAAATGATCGGTTTTAAGAAGCTTCAAAAGACTTTTTCCTTCACATTACCGTCTAATTTAGTATTGAGATTTTCTAATTGTTTTATAATTTGGAACTGAAAAGCTTTCCAAACCATCCATAGCTGTGCTTATTATATTTTTCAAAGGAGTTCCAGTCTATCTCAGCAAAAATATTTTTCTTTGCTGTTTTAGAAAAACAATATTTCAATTAATATGAACAGGCATCAAACAGGTGCAGACACACCTGAAGTATGTGTTTCATATTTTTTTCCATGGCTTTCCAAAAAAAGGTTTATTTTACTTTACTGGTTGGTAGAGTGATAGGCTTGCAGTGCAGATGCTCAAAAATCAGTGGAAACATTTTGAAGGACTTTGGAAAAGTAGACACATTACTGCTAAAGGTAATTAACATGAAGGGCTTAAACAACCTTGATAAAACTGCTTATGGAGTTGAATCACCAAACAATTACTTACTGTCTGATAGCAGAAATACATATTACAAATGTACAGGAGTTTCATTCTGTATACATACATTGCACTAAATGTTATACAATATTGTTCTGGCTGATGCCAAGACAAATGTAAAAAAAAAGCAGTATTTCCAGTCCATTTATTTTTCCCCAGCTCTGTCTTTTCTACCTGCAGCTTTTTGTTTCCATTGTTGTCCTTGGAAAAAAGTATTTGGAGGTCCATCAGCAGCTTTCACACATACGTTTTCAACTTGCAGTATATCAACACCATGTAGTCCCTTTTTCTACAACATTATAAAGATTCATACTGTTTGTTATATACATTCACAGAAGAGTAAGTGCCATTTCTGACTCAGTCTAGCCAGCATTTTATTTGTGCCTCTCTGTGAAAACACAAAGGAGTTCTATAATCACTTACTGCTTCGTTAGTGCATAGAATAATTCTAAATTCCCATCTATTCATCTTTTACAAGTCCTGTTGAGTACTTCCTGATGTGCTTTTTTCCATTCTGAATCTAAATATTTTTTATTTTTATTATTACTCTTTAGAGAAATTGCTGCTGGATTTTGTTGTAATTTTTGTCTCTGTTTTATAGTGACATTGAATTTCAAATGAAAATAGATTTCATTATTTATTCATAGGATTTGATTCACCCTCATTGTGACATTATTTTTGATGTTGACAGTTGTTGGTGAATAGTGTGGAAAGCTAGAGGGCCTTTATTTGACCATAAAATGCCATAAACAATAAACTGATATTGTTTTGCTTTCATTCAGGGCTTTTTCATCTTCAAAACAAGAAATTAAAGTTAAAAAAAATTAAATGAATCTGTGAGTTTTATACCATCTATGTGAACTTCATGTCCTGCTATGTCAGCTCCAGTGTGTAAATATTAAATCTTACTATGAGAGTTTCATAATCCCTGCCAAGATACAAAAATAACAAAAAGAAGTTTGATATCAAGACTTACCTTTATAAAAGAAAAATAACACCTGATTAAAAAAGAAAAGTTCTCATTTATGTTTAATTTTTGTTTGGTCTTTTTTTAAAATTTTATGTTAATGGTGCATGGACAGAAACCTTGGATAGTGAATGCAGAGAATAAATTTACAGAATAAAAATAAAAAATTCCTAAGTCAGGAAAAATAACAGTATATTAAAATGTACTGTTAATCAAAAGGAAGGTTTATTTTCTCTCAGAATCCATTATAAATAAAATGTTATTTTAAATCACAGTTTAAAGATTTTAATTGGTATGGAAACAATACATATAAGCTGCAGAACAAAACTCTTGAACTTTAGTCAAGAAATAAGTTGTTCAACAATACAGCCACATAGTAATATAGTTAAATCGAAGAGTTGTATCAGTCATTGGTGGTTTTGAGGATAAATGAAAGTACAGGAAATTTTAAACTGTGTCTCAAAGCTGCTGCCTAGATTCAAACTATCCAATTTATATCTGTCACAGGCAAAAACTGCTCATGTAATTTAAACCAAAGCAGGTTTTTAAATTATTAATGGCACGTACTTAACAAGCAATCAGTACACTGCACATTCAGGATCAATGTAATTCAGCAGATAAACCACAATGCCAGACATGCAAACCATTAATAAACACTTATGAATTTCTAAAGCTCATCTTCAGATAGTCCCATGCGGTATTGGTCAAACACACAAGGACCTATGCACGTGCACCCATGCACACCCACACACCCTCTCTGAAGGGCAGCCTGTACCCCCAGCAGCCCTCCAGCATCCTTCCTCCCCAGGCAGTGCATGTTCCCTGCCTTGTGGTCCCACCAGGGGCCGCACTCAGGACCACAGCATCATGCCCTGCACTGCCCCTTGGCCAGTCCCATCCCAGCAGCCACCCTGGTGATGGATGGTGGTGCCAAATGATATCTGGGATGTGGCTTCTCTTGCTGCTAGGGTGGTCATCTTTAACATGGGCAGGGCTTTACTTATTTGATCCATATACACTGTTCATGCTTGCTTTTTGTAGCTTACAAGTGTGATTTTTTCCTGGCTTAAGACATAAACTCATTCCTTTTGTATCTTGATAGGTTTATATTTGGAAAATGGTATCCTTTTGTGCTGCAATGCAAACTAAGTGCCACAATAAGAACCACCACCAGTGATCATCCATATTATGAAATCAAATTGGTAATATATCACAAAACAAAAGTCTTTTATGTTTTGTTTTACCAGTTAAATGCTCTAGTAAAGCTGTTAGAAAATGCCATAACTCCCAAATTGTCCATTTGGATTACATGCTCAGGCACATTTGATGCCCAAAAACCTCCTGGAGGAAAAATTCCTAATACTGGTATCATTCTAGGTGGAGGGATGTTTGTGCTAGCTCTGTGTGGGAGTCTCGTTAGTGGAGGACATATATAAAAATATTTCATGCTGTGGTCTGACCCTGTCTTGTCACAGTGTGACTCTGGCTTCAGATGAAGTTGCATAATTCATGAACAGTTTCCAAAGTGACTGGTGGATTTGACATGCCTGGTAGCCTTCATCTCTCTGAAAGGTAAGTTTACAAACAGAGAGACACACACAGGCAGGCTCCATATACAGCTGCTCAAAATTGTTTCAGCAGAACACGGTACAACTCCAAAAAATTCAGTTCTGTTGAAATCGAGTTGTTCTACATGAACATTTCAATTTTGAAGAAATTTTCCACAGGAAAGTGTCAAAATGAATCATTTCATCTTTCTCGTTTCAGTCTGATAATGCCAAAACATTTCATTTCAAATGTATCACCCTATTTCATTTCATTTGACATTTAGATTAAATGTTAATATTAATTTTAAGACATTGTGTTTATACACTAATATATGTATACACACATTGCAATTTTTTAAAATCTGATTTTATCTAAATTGTTGATATTGTAAGATTTCTGTATTATCAAAACAGAGAGTTGGCTGTCGTTTACAGGAATTTATGTGCTGGAGATGAAAAGACTTTAAAAAAAAGAAGGAAAAAATATTGTTAGCTCCTTCTCGGAGTGATACAATTTCCTCGAAATTGTAAACTGTGAAACTGGCCAGGGGAACCAGAGAAGTCCATTTTTTGATGCAGTGCATGCTGGTAAAATCTTTGCAGCAAAGTAAACAGCAAGGCAGTTATATCTGCAAAACATAGGACAAAGATGCAATACTTTGAGTCAGTATGCCTCACTTTAAAATAATTTGCCTAGTTACCAGTCGCTTTTAAATAATGCAGAAACCTCAATGTTTCATCAAATCTTAGAGCTTTTTAGATCCAGAGAAGGGATGATTTCTTGGACATCACGTTTGTTTACCTTTCTCATTAGCTTAGCTAATTGGGTTCAGATGTTAATATACATTAAATCATCCTTTTTCTTTTAAATGCCTGTGAAGAACACTCAAGAGACAGGATTAGAGTATGAAAGCCTTTATGCACAAAATGTCTGTGGTCATGACCACAGCCATTCAAGCTCACACATATCAGCCATCCAGGGAATCTCACAGCTGCCTGACAGGGATCAGGCAAGAGGAAATATTAGGTAATAAAATCTCAGAGGCGTACTCAGTCTTTGGCTCCTCTCCATCTGCCAACAGGAGTGAAAAATGAGTACTGGTTCTACTGTGATATACATCTGCCCACTGGTCTCATAAAAAAAAGGCCAGTGAATAGCCATTACTGCATTTGGAGGATTTTACCCGCTATCTACTCTGAGCCCATTTGTTCCCGGATACATGTCATGACAATCAAGATCACAATTAGGCCTTTTTAAAGGTAAATATTTTACAGTTAATTAATCAACTGCCTGGTTGATTGTTTAAGGTAGTTGCTGGAGTGCTCTGGTGTCTCACACACGAGATGTGAGACATTTAAGCTCGAACTAATGACAGTGCTGATGAAAGCTCACACCACCCTGAGTCTTACTTTTGCCAGTGTGACTGTTGTGACAAAAGAGGAGTGACTTGCACACAGATGTAAGATGCCACCAATCCCCATCTCCTCCTGATAAGTTAAACGCTAGCTAGCATTTTCAGAGACCATAACAAAACACGTCCCCTTGATTTCCATCGCTCCTAAACTATTGACAAACTCTTCAGGTACTGTGGCAACATTCAGCCACTCACTTTTCTTGGGGATATAAAACAAATACATTAATTTTAAAGTTTGGTCAGTCATCTTTGCTTATAGCTAAAATGCTTCTCCAAATAGCCACAAGGCTAACTCATGGAGCAGGTTAGCCTCGGCAGCAAATCATGTTTAATTTCTTCCACCACCACTCTTGACATTGTTATGGAAGCTATTAAATTAACAGATTCCCGTGACAGTGTTTCATTTCTCATTATAACGAACAGGCAAGCAGCGAACACTGCAGAATTTTCATGAGCTAATGCCTTGTAATAAATCCATTAGAAAGCCATTGGTATCTAATTGTCTAATCACAATGAAGGCCTAGGAGTGACATGGCTGTAATGGGATTAAAGTAGATTGTAGTTCAATGCCTGCATTCTCTGATCCCTTCTGGAGATAGCAACAACCTTACAGGTCATTTCAGTTAATTTAGCCAGATTCAGAAGAAAGTAAGGAAAACCTGCTTTGATTAAATAGGCAAAAGAGCAGACACTGTTTTGTTTACACCTGAAAGAGATAAAGTGGATGTTATGGCTGGAAAAAATACAGCATTAACCTGAAAGTAATCTAAGGTATCAGTGAAGAGCTGTTTGCAGGATTGAATTTGGTTGTATATGAGGAATAGTTGCATGTGGTGTGATGAAGCAGGCAAAGTTCTAAGCATGCAGAAGGCACTGAGTTTTCAAGTTTATGCCTCTTCTCCCCATAGTAATTTGGCCTCAAAATCTGCAGCTCCAAGACCAGAAGCAGCCTTCTTCCTGATAAAAGCCTTTCTCTAAAACTATGCTTACTGACAATACAAGGGAACAGACTTGCAAACATTGATTCAGCGACACTGTGAGCTATTAGGCTTTCTTGCAGTGGATGATGTGGAAAAAAAGAAGTCATTGTGTCATGGTTTGACACTGGCCCAATGCCAGGCACCCACGAGTTTCACTGGCTCACCCTCCCCTACCCCAGCTGGGCAAACGGAGGGAGCAGAGGAGAAAGGGTTAACGGAGACTTCATGAGTGAGATAAGGAGAGCGGGAGAAAGTATTTCAAGGGCAAAACAGGCTCAATCTTAATTACTAAGTGAAATTTATTACTAACAGAATCAGAGAAGGATAATGAGAAGTAAAACAAGCCCTTAAAACACCTTCTGCCCCCCAGGCCCTCCGTCCTTCCCACCGACAGTGCAGGGAGGCAGGGCAGGGGGGTTTTGGTCAGTCCATCACCAAGATTTGCTTCCACTGCTCCAGGGGAAGAGTCCTTCACTCTGAGGCCGTGGGGTCCCTCCCATGGGAGACAGTTCTCTGTGAACGTCCCGCCGTGGGTCCACTCACGAGCAGCAGCCGAACCGCACCTGCTGCAACGTGAGTCCCTCCCACNNGGTCTCCCACTGGATCACAGCCTCCTCCAGGCATCCACCTGCTCTGGCGCTGGCACCTCCCCCACGGGCTGCGGGTGGATCTCTGCTTTCCCCGTGGATCCCCATGGGCTGCAGGGGCACAGCTGCTTCACCATGGTCTGCACCACGGCCCACAGAGGAATCTCGGCTCCGGCGCCTGGAGCGCCTCCTCCCCCTCCTTCTCCACTGACCTTGGTGCCGCCGTGTTGTTCCCTCACATGTTCTCACCTCCTCCTCTTCTCTGACTAGGAGCAAAAACTCGTGACCTTTGTTTCAATTTTCTTCTTAATATGTCACCACAGAGGCGTTACCAGCCTCTCTCATTGGCCTGGCTCTGGCCAGCAGCATGTCCATCTTCAGAGCCATCAGCCATTGGCTCTGCCGGACATGGTGGGAAGCTTCCAGCAGCTTCTCACAGGAGCCATCTCTGTGGCCCCCCTGCTACCCAAAACCAGGCCATGCGAAACCAGAACACATTGCTTTACTGAAATCATTTCAAGCACCTTGGAACATTGCTCAGAAATTTGTAATGCCAAACATGGAAAGATGCTTTACCCTAAACTTCATGTTAATGAGCTAAATGATTTCTACAGAGTTGCTGAAGATTTTCAGGAAATCCCTTTCCTTCAGAAATCTCTTTTGGAATTTCTCTTTAGCTTCTGATATAAGGTAATTGCACATTAGTAACCAAAATGGGGGAGTACATGTGAGCAAGGGGTAAGAGTTGGGCTGAAAAATCACAACAAATGTGTATATATTTAATCATAGTAGCTACAGATTCTTGGTTCAGCTTCCTAGTGTGGACATATCCAAAGTAATCTGTCAATGAGGCACTGGTATTCCAGGAATTGGGGACAGGACCAGTCTTAAAATAAAATACTCTGGTATCATGTGGTGATTATTCAAAATATTTCAATTTATCTGAGTGACACTGCAGTGTTTAGAACAATTACTGAAATAATTACTCTTTCAGAAGAGGAACAAATCTCACATGAAATCTGACCAAATTTATTTAGACTTTGCTACTTATTCCTTCCACAAAATAAAGGCTTCTGTGCCTGGACACTCCTAGTTTGAGAGCCTGTTAAATACTTGTAAAAATATTTTGCAGAATAAGGAAAAAAATAAACACAGGCCTTCACCTACTGTCATAGTCTAACCTCAGCCAGCAACTATGCACCATACATCAGGTTGCTCATTTTCCCACCAGCCCTTCTAGAGGGGAGAAGAATTGAAAGAAAAAAATTAAACCTTGAGGGTTGAGATAAGAACAATTTAAGAATTGAAACAAAGCAAAATAAAATTAAAACCACTATTTATTAGAATAATCATTATTATAATAGCAATAAAAATAATATTAGTTGTAATGAAAAAGAGAGAGAGGAATAAAACCCAAGAAACACAAGCAAAACACAGTTTCTCATCATCTGCTGACCGATGTCCAGTCTATCTCCCAGCAGTGATTGGCCCCATTACGGGTAACTGCCCCAGCTGGTTTACTGAGTATAGTGCTCCGTGGTATGGAATATCCCTTTAGCCAGTTGAGGTCAGCTGTCCTGGCTGTGCTCCATCCTGGTTTCTTGCACACCTGCCTGCTGGCAGAGCATGGGAAACAGAAAAGTCCTTGGCTTCAGGTAAGAACTGCTGTGCATCAACTAAAGCATCTAAAGTGTGTTGTCAGCATTATTCTCATACTAAATTCAAGCCACAGCACTGTACCAGCTACTAAGAAGAATATTTATTCTATCCCAGATGAAACCAGGACACGGTCATAGGCTGTGTTCAGGCCTTTTAGACAAATGTCACTCCTGTTTCCAGCATATGTTGTACTAACACCCAAACTGAATGTTTCCCTGAGTATATTTTTCCTTTTCATACTGTACTAATCTTGTAAATCCAGAAAACCACGAAACAGTTCAACCAGATCATTTCAATTTGATGGGAGGTGTCTCAAAATTTAAAAAGATTTTTAAAAGGAAAAAAAAATCAATGCTTTCTGAATTTTTGGCAGGTCATTTTTCTTTAGATGGTATCTTCTACTCTATGCTAAAGGTTCAGTGCAAGACTTGTGTTTCTCCACTAAAGGGCTTCTTCAAAAAAATTAAATACTGAATATATTTTATCAGAAGTGCTAGTCTGTGATGAAAAGAGTAGAGATATGTGATGTTTTAAAAACAAGGAAATTAAGGCAAACAGTGGCACAGACAGTGCAGTGAGACACACACACAGTATTGGCTTTGACAGGCTCTGTGAAACTGAACATGTCACTCCTGAAGTTACTGGGACCTCATGAGAGTGTGTCTTCAGCAGTAACTCCCTCTTCTGAAGGCTGTGGACCTATTGCATCTATCCTGATTCCATATTAGTGTAAGTGACTTTAAGGATTTACTCCTCATGCAAGCAATGTGATGCCACGATGATTTTTTGCCCTTTTTTTATACCCTTTTTATATACCTTTTTATATGGCTTTTATGTATCCTCAGTGCTTTTAGCATGCATACTTGTAACTCTTAAGTCTGATAACCTAGCTTAGACCTAATATTCCGTTAAGCCACGAAATCAAACATCCTGGAGGCCTCGCTGTTTGAGGCCAGGAAGCCCTATGCTATCCTGAGGGTCTTCCCTAGAACATCCTGTAAACTAAGATAGGCCCATCCAGGGAGGAATTCCATGGGATGGGGGGTTCATTCAAGTCTCTCATTGGGGAATCTTTGATAGATATGCTAATTTGCAGGGCCTATAAATTGTATACGTGATCTATTGTGTGTGTGCCTTTCGGTGGACTCCACCTGGACGAAGTGGTGCGCCTTTAAGGACCTTTAAATAAATACTGAGGTAAAAACCCCTTTTCCCTTAATCATGTTTGGCTCTTAATTTTAAGACAGGGAAAGGCAACAAATGGGCAAACCAAAATTGCACCTAAATTAATAAACCATGGCCAGGTTGCACCTGTCGAAAACCAGCTTCTGCATTTTTATATTAGTTCTTTGTTGACTTCAGCAACCTGATAGCCTAAAACAGGCACTCTGGTAAGGAACATGAAAGGTTTAACTGTACATTTATGTGTTCATCTTCAATCTTCAAAAGCTTGAAACTGAAAATCTGTGCACAAGACTCAGTGCATTTCTTCCAAGTAATTGGTTGTACTAGATCGAAAGAGCCAAGGTACCATATACTGTAATTTGTGTCTGTGGGTGATATTATCGACTAAGCTTATGCTCTACATAAAAACTGAAGTGCTGTCTAATGCCTTTAGTGTGACATTTGTCTTCATCAATTATCTCATTATTTCTTTTCTGCATTTAAATATATAGAAGCAACATCCTTAGTGTGCTTGGCCAGTAGTAGAGGTGATTCTCATGTTATGGAAGAAGGAGACTGTTTTCCACAATTTATATAATTTTATTTAATAATCACTAATTTTTAAAAAAATTCCATTTTAGCATATATTAAGATGCTAAACAACAGTGATAAAACCATCTCTATAACTTTTCTACTTTTCAGAATAAAACATTTCAAACACCTTTAAACTTCCCTCCTCCAATTTAAATTTGATAGCCTGGCAGTGCCTTTGTGTTGTTAGAGATATGCACTGTCAAAGATGTACCTCAAAATTAATCTGAGTGGACATCAAAAATATTATGAGTTCTTTGTATCTCAGATGAATCCAGAAACTAAGAACAATCTTACAGCTCTACAGCTCACTAGCAAAGACCTCCTCACCAAGCAGAGAGTAGTGCTATCCAATGTAGAAAAGGATAAAACAGGGCAGCTGGGTTTGGCTTTTCTCCCAGTGACCGGAGAACATAGAAAAAGCATTAGCAATTTTTTGTCTCTAAGTCATTTGGGTCACAAAATAATTATAATTTAAAAAATGTTATTGGCAAGGAAATAATTGGACTGATTTCAGCCTCCAGAAAGAGATTCGTGAAAATGCTATTTCAGAAAGCTGAGGTTAGTAGAGGAAGATACAGGCTGATAGCACAGCTGAAAATAAATATAAGAATTTTATTCAGAAGAGGGACAGGAGAGGGAAGGGGAGGGGTGGGAAGGGAAGGAAGGGAAAGAAAAGCAACAGGATCTAGCCATTACATATGTCTAGGCTTTTCCAAGTAACTTGATTCTCAAACATTATGACTGAAAGATGAACTCACTGAATAGTTTATCCTTCTCCTTACTAGCCTTTTAACACAATGAAGTAATTACTTAGCAAGTATTGCATGATGAAAATAGGTATCTTGTTGCAATTATGTTTATCTTTAAAAGACCTGCAGTTACTTCAGAATATAGGAGGGATCTTACAAAAAGCTGTCCACCTACCATGAAATTTAAAGCAGTTTCTGCCTGAAACATGGGGTTTGTCCTCTTGAACTGAGCACAGCAACTTCCGATTGTCTGTACAACACCTCTCAACAACTGCTTTCACAGTTTCTATGTCTCTTTTCTTACTTGCACCTTGAAAACTGCACTGGGCAAAGTCACTCCATCTAGGCTGCTCAAATTTCAGCATGTATTGTCGAATTCCCTTTGTTTTGGTTGGTGGCATATACCTGTGGTTTGCACCTGCATATAATATCAACAGTGACTGTGACAACATCCACCAATGTGTTTTAACCTCCACAAAAGTACTTCTTTCCTCCTATGCACTTTTTCTAAAGTTCAGGCTGAAATGGCATGCTTTGCAGCACGCTGGGGAGGTCACTAGCTTCAGTCACAATTACCCTGGAGAGGAGGTAAAAATTAAGAGACTTTGATGCCTTGCTGAGAGTGCTCATTGGGCTCTTTGTCATTAGTGCAGGGAATTGCAGGGGCGATCATATCCTTCTGAGTAAAGTCATATAACTGAAAAAGGGCCCTCAGCATCCTCGAACTGTCTTTACTATATCCCTGTGCTGTTCATTCAGCAGTTCACAGCTGGCCTCTGCTTAATATCGGTTAGGGACTAACCAAAGAAGGCAAGAAGAAATCCCCATACTGTATCCCAGAGTTTTAAAGGTTAAGCACCATTGTGACAAACAACAAGGAGCTAGTGTGAGGGTGTACTGCAAGCGTGCTCTCCAGCTGATGAACTACTGTATTTTTCACTGGCTGGACTTTTAAAAGGTCATTCAGGTAGAATGTCAGATAGAAATACAACAAAGTGGGAAAGTGAAGAAGTTACAGAGAACAATCATGAGAACAGATGTTGCAAAGACGCAGGTTAAACATATGTTATTGAGTCAGAATAATATCCCCGCTGGCCTTTGGGACGTTCTTCCATATCAAGTCTGTACTGGAGCTTTTAGTGATGATGACTGTTAAAAATAACAAAAGGTAGATTAAAAATTATTGGGAGAACTATCTTCTAAAGAAGAGGGCAAAAGAACTTTGTTTCCCTTGGGAACCATGGAAAAAAAGAGGTTAAATAAGAATTTCCTCCACTGCAATTGCTTTGTGCTTTTATTTTTTTCCCTTTCCTTTTTGAGACGGGGCAAAAGCACAGGAGGAGTTACTTTATGTGTTCTGATTTATTTCTTTACCAACGTCCAAAAACATTTGTCCAATTGTAACTGAGGGCAGGAGGCTCACAGGTTGAAGGGTGCAGGGAGGAATGATTCAGCTGGTACGGCTACTAAAGGAAATGTCCGTGTCTCCATGGAGGGCGCTAGTAGATAATTAAGCCACTAGGTTTTTTGGTGAAGGCTGAAACATGAGATAAATTTACTGGTTTTTATTTTTTCTGTCTATTTAGAGCAAGATGAGCAAAACAAGGTGCACTATGACTACCTAAGGAACCATTCCAGCATCACTGGCAATGGGACTTCTGAGTCTTGCTTAGTGAGGTATTTATATTGCAGAAGCAAAGAATCAAGAGAAATTTCTCTGACACATAGTTTGCAGGGAGCCAGTATTAGTCCAAAAGCCAAACAGCTGGCAGATTGTTAGTCACTGCTCAGTGCCTGAAGCTAACCTAGATTCCTTATACCCCAATGCTTGCTTTAAGAACCAGTTTCTCAGAAGTAAAATTCCTCTGAAAGGCAGAGACAAAAGATTCACATACAAAGGAAGTCATCAGCATATGTAAGGCTTAAATTGCCTATAAGCCTAGGAGAAACACTAAAAAGTAGGAAGTGGTTTCACAAAGATATAATTTGTTCTTTCTTGTTTTGTGATACATAGCTAGACAGGAGTTAAAATACTCTACAGAACGGAATTCAAGATTTCACTTGTGGTCATACTTCATATTAAGTAGGTGTAAAAGTGAGATTATAACTGCCTAAAAGTAACAGAAAATTCAGTAAATAATTTATTAAATTACAGATTTTCTAGATTGTTTATAATTACTATGACTTCTTTGATACTCTTGTAGAAACTCTGAAATGTACTGTTCGTGTCTGGAAGATAACATTGGTTTATTAGCTCTGGAACCTTAGCAGAACTGGTGATCTTGCTAAACATAAATAGCATTATTTTAAAAGGGGTTTAGAATTAGTATAGTCATTACCAACTAAACTACAATTAAATATCTCCAAGACAAGCTTGTCAATGGTCTTTGTTTTGAAATGAGGAGAAAATTGTATATGTACTCTTAAAAGCTTCATCTTTCAGCAATTTTCCCCATCAGAAGACTCAGAAACCAAACAATTCCTCCCACTCACCACCATGCCGCCCCTTGCTTTAAAAAAAAAACAAAAAAAAAACAAACCTATGAAAAACCACTCTTTTCATTTGTTATGAAAGAGGAAAAAGATCTCAGAAAATTTAGTAGCTGAGAAAATAGTTGGAACTTCTTTTTGCATCTAGGGGAGAGAAGAAAAAACTCAACACAAAAAAGAACCCATAAATTTTTATTACCAATGCCAGAAGACTTTCACAGTAATGCTTTTTGGTCTTGAGAGTTTCTTCCCCTCTTTTAAGAAATTTGTTTTACATGCTTCCTTGAAGCCATCTCTTTTTAACAGAATGAGTTAACATATCACACTGAAACAGTACAGTTTATCATACTGAGATAGGGTGGGAAGGAATTTCTATGTCTTGAATGTGTTTTCAAATAAAATCCAGTAAGGCCAGATTTGCCTAAACATAATTTTCTCCAGGTTATTCTGGAGGAATAAAAAAATTAATAGAGAAAATTCAATGAGAAGATATTTAATTATAAAAGTAAAAAAAAAAAAAAAAACAGAACCAAACCACCTGAATTTTTATAGTATTCTTTTAAAGAATACATTCATCTGAATAACAGATTAGGAATTAAGGGTTATGAGAAACAGAGAAAGTGCTATGTGAAAATCTTTTAGAAATGTACATGTCAGCGAAATTAGGAATATTACTGAAACGAGAATATTGAATCTGCAGCTGCAGTGACTGGGACATTGTTACCTCTGGTTTTCTATCTCAGAAATTATGAGCAAAAGGTCCTAAAAAAGAAAAAATTCTCCTTTAGTTCTGAGGAACCCTTATTCTGGCTTTGGAGGAAAAGGAATATTGGGGCTACATCTTCTCAAAAAGGGCAAATGCTGAGGCTGAATGAAAATTCCCCCCACCATGTTACATCTCCATTAATTTCTGGTTCACTTCCATACTTATGTTTCAAATAACCTGAATGCACATTTTCTTCCATCAGTCTCTGGATTTACATTGCAAATAAATATATATGTATGGACATGTTTTTCTGGAAAATTGTTGTTCTACAATTATGATTATGTGGAAGATTCCTTGGTTCTCTGTAACCTTGGAAATAGTTTTGGATCAGTTATAAACAAATAAGGATTTACGAAGAGGTACTCCAAATGTCACACCATGTCTTAATCCTGGCTGGAGGAACCATTTGATTAATTTTTTGTCACACATTTTTGGTGAGTAGCAATCAACAACTGCTGATGGAAAAGCAGGCTGAGCCTTTTTCCCCTAATAAAGCCCTTCCAGTTACCTCTGGGAAACAAATACAGCAAAGGAAGAGAATCAGAAAAGTGCCAAATATTAGAGCAATTTTGCTTCATTTCTGCACTCTGCAAGCAAACGATAGCACCTCTTTTCTCCTCTTCTTCCTGTTTTCCAAGTCCTTCTCCTATTTGTGTGCCAGGGAGAGCAAAGATGAAACACCTGCAGTATTTGCTCCAAAAGTCTGGTGGAAGATCTGAGGAAGCTTTGAGAAAGCAGATTAGGAGATGACTGGAGCAGGTTGATAGGTTTTGATGTGCTTGCTGGGATACAGAACTGGAATAGATAATGCCCAGGCAGGGATTGCAACAATATTTTTCAGCTATTAACCCAACCAAGGCCTGTTCTTTATAAAGCAAAGACTGATCTTACATAAGACTATCATTCCAAAGACTGATGAAGTACTGGACCCTAGACTGTCTCCTGTTGAGAATGTTCTTATATTGCTAGATCTTGAGAATCATAACCCAGACATTTCTAAAAACATTGAGACTTTCATGTTTCTTTTAAATTTATTATTTTTTCTGCTTTCTTGCTTATTCATGCCATTCTGCTGTCTCTCCTTGTTGCATTTTTCACCACATATCCTTAGTTTAATTCATTTTTTTGAAATTGCACAAATATCGTAGGAATCCCCACAGTTCTGCTGACCACTTTTAATTCAGAATGTTTTACTTCAGGACTTAAACATTCTTGTATTAGACCTCAGGAGAGTATCGTATGAGCACGAGCTCAGTAATATGTTTGACTATAAATTACATTTGAGAAATATCATAATGATTTCTTTTACCTTTTGTACTTATTCCAGGAGAAAACCTACCAAATGAAGAGTGTCTCAGAGGTCATGATGCCTACAGCTGATTATGAGCTGTTTCCTGGATTTGTCTCTACAATAATACACTTTTAACTGGAAATTATAGGTGAAGAGATATCAAGTATGAATAGGTCCTGAAAAATCTGCTTATATACACTCTGCTGGCGATGTGGTTTTCAGTAGCACTGCAGCTTTATGAAATTTGAGAATTTTCTGCTCTGATAATGTCTCATCAGTGACATTCATACATATTATTTTCTCTATGCACAAAAGGCAATTTTCATAGATTTATATCACACATGCAAAATATACAATTGCACTGGTCAGAAATAGATGTTAAAGAATGAAGTTGTTTACTAGAAAACATTGAGATCTAAGTAATGAAAAAGCTCTTTTAAAACAATAGAAAAGTAAGGACTTGAGCAGAATCACAAAGGGAAAAAAACTGAAAAAGCCTTTCTTTTAACAGGGCATTTGTGCTCTGTGCAGAAGGAAATTGCCAAAGCATAAATATAATCCCTGGACCGTGTTGCAGATGTGTGATTTAAGGTCACTTAAAGAATCACCAGCAACTGTATCAGCAAAAGCAGGTTTAATATAAAAGCGAAAGCACAGCAAAGTTTGTTGTCCAGGTTCACTCTACTACTTATTAGACAATAAAGTATGCAGAGAAAATCAAACAAAAATCCAAAATGCAAAAAACTGAAATAGACCCAAAACTATCTACTTGGAGGCTGGTATGGGGAAAAATTCCCCTTGAGTTCAGTGAAATACTCACTTTGGATGCCTTTGCATCTTCTTAATGGGGGAAGGCTTGAGTCTGGAGGATTGGGGGTATCAGCCCAGGATCCATCATCACCATCATCATCATCATCATCGTCATCATCAACATTCCGCGATCCACCAAGTATAGCAAACTTGAGACCTCACTAGCTCCGAGAGGCATCGCACTCAGAGGGAGGTTGCTGGTTGCAAGCTGCTGTGGTCCAGGAGAGCTCAAAGGGTCTCTCTCACCTAGGACTGCTGCTTATAGGGTCACAAGAGATTTGGTTTCAGTCAAAATAATTTTCCATCCTGGCCACAATGCGAGTCAGTAACTTTCTTTGAAAGTCTGATAATGAAAATCTTACTCTATTTGAGATGTTATGCAGTCAAGAAAAATAAGTTTCCAAGGCTGGTTGTTAAAAACCAGGAGCTCATTAGACAGCACCAGTTCCTGGGAAGAGAATGTGTTTCTGATAAGCTCTAGAGGGGCTCAGCACAGGTGCAGTTCATAAAAGCCGAGGAATAACGAGTATTTCTCAGATCGTGAAGTGGCTTGAGGCAGCGGAGGGAAGCACCACCACACTCCAGTAGCTACTCTTCACATCCAGCATCTAGCAGGTCCTTTATCCTACTCACATAATTTGGCTCAATAATTTCTTTTTTTTTCCTTTGGGTTCATTTTGCCTATTTTATTATTTTTCTTAAACTTTTCTCTTCAAGTCTAGTGTCACTACATGAAGTCAGAGAGCAGCAATCTTCAAAAGCAACAGTAATCCCTTCTCTCTTGAGGATTCAAAATTTCTACTAATGGAAGTAGAATAATTTCTGAGGGAATATTTTGAAGTGTTTAACAAGAGTAAAGGATGAGCTGATATTCATTAACTTCCAGATTTTTCATTTGAAAGTAAAGAATACAAATCACTTAAAGAAGACAGATGTGAGAAAAGTACTACATAGAAAGGTACTTAAGCTCAGAAAATTATTTCTAAATGACTATGCAAATTTATTTAAAAAAGAGCCACTTCTATTGCAGCATGCCCAAAAGGAATATATATAATATTGCAATATACATTTAAAAAAAATATTTGCCTTTATATAAGTTAGGTGACTGAAGTGCAGATATATAAAGTGTATGTAATGTAATATTCAGCAAAATAAATAAAGCAATACTCTTTGAGCATCAAGGAATGCAAAGGCTCAGATAAGTACATAAAAGGTTAAAGGTCTTTTGTCTTTTGTTTTCCCATAAACTAAAGAATTTTGTGAAGATACCAGACACATACAGAAGTGGATGATTATTTGTTTGGATTGAGGGAAAACTGGAGAAAGAAAAAATAAGAATTCATATGCAATGTTTTTCATAAATCACAGATCTCTAAATAAAAGTTTGGAAGACAAGTAAGATCGCAATGGTTTGTTTTAGCAATTACAGTCAACACATTTAAGACAGCTAGATGCATTTTTGAAGATATTTATGATCATTCTTGTTTGTTTAAATGGCATTTGTTCATGAGATTTGTTTGTTCATGAAAAAAAGGCCATTTTTCTAGGATCTGCTGATACAAAAGACTCATCAGCCTGCACTCACTGTCTGCATAATGATGGAAGTCCTCTGCCCCTATATATATGCTTTTGCTCTGTCACGCAATAAAATTGCCTGTTTCCTCTGATTGATTTTTGGATTCAAAATATGATGAGTTTTTGTAAAAGGACACCATGGACTCACACATGTCAAAGAGGTTGTTTTGAAAAAGCTAGATACGAAATGCATTAAAAATGAATGAGATGCAGAGGCCTATGTGGATAAGAAAAAGAACACTGGTGTTTGGATACTTTTCTATCCAGCAAATCTGAATTCAAGAGTTCAGTGAAGAACCAAAAACTAATGGTTGTTTGCCATACTACATAATTCTGGCCTACATGTCTCATCAATGTTGTGTGATATTTTTGTTACCCAATCCACTAATTTAATGGGCAGAGTTGGTATTAGTTGCCTCAATGTGTCCATTTCATACTAGGATGTTTGCCTGGAGTTGTTCAACAGTTCTCAGCTATTGTCTTCTCACAGCAGAAATGTTTCTTTAATCCTCTTGGAGAGAATTTCAGCCTCAAAGAACAAGCTATGTAACAGGAGTCCTGTTTTTCTGCTTTCCACCCACTTCCTTCTCCCCAAGTGCTTATTAGAGTTTGTGTGTTATTTCACGGATATAACTCATACTCTGTCCTTTTGATAGCAACTTTAATTTCCAGTTCAAATGGTGATGCTTGAACATTCAGCTGCAAATCTCATCTCAAGTCTATGAAAAATTTATCAACCATTCATCAATTTGCAGTCTATATTGAGGCAACATCTAACAGCAACACTTAGAAGGCAATATGTTTTTTTCTCTGTAAAAACATTTTTTCTTTCTTTTCTTGGATACCAATTACATTATTTAGAAAAATGAAACAAAAATTCTCCAGATCATTTTGACACCTCATGAGCTTCAGTGCAAGATAGGATGCTTATGAGATTGTCTCTGTGTGTTTGCTCAAAAGGAAAAATATTGAATATGCATTCTAAATTACTTCAGTAGCAAAATTATCAGTGGTGTCTTTCTTGAGACATCATTGCATGAACACTCTACACAAAATTAAATCAAAAACAGATTGATATTTGGTTTTCTTATACTTCTTCCGTGGGACCAGCATGTGTGTTTTCATACTTCATCTTACCTATATGATCAGACCTCAAAAGACCCAAAGACTGACTATTTCTTTAAGGTCATAAAAATATGGCTTCTCCTGACATTCCACATATTTCAGAATATCAATTTATCTTGTTGCTTCTCTTCCTGTGACAATTAAGCTGCCAAGCTCAACAA
Source organism: Oriolus oriolus (assembly GCA_013400235.1). Lineage (NCBI taxonomy): Eukaryota > Metazoa > Chordata > Aves > Passeriformes > Corvidae > Oriolus > Oriolus oriolus. The sequence goes on along the minus strand of VXBT01009389.1, from coordinate 13,109 downwards.
GTCTGACAAATGTTCCAAGGTGATGTTGCTCCATTTATACTTCTGAAATTCATTCCCAACTGACTGAGTCAGTGTAGAGAAATTTAGCAGTTTGTTTTTCATGTTTTATTTTTTCTAGTGCTGAGAGTTGTTTTAGGGGCACTGAAAATTTAGAACTGCACAGACACAAGAAGCATGAGCTGACCTAAATGCCAGCCAGAATACACATTCAGAGACTTAAAGGCTCCTGAAAACACAATCCCAACTTTTGGTATGCATTTAGAATAGTAAGTATAAAATACTAAACCAACATATTGAAAGCATCTCTGCCCACCACTGAGCACTTGTAAGACAATGGTCAACTAATAAAGTTCAAAATTTTTTGAAAATTCTAAAACAAAAGATAATTGAACACAAAATCATGCAGGCCCATCCATTCAACAGTGCAGGAGAAACAAGTTGGTCAGACCTTTCTTTTTTTTGTGTGTTTTATGTGTCAACAACATTTTTTTTCTCCTGTGAAATCTGTTCTCATACTAATGGAAGAAAAACAATGTTCTTCAGTAAACAGATGTGGATCAGCTTAGGAAAACTAAAGCCCTGATAGAATTAAATCTGGCCAGGGACGTTAAGGGCAAAGAGAAAAGCTTACGTATGTATGTTGGTGGTAAAAGAAAGCCTAGAGAAAATGAGCCTTCTCTAGAAAGAAACGGGAGACCTGTTTATCTGGAACATGGAAAACGGTTGAAGAACTCAAGGACTTTTTTGCCTCAGTCTTCCCTGGTAAATGCTCCAGCCACACCACACAAGTCACAGAAGGGAAGGGGCAGGGACTGGGAAAATGAAGAACTGACAGCTGTAGGTAGAGATCAGGTTCAGGACCATCTCAGGAGCCTGAAGGTGCACAAGCCTATGTGACCTGATAAAATGCATCTGTGGGTCCTGAGGGAACTGCCGAATGAACTAGTTCAGCCACTCTCCATCATATCTGAGAAGTCTTGACACTCCAGTGAAGTTCCTACTGACTGGGAAAGGGGAAACATAATCCCATTTTAACAAGGGAAAAAAGAAAGACCTGAGGAACTACAGTCCAGTCAGTCTCACTCCGGTGCTTGACAAGATCATGCAGCAAATCCTCCCAGAAACTACGCTAAGGCACATGGAAAATAGTGAAATGGTTGGTGACAACCAGTATGGTTTCACTAAGGGTAAATCATGTCTGACAAATCTGGTGGCCTTCTATGATGGGATTACATCTTTGATGGATAAGAGAAGAGCAATGGATGTCATCTACCTGGACTCGCGCAAAAGTCAACATTGAACCACGTGATATCCTTGTCTCTAAATTGGAGAGACATGGATTTGATGGATGGACCACTCAGTGGATAGAGAATTGGTTGGGTGGTCACACTCAAACAGTTGTGGTCAACAGTTCAATATCCAGGTGGAGAGCAGTGGCTTGTGCCACTCCTCAGAGCTCAGTATTGGCACTGGTGCTGTTCAGCACTTTTGTCAGTGTCCTGGGCAGTGGGATCAAGGGCAAGTTTGGTGTGGTCAACATGCTGTAGAGAGAGGATATCATCCAGAGAGACCTTCACATGCTTGAGACGTGGGCCAGTGAAAACTTAAGGAACTTCAGCTTCCAAATCAAGCCATACTATGAGACCATGAAACCTGAATACTACTTCTTAAATACTGCAGATCAATGACCTATAGGCAGGTGAGCTCATCCTGCTAATCTGTAGCCTTTCATGAAGCTATATAAACTGTTCTGAGTACACAAACTGAGTATTCTTCTGCACAAATTTTTGCTTTTTGAGGAAAATAATTTTTATGTATTTACTTGCACTAATTCATTACTTAAACTGGGTTAATACAGTAAGACTTCTTCTGACTATATATTTAGTGAGAACATATTGCCACACACAGCATGAGCCCTGAGAGAAATCTATTTATAGGATAAATGCCTCCTCTACTCCATTTGCTATACAAAATACATCCACACACGTATAAAAAACCTTGAGATGCAGAGATGTGTGAACACTCTATATTTTAAAAGGTTTTTCCATTCCAGCAGCTCTAATTGCCTATGAACTTGAACTTTATGGTTCAAATATTATTCCCATGCTATGATCCAGACAGTCCTAAAAGCTTCCAGAGGTTTGATGCTAGAGTTATTTATCTTTCGTGTAACTTCTGGTAAACAATACCAAATCTGCGTTATAAATAAATTGCATCTTACACATTTAATTGGGAAATTTTGAATTTCAGAATAATGTGTGCCTCCCAGTCTACCAAGTAAAATCATCAACAGCCATGCTCTAGTTTCCAGAAGAAAAAAATGCTTTAGCTGTTGCTAAGTTACGCTGAATACCCGTTGAATTACACATAAAACCTATGTTAATTCCAAATACAGTCATTATGAGTGGCACCATTACAAAGAATGTTGAATAGATTTGAAATAATAGAAAACCAAATTAAAGAACTGCCATCACCTTTCGCTACATTTTTGTCAGCATTTCTAAACTTTTTTTTTTAAGATAGCTTAGCTGTCAGGTAAAAAAAAATTATAAAGTAGCCTCATTGGTTCTTTCACAGTAAAAACCTCTGTGATATAAGGGCCAACTGAAATTTCAAAGTACAAATCAGAGAATGAAAACAAGGAAGAACAGCTGGGCTATGCTGATATATACACTACATTCAACACAAATTCAAACCAGTTATATTTTCCTGTGCTTTTAAAACATGTTCTAACTTGTCACTGTTCCTTCTGCCACTGCTGGAATTACATCTTGGACTGAACCCAAGGAAGTTTTAAAGTAGGACAGCTCCTACCAAGCAGGTGATAGTAATTTCTCTTCACTGTCACAGTCCTGACTCTCTGGTCCAAGGTGCTGTCATTTGGAGCAGCACTGACACTTCTGCAGCAGGCCAGATCTGTGCTCAGAGCCAGTGCTTTCCAGTGTAGGACAAATATTGTATTTCAAGAATTCCAGGAAAAGAAATCTAAACCACATTCACAATGAAGCTGTATAAATTTGTTGGTGGGATTACACGAGGTATTTGGCTCAGCATTAGGGATTGATGATTAATATGACATGATGACCAAGGAGATCACATCCAGACCTTTGTCTCATGCTTCGGTAGGTTGCCTAGATATAACTGCTTGGACTGCCCACAAGGCTAAGAAAAATGACACAGGACATTTCTGAATTTGCAGACATATATTCTTAGAAACTTGCTTAGGACGCTCCCACAGGACTTCCTGTGCTTCTCATAAAGTAAGGATGAAAGTTGCTATCCAGCTGTGCAGAAGGCATGATCCCTGTAAGAACAAGAGCTTTGCAGATGACATTACTAATGCCCTAGTTATTAACTGCATCAGTACATATCATATTCTGTATTCTTTTAAAGCTAAAATTCCATTGTAGCTGAAATGAATATTGCTATTTGCCCCTGCAGGTGACACACCAGTGCCTGTAACAGTTCTACTTGTGCTACTGGTAGCAATGCTGCAGTCTTCATGGGGGCTATTGTCTCTTTGCATGATATTTCAGACCACAGATTCTACCTATATGGACCACGCATAGCTGCAGTAAGAGTGCTGTCCAGAGGGCAACAAGTGCTAGAAAAGTCCATTGTCTAATAGTTTCCATAAGATCTGTCTTGTACTATCAGTATAATTACAGCACAAGTTTGCCACTTATCACTTACTCAATAGAATAGAATAGAATAGAATAGAATAGAATAGAATAGAATAGAATAGAATGGAATATTTCAGTTGGAAGGGACCTACAATGATGATCCAGTCCAGCTGCCTGACTTCAGGGCTGACCAAGTCAATGTATATTGTTAAGGGCTTTGTCCAAATGCCTCTTGAACACTGATAGATTTGGGGCATCAACTACCTCTCTAGGAAGCCTGTTACAGTGTTTGATCACCCTCTCAGTAAAGAAATCCTTCCTGATGTCCAGTTTGAACTCTGGTGCAACTTTGAACCATTCCACACATTCTGTCACCGGATACCTGGAAGAAGAGATCAGCAGCTGCCTCTCTACTTCCCCTCCTCAGGAAGCTGTATAAAGCAATCAGGTAGCCTCTCATCCTCCTTTTCTCTAAACTAGGCAAACCCAAAGCCCTTAGCCACTCTACATAGGACATTCCTTCCAGCTCTACATTCTTACAGCCACTACTCCTCTGAAACTTGTGAGTCTGACCTTTCTTCCTCATTCTATCACCCAGATCCATTGTACTGTGCTATGATTCACATTTCTTGGTTATTAAAAGACTTGCAAAAGAAAATCACTGGTCAGAACCCTCTCACTCACAGCTGTGAAGATAAGCCTCTGATTGTGCTTCACAAGTTTAGCAAACAGAGGTTAAGGCTTAACTATTTGAATATTATATTCAGCTGGGCCATTAATAGCATAGCTGATAGCACAGACAGCAGAGGTGCAAATCCAGTCACTCCCACATTTTTCAAAATGTATGCCAAAGCATGGCGTAGTCCATGATCCAAAATGCAAATATCATGTCTGTGTAAATTGTCATGATTTGACTCACTGCCACGCTGACAAACATACTGCTTTGTTCAGGTATTTAAAAGCTTGACTGTAACAAGCTATCGGCAAATAGCAGTTTCCTCCGTGCTCAAGCAAAGCAGCTGCCAGTTCTTATCAGAACTCTCTGGAGTGCAGCACTGACTACCATGGGTTCTTCGCAACCCTGCCTCAGATACTTTGTACAAATGCAACTTTTCCACTTGCATGTCCATATTACAAAAATAAAATATGCCTCTTGGCTGCTTTTAGCATTGTACCATACATTCACAAGTAGTCTTCAGACTGATTCCACTGAAATGTTGTTACAAGTCAGACACAGTCACATTCTTTAGGCAAATCTGATTTTTTAATTTCAAAATTCTCATGACCTTATTTCTACCTTTGAAAGGCTTTGCTTTGTCATTCCTTTATTCTCTTATCCTGTGTCCTGACTTATGGCCAAGCACCGATAAATACTATAGTATTTTACCCATATTTGCTCCACCTCATTTTTATCACCTTCTTCTGCAAAAGTGTGCAAATGAAGATCTGCAATTCAGATTAATCTTTAACTCCTGTCATTCTCTTTGGATGTTTTAAGATGAAAATACGAGGGCTTTGTGTTCCAAATACAGATATTTTATTACAAAATCTGCAACATTTTCTGTCATTTGCATGCAGTTGGACCTATACAAAATGCTTACTACTAATAGCTTACAATGCTTACTAGTAGATGCAAAATGTGTCTCTGTGCTGCTGCATTGATATTTCTTGAATTATTCCTGCAGTTATGATTGTCTTATAGATGCAAGGAAGTATCTATCAGTACTTTGGTCATTGTTATTATTATACTCCATTTTCACTATATCTCGTATTGGGTTTTTTCTGTCAGAAATGATGATATCATTCAGGCTTGCTGAAGATCACTATAGTGAAACAACTTATTTCTTGCTTTCCCTTCACTCTTTCAAGTCCTGTCCTTCCATTTCCCAGAGATGTTCTTTGAGCCTGAGTGTGTATTTTAGCTGGTCATAATCTCAAATGAAACTTGGAGCTCCTTTGGATGGTGTTAGGACTATTAAATGCTTTACGGTTTTCACTATTTTGGATCAGATCTAATGCTTCCTTTTTCTAAAGCACGATCAAAGTAATTCATATGCACTACTCTGATTTGCATTTTGTTGTGATTCAGTTTTAGGTGACATTTCCTGCATTTGTAAACACTGTGATTAAGTTTTTGTTGTGCACTTTTCTTGTGCTGAAATGTACTAAAATGTTATAAAAGTTACTTTGACTTCCATCAGACCTTCTAACATGTCATCCTTCTGGAATATCTTTTGTGCAGTAGGGTACTGTATACTGAATAGTCTTTTGAAGTGCCATCTTAAGAGTGCTGAAAGTGGTTAGCTTGCTAGTTTCTTCTTCCTGATTCATCTTTACACTTTGTGTCTGATTAACTTGTTCATTTGGGAGTGATGTTGCAATACAGCAAAGAACCGTCAAGTTTTCTTATTATTGTTTCAAAAGTCTGCGCAATCTAATATTTGCTTATCTTCTGAATACATCAAACTTACCTACCATTCCTCCATTTTCCTAATGAAAAGTATCGAAATACATTTAATGTCAAAATTCTTTGGCCCTAGCTATTTTTGGCGATTCATATATTACAGGCATTAAATTGGCACCAGAAGTATGGACAATTGAGTTGCCATTGTTCTGGTAGGTATCCAGTACAACTTAAAGCCTTGTCAAGGTAAGACTTAATTATTTTCACTTGTTTGTGTTTATGGGTACCCTGTGTAGACTCCATGGACAGATCCATTTTCATGTACTGATTTCATTTCAGGGTTATTTTTGATAGGTACTTATTATACAAATATCTAGTTATTGACATTTTTCTTGAACACACTATTAGTGTTCTATGTGGACTGAATATTCAGTGAATGTGCCAAATCATATGAACACAGACACAAGCAGTGGTGTGTTGTGATCTACCTTTTTTCTTAATGCAGTTTCAGGGATGCAATTACTCTGATGTATTGAAAAACCTGAGGCTTTCCTTTAGACCCATTTTAACTCGTTAACATAACTTCATCATTCTATGTTCTTTAACCTGCCTTGCAGGCAAGAACACTGCATGACCACTCCTGAGTCGCTGTATCCTGCAGTCACATCCCACTGCACACCTTGTACTGTTCTGATGACAAGACATCCATGCCAGGAGGTTTGTGCCGTGACATATCATGACCATCTTCCCTAGTTTGGCACTTAGGCAATAAGATGAAACTGATACCCACTTCAAGCCTGACATGTCAAAGTGTTTGCTCTAATTTTTCTTGGAATAATACACATAGCATACTATACTGAACCTATCACTCCCTTCTAACATCTGTGCTTGCTCATGCCACTACATGTATGGCACTAAATGTTGTTACTGCCATTAGCAAGAAATCTCATTTTCTCTTCGGATGTCTCACGTACACTTTTGTTTTGAAAACAAATTTTGAACAGTGCCTTTTAGTACCTGATGTTGATCTCATTGTTTTATCTCCTTTATTATTTAATGATAATCTATGAACTCCACATGGTCAAATGTCCCCTTATTAAGTGTCAAAATAAGCCTTGGGTCCCTGCACAGGAAACTTTTCTTAGTAAGGCCTGTATTTCTGCTCTGGCGAGCTTAACTTTGAACATTCATTTGCTGTCTATTTGTCCACAAGGAACCACGCCTCAAATGATAACTCAAGTGCTACTTTCTTCCGTTTATATGATTTATCTTTAGGGGCTTCCTATTTCCAATTTCATAACAGCCACCTGATGATTTTCCACATTAATTTTATGCTGGGGATTTAAAACATATATATTTTTTCATCTTCAAATTTACTTTTTTATTTTCATCTTTCTCACAGAAGTATTGATTTCCACAGGGAAAATGAACTTTTTTCCTTACAATTATTCAAATCAAGTTCCTTGTTCACATCTCAGAGGTGCTTTACACTAGAAGATTTTGTCTTAGGAACAATTCAAGAAGTAACATCATATTTTGCTATGCAGTTTCTTTGGGATTACCGATATGATCAAATGAAACAGTTTATCAAATTAACACAAGGTTTATGCAAGGGAAAAAAAAGAATCTGAGAAATTAGAACACTGATTGATGACAAACTATCCATGTGATTCTCAAAATGAGAAATAGTAAATAAGAAGTTGTGGGGGGAATATAAATGAAGGAAAGCAATGGTCAAAAATTTAAAAAATGAAGGAAAATAGGAGGATGCTAATATTAACAAAGAAATGTTCATATGTTCTGGATATTCCTGGTATAATAAAATACAACAATAATGACAACAACAACAACAAAGAAAACAGAAAAAAAATTGGAAACTATATAATTTGGTGTAATTTACAAGCTGAAACAAGCTACTTTAACAGTTCAGATTCCACTGTAGCAATTTCCTGCCATTACATTTCCAATCTCCTTTTAAAATCTGTCCTTATTCCTCTTTTAAGGGACCAATTTAGTGTTGCCATTAGCATTTGATGTTTTGTTACCAAATGATTTTACATATATAATAAAGTGTGCTGAGAATATTAAGCCTTTCATTTCGCTTATCTCCAGAATTTTCCAGACAAATATTTCCACTACAAAGAAAAATACACTAGACACAGATTTTTTCCTAAGTTAAACCCAAGGAAATTGTCCCTTCTCTGTCCAGCTCTGGGAGCCTTTATCCAGCAGAGGTTATAACTTCCACTATGACAAGTGATTACTTTTGAGGTCCCACAGCTCATACATCATAGTATGGGAAGAATTTTATGGCTATGTTTGTCATCATCATTTGCCAATGGAGTCTGAGAGAAAGAGGGGAATGCTTCCATTTTCACCATTACTTTCAGAAAAAGAGAAACAGAGCTTCAGACAGATACAATAATACATGAGAGTTCAACATACTTCACGTTTAATCTAGTGTTATCAAATTAAAATATTTGTTTTATATTGTCAGGCCTACTATGCATTATAATTTCTTTCAGCAGATTAAGTCCTTGAAGGGAAATTTCCTTCCTTATGTGGGCCAAATATTGATCTGTTTTCTGTCTTAAATGCCTTGTCAGACCATGATCTTTGTTTATTCATGATTTTTCATATTTTACAATGGTGATTAATTTTTAATCCACCTTTGTCTGAACAAGACTAAAGACCATTACGTGTTCTACTTCATAAGTGACAGAAATGTCTGAGTGTTTCAGACTATTGCATTTATTGAGTCCATTTACTTTCTACCATTCTGTAAGGAATACCTTTTTTGTTCACAAAGCTGGTATTTCAGGAACCACTGTATCAATAAATAAATTGCTCTGCTTCCCAGCCCCCACACCCCATCAGTCTCTCTGGGCTTGAAGAGTTGCATATAACCACCCTGTAATAACTGAATTTCAAAACACTGCTATTATAAAATCTGTTTGTTTTTTCTGCTTAGGACACTGACACATGCAATTTCCCTTTCTTGATTGCAGTCATTGTGTTGGGGTGAGAGCTAGAGCACAAGTGAGAGGCTTCCCAATAAAATAGCATCCTTTCTCTATCATTCTCACCGTCAGGAATATCTGGGATGAGTGCTTTGGCTTTGTCTTGCAGAATAAATAAAAACCTCATTCTTTTTTTTTTTTTTTTAAGGCCATATTTTCAATTACTTTTCCCAAGTGTTATTAAAGAGAGATTTCCAGCTCTTCTCACTAAGGCAGAGCCAGAAGAAAGAGAAAACCCCCAGAATTATGAATGTGAAACTGTAAGTTATTGAGCAAACAAGCACAAGACATTGCAGCTTTATTGCATGAGAGTCAGCCAGAGAATGAAGCTTTGATAGGGACGATTTGTGAAAATGCCAAGTAGTAACACTCTCTACATTCATGACCTTATCCAAATTTTAGCCCTGGCAGCCACTTCTGGAAATGATTCAAACCTGGGCTCAGATTAATCAAGTTTTAAATCACTGTATCAATGGGAACAAACCAACATCTCTTCTTATCTCACCAGTTTATGCAGAATCCTTTCTTGATTATCCTGACTGTTGCAAAGGATTAGAACTACTTTTTTTTGTCCAGATCAAGCTTTAATAACTGTAATTTGACCATTCTTTGAATACCATCAAATATGAAGACTTTTTTTCCCAAAGCCAGTTGACTGTCTTACTCTCCTACAGTATCATGTCCAATTACACAGCAGACAACTCTACATAACTCCAGCTAGGATTAAAACATATTAAACGATGTCTAGCCATTTCTGCTATTGATTTGCCTTTTGCCAGGTGCAACCTAAATATGCAGACCTATTGATACAGCATATGAAGTGGAGGTCCAACTACGGGTGCACATTCTTTTTTGCTGTTTTCTCAGACACTTGTGTTAAACATGATCCTGCTGCTGGTTGTCAAAAAAGACTTAGAGATGATAGATGTCTTTTTTTTCTGACATGCATTTCCATTCTCTTCTGGATTTTTGTGCCTCTGGCATCAGTTTAGTGCATGAGGAACAGTAAACTGAAAAGAAAACCTGAACAAGAAGAGGAACACAAAAAAAATGAGAGAATGAAAATGTTGATGAACCTACAAGGAAAAAATGGAAAATAAGAATAGAATTGAGTGAAAATAATTCAATGAAATATCATAAATTACAACATGGGAAAGGAAAACTTGAGGACTGTGATAAGCATTTACTGATAAAACAGTAGATAAATTTTCCTAGCCCTAAGTGAATTTCTCAGTGTGGTAAGGTGTCTTCACTGGATTCTTAAAGAGTTTACAGCACACAGGTAAACAATCAGACAAAAAAGCTCTTCTCTACTTAGATTTCAGGTGCATGTCTTCATGGGCAGTGACAAATTAATTTTTCCTAATAATAATAATTTTCTAATAAAACTGATTTTTTTCTGTTGGCACTGGGTTGCAGAGGTTCTTTGCAGGTGTATTCACATGTCACTCCCTTTACCGAGGACACTTTCATTTTCAATAAAATTAATGAAAAGCCCACATCTTGAAAGAAAATTTGAAAGTATTATAAAAGATACAATTATGTTTTTTCATGTCTGTATGTACAGATATCCCTACAAGAGCATGGCAAAGGCAACTGCTTTCCTCATTCCTTTTTCTTTTGTTGTCGGTATGTCACTTTCTTCTTGCAATTGTTTCCTTCTCTTCCTCATCTTCTTCCAGCTTCTGGTCATTCAGTCATTTTAAAAGACCTTTTTCGGGACCATTTACCTCTTTGGATAACATTGCAAACACTTTTGAGTGAGTTTTTTTTGTCACCAAACAAATAAAGTCTCAAAGTCATGGTGCAGTATCAACATGAACACACTCCTTACACACTGCAATTTTGTACTCCAGAACTTCAGAGCTCTGCAGTGCCATATTTAACTTGCTAATTCTTGCTTCATAATTAGGTTCCACTCATCAGGAATGACCCTCTTTGGAGATGCAAGTTCTGAGGACTTTATGAGTCAGTAGAATTAGAAAGAAGATATTTAGTAGGAGAGAGAAAGTCTATGTTGTGAAAAGTTCTCCATGTCTGTGAGAACCAACCTTCAGGGAAACAAAAAAAAAGAAAAACGGGAAAAAGGAATGTGTTACAAGCAAGGAGACTCAGTGGAATTGTGACCAGCTAATGAAGTGGCTGTTCTGCATAAGAATGGGCTGAAACTACATTTACATTTCCCTGAGGATGTGAGAATACACATATATTAGGGAGGGTGAGCTGCCCATTCTGTTTGCAGTGAGCAATTTATACATCAGCCACCGATAGAGAAATATTAAAAACTCCATACATTTGTATTGGTAAGGTAAAATTCTGTCAGCTCAGTGGAATAACTTACTCTTTCAAGGTGGTAAACAATGGAGTTTCTTGGCCCATTAAGAAAAGGACATGTCTTACGTCAGAGACTGTTTCTTAATTAAAATCTTACTCAGAGAAAAACCTTTCAGCAGAAGAAACTACAAGAAAAAAAAAAGGAAAAGTCTAAATGCTTATGGCATTTCTTTCTTTTCCAAGACATTAGTATCTCAGTGAGCAACTAAACTTGAATTTTGATTGGCTTAGGCACAACACTGCAGCTGTAAGACTATATATTGAATGCAGATTTTGTTTGGGTTGCATTCAAGTAAACTGACAACATACTTCTATTTTCTGACTTGTGAAAAGTTCAGCACAAAATAATTTACTCCATTAATTCAATATTTATCACAATAAGGTAATTATGAACTTATCACACATCATTTATTTATGGAAGGAGATTTACACAGATTTTTATTTTATGGGGACCCTACCCAGATATTTATTTTTATTAGTATTCATATCCTTCTCTGGAGGTAAATTGTGCTTTGCATTGTAATTCAATACTGCATCTCTGATAATCACGTTGAAAGGATCTACACTTTGGACTAAGAGAGATTACAGGATTATTACAGGAAAAATAATGTACCACTTCCTGTAGCAATTACTTTTAATGTAAAAATTATAAATTTTTTAAAGAAAAATACTGACCTTGCAATTAATTTATCATCATCATTTGCCTACTGCTTTTCATTCTTAAGCTGTTTTAAAAAACAAATTATACATGAAGGATAACAAGCTATCTGTGGCAGAATATCCATAAATTGCTCAATGTGACCTTCAGTGGAACCAGCAAAAAAAAAATTCAGAAGTCACAATATTACTGCCAATAGTAATTACCAGTATTACTTCATAAAATGGACTATTTCTAAAACAGATCCTGAGCATAGCCAAATAAGATGAGTTTAATTACTCTCTTCGTCATGACAAAAAATATTCTTGGCTAAGGTAATCTTACCCGGAAAATCAGTTTAACTTCTAGACAGAATACCATAAAGGCTTTGAATTAATTTTATCTGTTTTAACACACAAGGAGAAAAAAGGCATACTTTCTAGTCAAGGGAACAAACCAGAAAAACCCATGAACACCTGTGTTTCTTTTTTCATCACTATAATTTGAAGGTGTCTGAGACTAAAATCAAGAATACTTTCTAGCATAAATGTCATCTCGATGTATTATTGACTATGTGTATCTGCTTCCTGACCACCTGTGGAGGAGGAGCTGTATGAAATAGTGAAAAATGCACAGTTGCCTAGTTTTGTCCAGGAAGCCTGAGGCAGACATGGGGTGTGTTTATTCAGCTAATCATGTTATTTATGAAGCACTTAATCTACAGGATTTCTTTTAGAAACAAGAACCTTTTCACTCATGTTTTGTCTCCTGTGCATGTTCTGTATTTCAGTCTAAAACCCTGAGATAAAGACCAGTGCAAACAGACAATAATAGATTATTTGAGGGACCGGAAGGAATCATTCGCTCACACTTTGCAGAGGCTGGTGATGTTCCTCTCCTGAAATCAATCTGTGTTCTGTAAATAAATTGTTAATAAACACGCCTGCTTATTGGCACCAGCCAGAGAAACAGATAAAATCCCCAGCCAATTACTGCCCTGTTCAAGGAATCAGGTAGTTGGCTGATTTGCAATCAGATACACAGGCTGTCTGTCCTTTGGGGGTTTTCTGTGGGAAAGCTTTCTGAACTGC
>VXBT01009386.1:95304-140789 GCA_013400235.1 Oriolus oriolus | reverse complement strand
GTCTCTAAATGTCTATGTATACTCTTTTGGTATACAAAATATGTCTATCAGTGTATATCTATCTATCAGTGTGCATGTTCTATATATACATATAAGCCAAAAGAGAAACAAATGTAAATATTTGAGAAAAATAAAAGTTTTTAGTTAAAACAAAAAAAGTTTGTCCGGGAGATCACTAAGTTCTCTTCCTGTGGTTGCTAGTGTACTGGCACAATAACATTAAGATAGTGGACTGATGTCTCAGCTCCTCCTTATTTTGCCATTCTAAGATTAAAACGGAAGAAGGAAGAGCAGCCTCCCATTTCCGGGCTGATTCTAGGAATATAGCTCAGAAACAGCTGACATGCTGATTTATCCAGAATAACAAACACAGCCAGTCCATGGAATTAATTATTTTAATGTATTTGAAATCCTTGAAGTATTTTGAATACTTTCTTCCAAGAAACATACGCACCTTCCTCTTCACAGACCAACTGAGTTACTACAAAATATGTACTGTTTTGAAGCTTTTTTTTTCCAAGAGATGTTGAGATCTGTGATGTTACAAAGCTGTTTCCCCAGCTGCTCGCCTGGGAGATGTCTCTGGCTACTTACAGCAGTGGACCTGCCTACTGTGCCAGTGGGAGTGATCGCTGTTGGAAGCCATTGCATGAATGGTCAAACAAATAAGATCCACATGCTGGGAATCACTTGGCGGCAACCAGCAGTTCAAGGCATGGGCTGGAGGCAGTACCTGCTCTGGGCAAATGTGTCACCTGGCTCAGCTTAAGCGTGGCCCAGGTTCTACTGTGTTAGCAGAGGATGCACTTGTGCTCTTTTTTTTGTTCCCTGTCCTGTGGGAGGTTATTGTTGGCTGAACCAGACAGCTGAGAGGCACAGTCAGAAGCAATCTTGGCAGCCCAGGCAGAATCCAGCTGGGTTTGCACTCCAAAAAGCCTGACTGATTTTGCCTCAGGTGAAAGCAGCTTCCACTTGTACTTGGTGACAGAGAGACAGGACTGAAAGTATTATATAGTTCTTGTATGGCAAGTAAGTAATGAATAGCACACATGAGTAGAGGTGAAGAAAACATGATGATCTTGGAACAGTCATTAAGAATCAAGATTCACATTTAGAGAATATTTATTATGTCATACCTAATGATTGAACTATTGTTCAGTTGCAGTACCTTTAGATCTCTAAAAATTAAATAGATCTGGCTCAGTACTAAAATCTGGGTCTAGATATAGTAGTTGAAACTTACAGAAAAGCTTAGACATTCATATGGTGTAGTTTCACCACCAGCAAAACCAGCTTAAATATTTTTAAGATTAATTAGTCTTCAAGTTTTAAAATACAAAAAATGATCCAGTTGTTGAAATTTGGAAGATTTTTCCTATATTCATTTTGGAGAAAAAAAATTTTTAGCAGTCAGGATAAGACCATAATTTTTTTTGCCATGGCTGTTGCTCTGATCCTACATTTGGCTAAGTTTTGTCAGCAGCATACTTAGAAAGGCAATGCATACAACTTTGTTTTGCATATACATGCAGTGACACTGGTTTCATGCTTTGTTATCTAAAAATCTACTTCGCATACCCAAGATCCTCCAGCACAGATTAGTGGATGGGGATTGAGGAGGAGTGGTGTATCTTGAGGTGCTGTGAATTCTCGCGCCTGTATTTATGGCACACTGAGGGTACAGCTGGAGCATTCAAGAGGTGCCTTTGATGCCTTTTCCTGGTGTTAAAATTAAGAGAGCTGAACACAGTTAAGAGGGGGAAAGGGTTTTACCTTGGCATTTATTTAAGGATCTTTAGGTGCACTGAAATGCACATTGAAATGCACCCCAAAATGCCCACCGAAGAAATGGCGCTGCATAGTGCGATGCGTATGCAAGTATAGGCCTTGCAAAAATCAGCATATCTATTGAAGATTCCCCAATGAGGGACTCGGGTGAGACCCCTCATCCAAGGAACCTTCCCCCTGGATGGGCCTACCTTTGTTTACAGAATGTGTTCTGGAGAAGACCTTGGTTTCTGGGGATTTTAGAATGTTTGATCTCTTGACTTAATGGGATACTGGGTCTAAGGGAAGTCATCAAACTTAAAGAATTATAACTATGTAGGCTAAAAGCACTAGGAATATATAAAACCTATATGAAAGAGTGTATAAAGGGAGTATAAAAGAAAAAGGAAAAGATCATCATGGCATCCCCTTGAGAGCATAGGGAGCTGCCAATGAGAACATAGGGAGGCATATAAAGATACAATTATTTGCTTAGTTTTTGCATATACAGTGTGGAATTCAGAGTTTAAAAATATGTAATACATCTTTCTATATTATCTAAACAACTCATATATGCTGACCTAAGGTCGTTATCAGTGTAACCTGTTTGAATATTACATGGGATAAATTCCTTCAAATTTGTTTAGAGGCTGATACATTTTTACTTAAGTCTTTTAAAACAGAGGAAGTGATAGTAATCTCTGATGTTCTGACAGAATACTTAAATGCTGACACTGTGCTGTTTATTAGATTCAAGTATTGGAATATTAAAAAAAAAATCAAATGGAAAATGCTAGTGGATTTGTAATTATGACTTCAGAATGATGAGAATGCATTATGAGTTTTCTGGTTTAGAGAGCAAATGTTGTTTCAAACCACTTCTCTTAAGAGGTCCTGAAAATAAACCATCAGCATTAGGAAATTCCTGTACTATGTTTTAACCAGAGTATAAAAAAACCAAAGAAAAGGCTATTTTGTGCTATTGACCTTTTCTGTTCTCTTATAATAGGTCTAAGCTATTTCCCACAATATATTTCTTTTTGCTAAGTCTATATGTTGACATGGAACCTATTATTTTGGATGAGCATGTCACTTCTGGAAAAATTCATTGGTCTCAGTCAAAGGATTTTATATTACTCTTTTTCAAAGAAAAACAGTGTGTTTGCTTTCATTTTTATCAGACATTTATGTCAAAGCTGGCACAAGCAGCAGGTTACTTCATTAGTTCAGTAATTTAAGATACTTCAACTTCCTTTTCTAACAGAGGTGTTTAAACTACACTTGGTAACACAGTTTATATTCAGAACATACTTCAAGGTTGCCACTCATGTTATTATATTTTGTATTCTCAGACTTTCTTGTAAAGTCTATGGTCTGAAATTGTGTAATGAGAGCGTATTTTGCTCTCCATGTGGAGCTAGGTAGACTCCCTCTGGTGGTAAATTCCATCCTCAACTGTACAGGGATTACCATTTCTCTGTATTGATAAAGTAGCTACACTGGCAGAGAACTATGTGCATCAAAACTTACTGTGAAAGTAATGTGACTGGAGCCTGTCTTTGGCCATCTTACAAAGTGGGTAACAAAAGTCACAAAGATGTACTACAGAAAAATGTAATAAAACCCGTGCACCTCTTAGACAGGTGAAAAATACATCTCACATTGACCATCCAAGAAGATGAGGAATATGCAAATGAAAAAAGGAGTTAGAAATAACTTGAAATATTGAGAAATAAAAATATACTGGATTTACATGTAACTGAACCAAAACCCTAAGCAGTTTTTGTCTTTAGAAAAATAATTTCCCTTGACAGCTTTGAAAAATTACCATAATACGTGTTTTCAAAGACACATCTGCTTCCCTGGCTATCTGAAACTGGTGAGAAGTTGTTGTCTCATCCATCTACCACAACAGGGAATGAAGAAGCTGTATCAAAAAAGGAATAGTCAATGCTTCACAGCCAAAATTCCAAGATGATATAAAGGTGATAGTACAGGTCTTGGTCAGTCCTTCAAATGTGATTTAGTTGATGAAACAGATTCAAGCTTAATAACTTTGCACTTACATGTAAGTGAAAGACTGAAAAAGGATTAAATTATTAAATTAAAGAACTTGAAACTTGTCTGCTAGAATTTTAAAAATTGTATCAATCAGGAAGAAAATATGAAATACACAAAACCAAAACAAGAACTAACCAATAAGAAAACAAAATATCTCTGCAAAATAAGTGACTTTCATTATGGGGTTATTAACAGCAGCATTTTACATAAGGCATGAGAAAAAGATCTTTATTTTTTTTTACTTAGTATTTAGGCCCCAGGCCAAGAATATTGTGTGTCTGCAGAGGACAGCAAAATAGATGTAGACTAACTAAAAGTACTTCAAGGAACAGCAACAAAAAGGACAAAAAATTAAATAACATGATCTCTGAGGAAAAGCTGAGGAAGCAATGAAGGACATGATATTAATCTAATATATGAGAAGTTTTAAAGAACGGTGTAAAGAAAAGAGACGGTAAACAATCTTGTGTTTTCCTCATAATGTGGCAAGAAGTAAAGTCTTATCTGCATATGGGAAAGTTTTGGGCAGATAATAAGAAAACTTCCTAATATGTGCAGTATTGATGATATATGAACCAATTCTTTCAAGAGACACTGTAAAGTATTTTGAACATTGTTTTTCATGAGTGGTCTATGTATATGTGGCCTTAGAACAGGGAGCAGATTGGGTCACTTTCTTCCTTCTAGGTGGCAGAGTGCCATCTCTTAATACTAGACCTACACAACTTCTGCAGTGGATGCTTAATTTTAGACTGTAGCTATAAATGCAAGAGCAAGCACTGATTTTCTCTCATTACATTGGAGATACCCACATTTTATGGATTGTTGAAAAGTGCTTATCAAGAGACACAGACTTAAACTGTCATTTTTTCTTGCCGCAGAGTTTTCATGAGAAAGGTGACTATACAGTAATGCTTGTAAAACTTACTTGTTGTGTTTGGCATCTGCTGCCACTGAATGGTACCAGGGAGTCTGGATTTGTTGTTTTTCCTCCTTCATCCACACTTCACATATTTTTTTCAATTTTATTTATATCTGAAAAAGAAGCCACAGGGGATTTTCTTAAAAGAGAAGCATCCAACAGAAACAAGTGTTCCAGTTCACGTGAAGGAAATAGTAATCCTGAAACATAAACCAAAATCACTTAGATCATTCTGTCACAATATAAATCCTGTACAGTATTTTCTTAAGAATTCTTTAAGAAATGATCTTGTCTCTCACATTTGTTCTACATGATCAGTTACTTTTGTCAGTTAGGTATCTGTCTCTGATAACATTCTACCTTATCATGGGATCGTAGGAGATGGAGTTGGAAAGGACCTCAAGAAACTTCTGGTTCATTGCACTGCCTTATGTTCATCTGTCTCCTATCTGACAATATGCAGAGGTCAGTTTTTAAAACTTACAATTTTTTGGTTTTCATTCTGATTATTGAAGCAAACTGATATGAAAATTTAAAGATAGAGGAGAAGTCCTTAACAGCACCTGGGACAATATGATGATCCTCCCTGCCTGCCTTCCAACATTTTGCTCTGTTAAATGTGCATTTTGTTTTCCTTTTACTCCTTATGCTATTTTACAGATTGTTTTTCTAGAATTGTTGTTTTCTAGCTTCATTTTTCCCTTGCCCTTATTTTCTGTTATCTTCACAGATGATGGTGCAAAGAGAACTCAGTGAAATTACTTGCTATAGAAGAGCCTTCAGAAGTAGAGTATCTTTTCACTGAAGAAAATGGAAATGCAATAAGCACAGAAATGATGCTGGTAATTGTTGATAATCATCTTGAGACATTCCCAGTCTATTTTTCCCTACTCTGATTGAATTTACGTTGTGGTCTGGACAGGCTCTGTATCACAATGAGTACACTGAAAATGAGTACACAATGAGTATCCAGTGTTGCATCCAAGCAGCTCATTGGCTCCCTCACTTCTTTGGCAGCTGCTTGTGGTTTCCTCTGGACATCAGATTCCCTTCTCTGCTCTTTCAGGATGGATCTGATGCCAGTAGCATGACTGAAATCCAGGCCAAAAGTGATGGCTGACCTCCTACCCATGTACTCATGGGAATCTGATCTGTTGGAAAAAAAAATCCAGGGAAAAATCCAGCCTGATTCTTTGAAGCTTCTTATGTGCAATATAAACCTGAAGGCAGGAAATAACTCTGCAAAACTGAATAGTTTGTAAAATTAATGAAAAACGCCAGGAGAATAGAATCATAACATTCCACACTCCATGATGATGCAATATGGGCCACCCATGATTTATCAAAACTGTTCAGTTATGCTAAATTTCGATTTCAATAATATAAACTTCTGCAGCATTTTTTACAATCACTTTTCAACTTCCTTTGTGATTCTTTTCCCCTCCTTTCTTCTGATCTTTCAGTAACTGTTGCTATATCTGCATTATTCTGCAGCCAGTGCCATTGTCAGGTTTGGGACCAGCTGGAAAAAACCGGTAACATCCTCTGCTACAGCTGGACTTCTCTCCATTCAAGTGCTGCTCTGGAATGGATACCCAATGCTATCAGCTGGATTGTGAAACTCCCTTTGATAAATCATGATTAAAATGAAAAAGAACTAAAAAAATTTTGTGCATAAAGAGGGAATGTTAAGCACTGAGGTTTTTATAATATAACTCATTAGGCTTGGACCTTTTTGCTTAATCTTATGCTGTGTTGGCAAGAAAAAGAATTTTAAAATTTGAAAAACCTGTTGAATTTCTGAATGCCTGATAGCAAAGACCCCTTTGCCCTGAAAATACAGAAGAAGAGAGAGATTAATGCACGTACAGTGTCTTGTAATATGACATTTGCTTGTATAAATGGAAGAACTATGTTGATTTGCAGTTGTTGCTGTTGACTGAACAATTGTTTGGATGGCGACTGTCCATTTCAGTGTGGAAACTGGGAAACACCCACGAAATATTGGGAGTTATGCAAGGTACATTTCTCTTCTGTGGCAAGAAAAGTGAGCTGCAGTAACAGGAAACTCCAATAATACCAGAAAGAAAGCACATAGATCCTTGAAGATGACAAATTAAAAAAAAAATTGTATTTCCATGATTAAATAATTCATAGGAATTCCATTTATATGCAGGGGCTCCCACTTGTTCGAGAGCTGTTAGTCAGCTTTGATGCTGGAAAAAGATTCTCACCAGCCTTATATGTCTTCACAGCATACATTCCAGAAGGTCTGTTGATGTATGAGCTGAAACAGAGACAAAGAGAAGTATTGGAGTCTAAGGTTTCACTGATGAAAGTAATAAGCTGGTTCTCCAAAAAGCAGCTAGAAATTGAATTTTTAAAGAGTTTTTCTCTAAGAAGCACTATGAGTTGACATGTACTGTACTTCAGGACATTTATACCAGCAGTGCCTGTGAATCAGGATTTAGTTGATATTAAATTTCAATTTGGAGATCAGCGCCTTTGTTTTCTCATTGGGCACCATGGGAAAATAGATAAACTTGATATGTTTTAAGCTCTGCAAATAGTAAAAATCTCAAAGACTTCCTTAATTGATGGCCTAAAGGCTGTAAAGAAAACTGTTACATTATAATTCTCAGAGTAACAGGAAGTCCAAAAACTAATGTCAGATTTGCGTTTCATGAGCTGATTTTCCCCAGCCATCTTATATCAATACAAACTTTTTTTTCCAGCTCCTTGAGCATGGTATCTCTTTGCATGTGTTATGAAATGCAGAAGGGACTCAGGAGGAACCTACAGGCTGAGTTCTGCCACATGCACCATGGTGAGAAAGGGTGAGAACCCTTTCTTAAACCAGCTGGATCCCAGCTCAGTGAGGAATTCAGAAGTGCTTGGATGGCTCTGCTAGTATTGAAGATCATCTCCTTTTGCTCTTGTAAAACCATCATAAGGTGTTATTGTTTAACAGCATCCCAAGTGCCTGGGAATAAATGTTGCAAAGACGGGGAGCATACACAGCACTTTTCTTATCTTGTTTGCCTTTGCCTTCTGTGGCTGTATCCGGGACCCTTAGTACTCTCTGTAGCCATTTTTCTTTTTTTCATCAGAGAGGATTCTAAATCATTCTCCTGCCCTTTGATTTGTAAAAGCACTACAGCAGTGAATATTTTGCTTTCATTTCATTTGAGGAAAAATTCTTGGTCTGCATTTTGCACTATGAATTTCTTTTACCTCGAAGCAAGAGATCAGGCAAGCACATATAAAACATATTGTTGCTCTATAAAACGCAAAGAGAAAAGAGTAACAAATGGAGAAGATCTAATTATCCAAAAGGAAATAATGCATTGCTTTCCTATGAAAATAACAGTGAGCACTGTCTGAATATTAATAAGGAGAAATAAAGCAAAAAAATAATTACAGTATAGCTGGAACAAAGGGACACTTGCCACAGGAGTACTCAGAGTCTACTGAATGAATACACATTCCAATCCTCAGCAACTATGTGCATTAAAACTTAGTGACTTTCTGCAGGTAAACCCATTAACAGAAGAAATCCATATTTACTACCTAAAGCATATCTATTTTATAAGAACAGATCTCTTAACTGTCCCATCTATGCAATGTGTGCTATGGATTAAAAAAAAGGCAGTGCATTCATGCTGGTTTATGGCACATGGCTTGAAAGCAGCACATTTGTCATGTCACTAGATGGTCACCTGCCAAAATTTGCCCACATCCTCTTATCTGCTTATGTGTCAACCATATACTTATCCTGGTTGTCTAGAGTTAAGTGAAATCAGTGAAGTTTCCAGGGAGTATGGCACAGTTTGTATGCTGCAAAAAGACTGAAACAGAATTTGGGTGCAGTGAAAGGAGGTGAATGTATAATTTTTAACTTCCTAAGACATTCAAGCCTTCAAGCCTTTTAATGTCAACAAAATACACTAATTAATTAAACAAAAGAACCTGCAGATAAGAGAAGAACTCAGACACCGGGCAGCATCTAAAACATGGAGCTGCCTAACAAGGTTAATATTTTTATAAGTGTTCCATCTTACTCTGTACAAATATCTTATATGTGGTGATGTTGTTTGTCACAAAACTAATGAACCTGTCAAAACTCAGGAAAACCATGTGATACAGGGAATTGCGCAGATGTATTTAATACGGCCTGTGCATTCCAATAATGAGAAACTCAGACTGATGCACAAAGGTGTTCCCAAAATGCTATCTGAAAAAAACCTCAACACTGTTTTTCTGCCTGACCAGGCTGATGAATGCCATGATGCATCCTGCAAGGACAAACAGTATTTGGAACAGCTCTGGGAGAAGTCCTGGTGGTCTCCCCTTCTACTCTGGGCAAGCACAGGCAAGGTCTGCAAGGTCCCTATGGTAGCTGGAGACCACTGACATGCTGGAAGGTGCTCTGGACAGATTCAGCAGTGAGCAGTTGAGCTGGGTCAGTGTAAACACCTGCACTCTATCTGACCTGCTAGCTTCTGAAGAGGAATTTCTCCTAATTGGTTTGTATAAGGAAAACTAATGCTAGGCAGGGGGGAAAACAGCACACATTGGTCAAATAGTGGGTAAGAACCTCAGTCTGACCCAGCTGTGTCTTGTCTGTGACAAAGAAAAGTGAAATGAATTGCAAGGTCATTGCACTCTGCCTGTATCAGACTGTCTTTCATACTCAATAAATGATGTGTGATTACAGCAAGCAGCTACCTTTGAGGGAGTGTATTTTGGCAAAGCCTCTCCCCTCTCTCTTCAGCACTGGTACTATGGCTTTGTGCCACGTTATCCTCCTACCTGTCAAAATACTTCAGTCTGAATGCACTGACTTCTACCTAGTGAGGAGTAACCCCGGTGTAAGGCAGCCACTGCTGGAATGCTCTCAGTGGGGAAGTCTCTGGGCAGAGAGGTCACTCCACCCATACTCACAGGGGTCATTCTGATATCTTTAGATGTCCTTCTCAAACACAGGGAGTGGTGGTTTAGGAACTAGCAGGTTATTTTGTCCAGGTCTCTGGTTCACGGAGAATGCAGCAAAGTGGTTATCTCTTTTATCTATTTTTCCCTCTCCAAAATTACTCAGTCAAGGTGTGGAGGGTGTTTGTTCATTCATTTTGGTTCTCTTCTTTTTGGTTTTGGGTTTGGATTTTTTCCATAGGGGGTGATTTTTTGTTATGTTTTGGTTTGGGTTTTTTGTACCTAAGAGTTGTTTTTTCTCATTGCTTTCTCTCAAAAGCTCAGCACTTGAATTTGTTTCTTTTATGGGTAGCGTAAATTGAAGACAGATTTTGTTTGCTTCCCTTTACTAAACTTCTCTTGTTAAAAATGACTGATGATTGTTTATCCTTTCTTTTGTGCTTTGAACAGATATCAAATCCTGTGCTTTGAGAAAGGAATATAGAAGGGATCATGGATTCATCATCATTCATCATGCACTTCATTGTGCATGTGTGTGCCTGCACTGCAAACTGAGACTGCAGATAAATTCATTTGTCTCTTTGCAGTGAGCTGTAATTAGAATTCTGACTGGCTGGAAAGTGACTATTCATTACACTGCAAAACTACAGACCTAGATTAACTTTTTCTGGAGGCTTTTCAAAAACACTGTTTGCACTTTCTGGCATGCACTGAATAATAATGACATAGCGCAACAGTTTCTTGGTATTTCGTAACGCAATAGCAAGTACAAGCCCATGTCATCCACTGGGACCCCACTGCGTTAGGTCATGTATAAACACCGTTTGTTTTGGCTCCATCTGAAAGGTCCTACCATCAAGTGTGCGAGACTAAGCCTGAGAGAATGTCTCCTTTACAGCAGATGTCTTTATTGCTCCAGGCCAGAGAAGACGGCTTCCTAAAGGCACAGGCGGAGTGCCCCAGTATAAGCAGCATCTGGCAGCACAGAGCCAGTGGAGTAACTCTGGTGTTGGCTTCTGCCGTGGTGCCCTTTTCTCTGCCCTGGCTAGCAGGCACTGACCTCGGGCACCAGACGCTCTCTGCCTGCTCTGGGGAGGCGGTCAGAGGCGGCTCGCAGCTGGATGGCATCGAGGGGATAAAGGAGCGAGAGGGGTTTTCAGCTTGGAGTTCATAGGTTTTATTGAGGGGAGAAGCTCCAGAGGCCGAAAGACTTCACAAAATGGGGGTCCAAGGCTTTTATAAGGGGAAGGTACAAGGGTAGGAGGGATACTTCAAACAGACCAATGGGAAAGGTACGGGGAGGGACAAGAGTACAGGAGGCCAAAGGGGTACACCGCAACTCAGAATTCTCTAGAACAAAACCATACAAGGAATAAAGCATACATATTCCGGGGGATTACATCATGTGGGGTAGGGACAAAGGAGTCACAGCACAGCGCAGGGCCCTAGTAGGAAATATGGCTCAAAAGGAGGCCACCACAGGCTTCTATTTGGTTGATGGCACACAAGGATGGCCACGGTTTGTGCCCATAATCTTTGACTACCATCTTTGTCCCTTAGATCTGCTAAAAGGTGAGTCAACCTCAGAAAATATCAGAAAAGACAGTTAAGTGCCTGATCCAAAATGCCAAAATGCAGACGCCACTTTAATGAGACTACCAGCTCCTTTGAAACACAAAGGTGTTCTTCAGTCACAATCAAGGATTTAGAACTGACTATCTAGTCCTTGAAATAATATAGGTAACCTTCCAAGTCTGTTCTGTATCTAGCAGATGCAAATTTCTCTTCCCTTGCCTGCCAATAACTTGAAGCAGGAATTCTTCTAGGTCAAATGAATTACTTAGAAGCCTTTAACTTGAGGTGTATTTTCCCCTGTAACAATACGAAATTCTTACCTTTTAGGCTGGAATATGCTGTTTTCTTAGAAATAGAAAATTTTTCTTTAAAAGTTGAACAAAATCACTCTATGCTTTTTAAGAAGAATAAAATAAAACTGCGTGTCTGCTGCTAAAGAAAAAAAGAAAAACACTGGATTGTTCTTTCTTACCGTCTTTAATACTGAAGCCTAAAAAGGTCAGAAAGTGCACATCTGGATAAGGAATATCTTTGAAATTCCAATAGTCACTTTGAGTGCTCAGATAAGGTTTTGTTTTGATCAACAGGGTTGTCATAGTAAACAATTCTGTGTTTATGTGAAACACAGCTGCTAGGGACTGTTATTTAATTCCATTTTTCTAGTGGTGCTTGTTTGTATAGATACATTGAATGAGTTTTGAATCATACTAAAAATCAGTGCAGGGAAGTGTTGGTTCTCAACATGTAAGAACTTTTGTCTGTGTGTGAATGACCGAAGGGATGTAAACAACAAATCAGGATTTTTAACATAATGGAAGATGGAGAGTGGTGGTACAATACCTCAAACAAAGACTCAGGTTTAATGAAATTTTTTGGCCAGGAATTCTGTATACTGCAGCACTGACCCCTTGAAACCACCCTGAGTTTTTTGATGTCACTAAGCCCTTTAGAAATACATATTTTTAATGTTTCTATTACTGTTTAAATGTTTCAGGCATACCAAGTCTACTGTACTATTTTGTTGGCCTCTTCGATTTGTTTGTATTGCCTGTTGTTTCCTGTCCTGAACTGTAAATGTCTTAAGGCAGTGCATGTCCTTCTGTGCTGTACCCATCAAGGGTCAAAAGAGCTGTGAGTTGTTACCTATGACTGGGCACCCAGAGTACTAAAGGTACCTATATGGAAATTTGCTGTGACTCATGTAAAGGTACCTGGTTGTTACAGAAGCCGCTACCAGAAGGACTTCTGTACTACACTGTGGGAATGACTCATTCCATCCCGAAAATTCTTAAAAGGATAATCAAAACTAATCTGCCGCCAACTTTAAAACTTGAAAAAAAGAGCTTGGAACCCTGCAAGAAAACTTAAAACAGATGCTGTGATTTCTGCTGGAGGAGAAGAACTTACCATGCTATACTTGCATTTTGATTGCATGTTAAGAGAAAAACATTAAAAAATTAAACATTAAAAAACTAAACATTAAAAAAATTAATTATTGAAATAAAATACAATACAATACTAATACTAATGATAGTAGTAGTTATAGTAGTAAAGAAAAGGAGGGAGAAAGAGGAATAAAACTTAAGAGAAAGAAGTGATGCACAATAAAATGCTCACCACTTGCTGACTGATGCCCTGATCGTCCCTGAGCCATAGAACTGCAGAATCAGCTAGGTTGGAAAAGACCTTGGAGATCATCAAGTCCAGCCTAACCTAACACCCCCTTATTAACAAAACCATGGCACTGAGTGCCACATCCAGTCTTCTTTTAAACACCTCCAGGGACAATGACTCCACCACCTCCCTGGGCAGCCCATTACAGAGCTTAGCCATAGTTTCTGTAGAGAATATTTTTCTGCTATCTAGCCTAAACTTCCCCTGGCACAGCTGAAGACTGCTGAGCTTAAATGCAGTGGCTCCTGGCCAACTCTCCCCAGTTTATATACTGGACGTATCATTCTGTGTTATGGAATATCCTTTTGGCCAGTTCAGATCAGCTGTCCTGGTTGTGCTCCCTCCCAGCTTCTTATGCACCAGCTCAGTGCCAAAGCAGGGGACACTGAAAAGTCCTTAATTTAGGGTAAGCACTACTTACCAATGACATTATTAATACTATTCTCATGCTAAATCCAAAGCACAACACTGTACCAGCTACTAGGAAGAAAATCAACTTAATCCAAGCCAAAACAAGGACATACTCCTTGGTGGTGCAATGTACATGCATGCCTCCCAGATGACTAAGTGACCTTAAAAGAATTGCCTGTTTCAAGGAGTTCTCACCAAATCCATTTATGATTAAAAATTTGCAAAACTCAAGCAGGAAATTCGGTGTTAAAGATGCCACAAATGGAGTGAGTGATTTCTCTCATACTACTGATGTAAAGACTCTCTATGTCACTGATTCATTCTTGTCATAGAATAATAACAATTAGGCCTGAATTTTATTCATAGATGACAGAGATAGGAGGAACTAAAATGTCTTAATTTCCTTTGTTATAGTAGGACAAACAGCAAAATCTAGACATTCAAAGTTTAGTAGCTTTACAGGTTTTCCCATGAGCCTAATCAGAATGCGTTCCTCATTCTTAATTTAGCTATTTTTAATGACTTGCTCTGCAGCTGGACTTGACATGTGATAGCAGATAATATTACTTTGTGCCGACACTGCAGTAGAGGTAGCGTTCATTCCTGTCCCTCAGGGGCAACACTAGCTGTGCAGCAGCAACACAAGCTGGAGCCCAGTCCCATGAGATATGCTTATCTGATAAATCACTGCATGTGGTAGTGGTTTAAACTAGCACCCTTGCCCTGAAGCAGGGTCCTTACACTAAGACAGTGAGGCACTGTTCAGGGAGAGCTCAGGGAACCCTTTTTGCCACTGCTGAACGGCCAGGCGCTTATGCAAAGGATTGCAACCTGCTGAAGGTTAGCCAGCCCCAAGCTGTTTGCACTCTCACGGTCGTTTCACAAACAGGCTCGTTTCACAAACAGCTCTAATCTTAGCCTGTTTTTGGACAGCTTTATTCCAGCTTAACTATAGCCTGCACACATAGAATATATGTTCAATACTGGACCACGCTGACTGATCAGCTGTACCCTCAGCAGATCAAGCAACCAACATTACTTTAAATAAAATTTCTATGCCATAGAGTTGGTACTGCTGTTTAAAATTTACAGTGACTGTGCCCTTCTTATTACTATTTCGATTCAGCAGTCTCAGAGAAATCTTTTTACATTCAGATAGAAATGTTATATAGACTTTACCAAATAGAAAACTGAATCAATTAATTCCATAGTTGATTAATATTTTTTCATTTGTTCAGTGTGTTTTATTGTGTATCAAATTATCCTCATCAACATAAGAACAAATTCTGGAGAAGGCACGTGTAACATGAAGTGCTTTGGGGTAGCACACAAAATAGGACATGAATGTGAATAACAGGTTTGTCATCTTTACATTTTTCCAAAGATAGTTTCATTTTTTCTGTTCTCATGAGACTTCGAGAAGGCTTGTAGGAAGTTCCTTAGATATTGAATATCCTTTCCATAAATAGCCACAAGTAAGCATGAAAAAGCAGTTCTGAGTAACAAGAACTGGCTTTGGATTCAAAAGGCAGCTTGAACACACTGAGAGCTTAAATTTATGTGTGGCTTCTAAACAGGCTTGTGTTGAAAGATAAGATTTAGCTTGCTTTAGATCTAAACCTGTGACACTTTGCTGGGCATTCTGTATTTGAGTTTGGAAGATTTAGTACATTTAGTTCTTTGAAATACCAACTGATCCAAAAGAAAAAGATAAGATTTCAAGGCCAGATGTTAAAATTGTGACATATTAAGCATGAATAAATTCACACATGTAAACTGAATTCAGGCATTCAAATTATTCCAGTTGCAAATTAATTCAAGGATACTTATCCAATCTTTTGTAACTCAAATTTAAAAAATCCTAAGGTTCTTCCTACTCCTTTTGGACTTTCACAGCTCAAAATGTTTTTTTTAACCTGATTTAAATACTAATCTATTTCTCAAAGACACTGTCCTCTTCAGGTACACCTACACAATCAAACGAAGGTATGGCTGTAATACGTGGTAGTTTTTCCACACCAACCGTATAGAACAAACACTGATAACAATAACAGTCATTGCATCAGGGCAGTCTTAGTGTGTGCTATCAGAAAAGAAGCTCTCCAGGGACCCTTAGTTAAATTAAAAGCAGTATATGGTAGGATATGGTACAGCTGCACTTTAATAGGCAGGCATATCTTTCCTTTCTCATCAAAACCACCAAGAAGGTTAGGAGCACAAATCTTTATTGACCACCAGTAAAATTTGTTATACTAACTCATTGAGGCACTTCATAAGTCTTCCTCTAACTTATCTTTGCAGGCAATACATACCATAAATATTGTTCTTCTGTCCATCTATCAGTCAATCAGCAAATGAGGTTGGTTGAGCTAATGGTGAATTAATGATATACTAATGGTTCTCTCTGGAAGAGTACAGCATTCTACAGCTTTGTAAAAATAATTGTTCTTCTCTTGCTCTGAATTTGATAAGTAGGCAAAATATACTACATTATATCATGCTCTAAGATAATACCATTAACTACTTCTGTATTGATAAGGGTGGTTGTTAACAAGAATCATCTGCAATCATCTTTGTTGCTGCATTTTATTCTGCTGCTGTAACAGCCAGTGAATAAGTGTGTGACATTAACAGCAGTACAGCAGTTAACGTGGATCTCTGCTGTTACACATTATAGTCCATAGCCATTATTTTTTAATCTATGGGGAGTTTGGACCTCCATGTATATATGTATACTGTATTAAGTTCACTGTAACTTCTCAAAGCCAGCCCGGTATGCCTTCTTTTACTTATATGTTCTTTATGGCCCTGAGTTCTCTTTTGTGCTGGTTCAAGATATAATAATAACATGTTAATTTCTCTTCCTTCTGAAGACTTGCAACAGCTTTCAAAGCCTGACGTAAAAGCATTTATTTTAAAAACACTCTGCTACTGCTGATCTAAGGTCCAGAGAGGCTGAGTGATGTACCTGTAGGAATCCTCCATTGCAAAGGAATAGTAATGTAGAAGCTCATGACAAAAGTAGTATTTTGATCCTTAAAAAATATCTCTAGGTATAATGCATAGGCTGCAAACATGCAGAATAATCCTTAGAGGAACCAGCAAGGAATGTTTTAGACTACACACCTAAATGAAATAGGATTTCACATTCCATTTAAGACCTGATTGTTTTGTCTGGAACATGCAGAAAAATCAATCCGAATTAACTTTTAAAATAGATTGGCTAAACCACTTTAAATTTCTGTGTAGCCATCTCTCATTTAGAATGTATTAATTTACTTTGGAAGTAAATGTAATTAAATTGAATTAGGGCCACTTCAATTTTGAATGAGAATGTGCACATAATGCAGTTAAAGTAATCACAACTTTAGATTCACACCTTTAGTTAATTTGTATTAGTTTTCTTGAGTGTTCCCAGACATATAAACTCTAAATCTCACTGAAGTCAATAAACATTTCTTCAGATGTGCATTGTTACATATCCAGATGAAACAGAGCAAGAAAGACAGCCTAAAGGAACATGTCCTGACAGCCAATAATGCTGCAGACTCTGGGTGAAGGCAGAGTTTCCTATCTAGTAAAAGCCATGGTGAAAGCAACTGTGGCTTGTGAACAGTATGATCCAGCACCTGAACGCTGAAAACATTTAAAATCGCCTACTGTCAACATTTCATTATAGTTGTGATAGTCAGATTTTTGATAGGGAAATAATGTTATCAAAAGTGACTGCAGTGGGTTGCTCCCCCTTGTCAGGCAACATCACCTATGACAACTGAGAGGCATTTAATGAACCGTGGCTGTTGATTGCGCATGCCAAATTTCCTGCTTCCCCTGCAAACCACGAGTCTTAATGACCTGGTTTGCTGTAAACCTGATGGCCACCCGCTGCCAGCTGTGTCTGCACTGTGTACAGCTTGCTTCTTTCAGGAGCTGCAAATGGAAAAGTCTGAAAGAGCATTTATCTGAGCTATTGAAAAAACAGTGGGAGATGTGAAGGAAGAAGACAGGGGTAATACAGTCTCTAATAGGCCCCATCTTTACTTTTACAGTGCAGATTAAAACTTACATGACAATAATCCATGCTCCAAATGAGCTACAGGATTTCTGCCCAGAATCTCTGTTCAACAAAATGCAATGGCTGCATGACTGAGACATGCCAAGGTATGAACATGAAGCAAATCCCTTGGCAGTAACTGCATATGGATAACAGACTGTTCTGAGAAGTGAGAGAAACCAGATGTCTGGCCATCAGGGCTTGGTTGATTGAAATCTGCTTTCATGCACACAAATTGAAAATACTGTAACACTGTGAATCTAAAATTTAAAAATTAAAACAGAGTGGCTTGCAGTGAATATAACTACCTTTGCTATTTCAATAAGAGGAAAAGTTATTAAAATACTGTTAAAGAAAGACAGTTGCAAGCACTTCTGTCACAGGTTTTTTTGAAAGAAGTTGAAGGTACAGACAATTTTGATTAAAATATTTTTAGCAGAGCTTATCTGCTTCATTTTGGCACCATCGTACTTTTAAAGGTTGTAATTTTAAAAAGTCATATGGAAATAGTCAAACTAAATTCTCCTTTCCAACAGATGCATCAGATGAGGAGAGATTTTTTAAACTGTATTAGCTTCTGTCTTAATCTTGCATAATATGAAATGCAAATCCTAACCTTCATGTTTTTAACACATACAAACGACCTGACAATTTCAACTTAACATGAAACTGTGCACTTACAGTTAAACGAAAATTTATAGTAGGTTACCGTATTAATAAAACATAACATTCTAAATCCATACTCAGGCATTTAAACATAAAACAGTCTTCATTCAGAAGAGCAACATTATTACATTTGTTAACAAAAAATCAAAATGTTTGGCATCCATGGGCCTGTGGATAATTTGTTTTAAGTACAACAGGCTTCCTCGTACAGATAAGTTATTAGTGAGAAACCAGAAAAGAAAGAAAATATAGTTGATAGAAAATTGAGTGTGCATGTATAATGCAATGCAATGATTACTTTTTTTGCACTTGTCAAATTTTTCAATTTCCGCTAAGGTGTCATTTTAATTATGCTGGGATACTAAAAATTTCAAGCCAGTAACAAATTTTCTCAGCAGCAAGAAACAGATTAGGGACATGGATTGCAGGCAGCTTGCTCTTGTTGAGCATTTCAAATCTGTGATCCTATTTTATAGATCTAGCCTGGTTAAAAGTGTCTAATAAGTCATCAGAAGTTTTGTGTGGACAGGAGCATGAGCTCCAGACAGTACTGAGCCCATGGCATCCTTTCACAGGTGTGCCTTCCACTCTCTTCCATGAAAGCTGGTCAGTAGAATCGATCCTCCTGGGTTTCAGCTTAGCAGTGGAAATGAAAT
The DNA here is from genome assembly GCA_013400235.1 of Oriolus oriolus. Lineage (NCBI taxonomy): Eukaryota > Metazoa > Chordata > Aves > Passeriformes > Corvidae > Oriolus > Oriolus oriolus. The sequence continues at coordinate 122,071 of VXBT01009386.1, read as the reverse complement.
ACATTATTATAAAGATTTCCCCTGATTTGACTAAATGTTGTTTATACCAGCCTCTTCTTCTGAGCAGTTTATCAAAAGAAAATATTCAGTAATCTTTTAATTCAAAAGCTGCATCTCAAGGTTGGGAAAACTTCATGTACTCCAGGGCAAATCATAATGAAAATTCTAGGTTTAGAAACATCATTTTAATGGCAAAATACTTATTTTATCCTTCCCCATTTCATTAAAGCCATGGGCTTTCTATTATGATTATTTATGGTTATCATTTTGGCTGCTCTGAGCAGCAGTGTCTTGGCTTACTTGTCTTCTCTGCTCAGGATGAAAAATGAAGTTTGAAAGAATGTTCATTACCTTCACGGCATGTGTTGACTGCACTGATTCTTCATCTGCCAAACTGCATATGCTGGCTTCTGGCTCATCTGGAGACCTCTGGAACTAAAAGTAATTGATCAAATTAATTCTAATATAATCCCACACAGACCCTGCTACCACTGCAGCTTGTTAACCTTATATGCAAACAGTTTATTTAAACTGTCTGGATGGCATCATGAAAACTACCTTCAATGCATCAAAAAAAATTTGAAATGAAAGCCCGTTTTAATGTTTTTTCAAAGATATGACTTGTGTTATGCTACATTTTCTCTAAAAAACAGGGTTTGGAACTTCAGAGGTTACAGAACTAATTTCAATTCAGTTGCCCCAGCTTCCCAAATAACTGGATTTCCCCCTACTCTTTACAAAACTAACCACAACTTTCAAATTATCAAGTTTGTCACAGTAGCTTTGTACACAGTGTGAAGCAGCAGCTGAACGATCCAGCAGCAATTTTCTGAACTGTACACTCCCTTTGATATCACAGAATCACAGAATTGCCTGGGCTGGAAGGCACCTGGAAGATCATCTAGTTCCAGCCCTGCTCCCATGAGCAGGATGGTGATTCTCATTCTTGGATTTCGTGGACTTTTACATCTGAGTCAACTGCCTGATAGATCTCTGTCACACCCTACAAACTGCAATCCACCTATCACCTCCCTACAGCAGCTACGGTTTCTGGTTATGCAAAACGTTAAACCAATGCTAAAAAACACCTTTGCAATTGTTTCCACCACCCTGTGTATTTCCTACTTTTATGCTGGCTGCTGGCGGTAGGGTGCTATTGACACTGGTAATAAATGGCGCCTTGTGCAACAACCTGGCATAATGTGTGAAAGACAAAATGTGTCTGATCACTCTGCCACAGAGAACATGTAATTTGGTATAAGAGTAACTATTCATAAACCATCAGAAATGCCATGGGTACCTAAAACAACAGAATGTGATTCTCATAACAAAATGAGAGGGAGGACATAAGTGTGCACATGACTGGTAGTGATTTATAGGTACAGAATGTTCCCCACTGATTCGGGATCCCAGCTTCAACTAGACACAGCATGGTGAATTAAAGGTAGCACAGCAGTCTCAGCTTCAATATTTCCTATAATTTATCACTTTGGCCCAAGCACTTAGCCATGATGAAGTCATATATATATGCATATTAAATTACTTTGCATAATATTGAAAAAAACCTGAAAAGTCGGTTTAAAATTATATCAATATATTAAGATGATCATAAAAATATAAAGTAATATCTTCCAATCATTTGTGTTCATCACTAATGCTAAGTGGGGTAGCAGCTAAGACCTGCTAGATCTTACAGTACTACCTCAGGGTAAATATTTAGTACTTATTAAAAATAGCTTCTGAATGGGCACAGTGAAAACTATCATGAGAGTGCTCCTAGGAGGATAATACGTTGATCCCTGCCCTGTGATTATTCTTCTGCTTAAAAAGCAAAATTATCCTTTGCAGGCAAGCCAGGCTCATTCTCACAGGCTTTCATGACAACTTTTTAAATTCTCTTGGCTCTAGCCTAGTAGGTAATTTTCCCAAAACACCATAGCTGTAGCAGGAGGGATATAACACTCATTAAAGTTCATTTCTTGTAGAAGTGCTCAGTGCTATATACTACAATATGTATCTAGTTAGGGCTAAATGACAACATTTCTGTTTAAGTTTTTTTCTGAAAGCAAATACTGAAATGCAACTTTTTGACAAAAACATGATTTTTTTTCAGATTTAGGGTAAGTTTCACAATCAAAATGAGAGACAAAATTCTGAAACTATGCTGCTCATCTGGGACACAGGAGCCTTCAGTTCAAGATCACACTCTACATTATTTCTCTTGCAGTAACTTAGGAGCACAGTTCCACCCTTTTCATGGCAAAGAAAGGTAACGTAATGGTTGAAAAAATACATTATTCATTAAAAAACATTAAAATGTGCTCATTTCTGAAATTAGTCATGCAAATAGCTGAGAGGAGAATAAGATACCAGGAAATAATGATATGCACAATGCTCTAGCCAATTATTGAGGCTATCAGGATGTGAAATGTGAGGTATGGCAGTTGTTTTTTAGCTTACATTAACCAAATACCAACTATGGAGAGATATGACTTCATTTCATGTATCAAAATTCTCAAATATGGTTTGTGTGCTAGAGTTCTACTCTGTTTGTTTGGGGTTTTTTAATTGGTTTAGCTTTTGTAATAAAAATTAATATGTTTCTCCCACAGACCTTTCTTCAAGTATAAACATTCACAGTAGTCCAGTGATTCTTTAGACTGCTGCTCAGGGACAAATTCTCCAATACCTTAAAAAACAAAACTTATTTCTCGCAAATGTAGTAGGTTTCCTTCTCCAAGCCCTTGGAAATAACCAAAAATTATCATCCAATACCTAAAGAGGAATATGTAACAGCCTCTCCTTGTGAACAGTGCTAGTTAGTTAGCAAAATTAGAAAAACATGTCCCTCAAGTGCAAAACTGTGTGTAGGAACCGCGGCTTCCACCTTGACCATCCGTACAAGGGTCCCTACAACAGCAAGGCTAAACCAGGCTGATGTGGAAAGCACGGAGCCTGCCATAACTCACTAGCCTGTAGGAGGAGCAAATCCAAGTGTTTTTAGTCTTACAAAGTCAACAGGTCACTCTATCTATTTTTCAGCTGAGCACATGACAGGTTGGCAAAGTTCCCTACTCGCCCCGTCTTTCTTGATTTCTTTCCACACAGCCTGTAATTCTATATTAGTCTTCTATAAACAGTTCATGGTAGATACAGGCACTTTCTGTTTATAGCTAGTGATTCTTCAATACTTTGTGCATGTATGAATTCCTCTCGCTTCCAAAATTTTGAAAGGGTAGCTAATCCTGACAGAAATATTACTGCAATGAAAAAACTCAGAAGATTGTATTTATGGGCACATCAGTTTCAAGTTCTTGATGGATTAATCAAGAAAAATTTTTGCAAGAACTGTAAGGAACAAGGAAATAGGATTATATTTTAATTTTTCTTTAGAAAACAGAAGCAGTAAAGACTACTTTTTTGGAAAGTGCCACTGGTTTATGCATCATTGCAGTTAATAACTTATTCTAGGTATTAAATCTGTCACATTCCTTTGACTTAGAATAGAATTGAAGAATTTACAGCCAGAGACCCAAATCTGACCTAGCAATTTGAAAGCATAACAGAGATATGAATCCAATTTTTCTCTGTCCAAACACTGACACACATACCTTGTATCAGAGAGACATCTGAACAATTCATATTTAATATCAGACTGAAATTATTACAAAAATGAGAGCATGAGGATTATTAAACACTCATTTGCTGAAGAGACTTCACTCCCGAAAAGACATCATCAACAGGCTTTACTTGATAATGTTAAAAATCTCTTCAAAAGACAATAAATTTGGTCTGCTCGTATTTCCCACATTCCATGTCCTCATATTTTTAAAAATGCCTTATCTTTTTACTTCATTTTTAAAAAAAACCTTAGTACACTCATCTTTGCAGATATCTTTGTGGCAGCAGCATTATCAACACTATACTAGTATGATCCAAAGGATTATTCACCAGTTTGGTTTGGGGTTTTATTAATATAACTGGATTGTGTGAGGAAAAAGGGTGAAAATACAACTTCAAAAATCTCATTTTGCACTGTTTTTTCAAAAGAAGTACAGAGCATCTCTTCTTCTGCTGGGTTATACTGAATTTTACCAGTTGCAGCAATGACTCAGATATAAAACACTGAGAACCTATGTCTTCCCTTGAAGATGTTAGAACACCAGACCCAGGATGGAAGATCTTCATATTACCAAGTAAAGGTGAAATTAGTTGTGCGAGAAGTGGCACTGAACCTACCAGACCTTATGCTTGAGCAAGCAGGAAGACAAGGAATCAGAGGAGTGTGATGAAGGTGCACACATGTGGGTCAGGAAGGTCAGGAAGGCATGAACTCGCTTTCAAACCTCTTTCCCAGGTAGGATTTTTCTCTTCGAGAGGGTGGAAATGTTCTTGTAAAACACCGAAAAACACAGGGTCAGGCCCTCACCTCTTCCCAAACAGCAGTGGGAGATAGGGCTGTGGCAGTAGCAGGGAACATCTCCTCCCACTGCATACTTGCTGGGTAGGTCCCAGCATTATCTCGTCCCCCAGGCCGTCCACGCCATCCATCAGCCCTTATCTCCCTGTGGGCCCAGCACTGCCTCGCGCCCCTGCCGATGCCGATGCTGCCGGGGCTCCAGGTCGCCAGTGCCGGGTGGGGCAGGGGGGGAAGGAGCTCTGGGGGCTGCTCCCTCTGGTCCCATCCCCGTGTCCTGGGCCGGCTGAAATGTCAGTGCACACGTGTAAGACAAGGTCTCCTGGAAAGGGACAGAAGCTGAGGACTTTGACGTGTTTCAATCACATTTAGTTTCCATTTGTTTGAAGCTCAAATGGGCATATCTAATCTCTCAGGACGTCTGCGCATTTTCCCCCAGCAGCCGAAGGCTTGCAGGCTAGTACATCACCTCATGTCAGAGCAGGGATGTTAAAAGCACTGAGGATGCCAGACTTCTCATCATCTTCATGATATTACAGTACCTCTTTGTAAGAGCTTCACTGCAGTGCTAGAGATGGAGCAATTTGCTCTTCAGGCATTCACGCCTCTCAACAGAGAAAAAATGAAAAGTTCTTCATATTGCACAAACAGGAAAAAAAACCTGGGAAAGGACTCTGCTTTTCAGATTTCAGATTCAACTCTGCTACTGTCTGCTTAAGTCAGGAACTATGGGTATGGTTAAAATCCTTAGAGGGGCAGCTCTTACATTACATGAAAGTAGGAAGAGAGTTTGGTAACTAAATGTCTTTTTTGATTTCCAGGCAAGGAGAAGGGGAAGGGAAGGACAGCCAAAACAAAAGTCAGGGGTAATTACAAAACAGTGTAAAGTGGAAAAGGAATGCTTTCCCGCCCCTTTGCTGGCAGCGAGAAACTTCAGCTGCCAGGTATGATTGCAAGGGGAGAAGTTGAGTGTCAGATTTCAAATGTATGTACACAGCATACAAATCACTTGGTTTCCGACAGATTAGTCTTTACCTAAGTGCAGTACAAATGAGTCAGGTAGCATTTCACATTCTTAGAGTTCTGGTGAAATTTCGTAAGTGAAATATGTACAGAGCAATGAGGGATTAGGCCCTTAAGAGTGTTCACAATTTTTCATGATTGTTAAATTGTAAAATAGAATAGAATAGAATAGAATAGAATAGAATAGAATAGAATTAATATAATATAATATAATTAATATAATAAATATAATAATTTAAAATTGAGTTTCATTTTCAGTATAGAAGCTCACTCTTTTCATAGACTTCCCTACGGGAGTCCTGATTTGGTCAGTAAGGCAAACTGAAACCACTTAAACCAGAGCTTCCTGGACCGCAGGTCCCGAAAAAACATTTTTGAGGTCAAAAGATGATACTAGCTTTGGGCATACCCAGGGAATTAAATTACAGTGATGAGATTTTACCAAAGGATCTCACTCATTTAGTATATTCCAGTGCTAGTTCATGATGTTCATTACCAGTTTGCTTCACTAGGAAATGCTAATGCAGTAAGAGGGGATTTGAGAGGTCCAGATTCTAAGAGCAAGAACAGCACATCTTATGCATTTCACAAACTGGTAGCGCTGGATGCTGCTGGCTTGCTCTCCAATCTGTTTATTTGCCATTCACAGGGCATGCAGGCTTACCCCTACCTTCCTTAGTCTCCTGCGGGGATCATGGTGCTCTCTTCCCATCCAGGCTACACCAGCTGCCTGTCACTTCTGTGCAAAGTGGTCCAGCTTACACACCCCTTTCTGTAACACAGCTATTCACAGTTTGATGTTGGAGAGTTTGTGGAAAACTGGCCAGTGCCAATACTGGGATGAGAGGCAAGGTGATGTGGGCCCCCATCCCAAGTCTGAATTTTCTTGTTTACAAGGATTGGATGTTTATCCAGAATGATGAACTCTCTTCTGTGAGTAAAGCAAAGATCCTCTGATGTAAACCATTGCCTACGTGTTAAACTCTAAAAAGGAGTATAATAATAATAATTTATCTTGTCATCTAATTGAGTCCAATTATTGTTAAAAGTACCTCACATGCCATAAAAAAACTACTTTGAAAATCTTTGTGTTTTCCCAATAGCCCTCAGTTAATTTTTTAAAGTCCTTGTTTAGAATATTCCTTTGAAGATACGAAATTTTTTCTCTCTTTCTTGTATTTAACGACCCACTTGTCTGACAATATCAGAAAACTTCAGTTTGCAAATCAGGGCTTTGTTCTACAACTTCTTTCCATTTAAGAAATATAACTAATGTCTGAATGTTGCATATGAATTTAATTTTTGAGAAAATAAACAGAAAAAGCTCAGTAAGGGAGAAGTGCAGCTTTTAATGATCAGCTTACTTTATAAGTGAGAGAAAAAATTAAGATTCTGTCAGAGGATGATATTATGTAGTAATGCTGGGAAGTTTACATGACACAATGCCAGAAAACACAGATGTTGAGAAGAATAAAATAATTCCACTACAGAGTAAAATTGTTCAAAAATTATTTTTCTAAGGAGAAGACAGGAAGTGCACAAAAGCAACAGAACATTAGTAATTTGAAGGTGATAATTTTTTGACTCTAACACGTATTGTGCACAGGCAAGGGAATATTTTGTGCAGACAATATGCTGCAGTTTTATGCAGCAGTTCGGTGTTGAACAAATTATTGCACGCAAGAAGGCAAACGGAGAGAGAACTTGTAGACTTTTGACACTTGGAAGACTGGCTGGGATTTGTATGATGTGGGATTAGATTGGTCCATGATAGAAGCACAGATTATCTAGACAAAGAGTACCTGTTGTAAGTGCTTGGCTGATGCAACAGCTGCACTAGAGCCATTTTTTGCAAATAGCACACTGAAGAAATCTTGAGGAAATCTCTTGGCTAAGAAAAGAGGAATGTTAATACTCTTTTCCTTTCACTGACACAATCCTTATAAAAGCTGTTACACCAGCCCCCAAAAGGAACATGTGTACAGCCTGCACTTTAATAGAAGCAATGTGTTTCCCCAAATTGGCAATGCTAATGAGAACTCAGAGCAGTAAATTCATTTATGAAAACATTTAAGAGCAAGAGACAGGAAGAACAGGGAGTGTCACTGCCAGTCTGCTACGATAAAGCCTGAGCTGAGAGAACTCTGTTTAATCTTTTTGAATCACTTCCAGAACTTTGAGTGAGAAACAGATTTTGATGATGAATATTTTCAAAGTGAGTTAAGAAAAGGCTGATGACAATCTGATGTACTTTTATTTGTGGGTTTATTGATAACATACTACTAATGGAAAAAAAAATAGAAGTAACTCTGTTGTGTGCAGCTTATGTTGATCTGTGTCTAATCACCAGGATATTTTTTGCCTTTACTGTTTGGGCTCATGTTTCAACTATTCTCTGCTGCAGGTGTTTTTCTGAATTTGTGAACAAAAGGTACCCTAGATTGAGGGGATCTCTCTGGATTTCACTTTTCTTTAAAAATATGTATAAAATGTATTGCTAGGATTACTTTTGTTGCAAGTACACAGAGTCTGTGGTCAGAAGACTGCTATTTCCACAGATACAAGAAAGGTTTGCAAAGGGATGAGCCAGCTCTGTACATGCCCTTCAGTCCATAAATAGAACGGAGATAGGTGTTGTAGGAGAAAACATTGAAAGGCAGCCAGATGGCAAAGGGGTCTCAATTCAGACTTTTCCAGCATTTAGGATAATGGACTCAGAATAAGGATATAAGGTGTTAGAGGGCAACTTACCTTCTCTGCTGTCTCCTGTCAAGGCCATGTGCTGAGGACAGCAGTGCTTAACAAAATGTATTGTCTGCATAGGTGTCTATTATGAAGTAATTTTTTTAAATGTAACGCTGTATACAAGTCTTACCACAAAAGAAAGAGGAATTAATTGATGCAACTAGAAGATCAAGCAGCAGCTTGCCTTTTGACATTGCAGCCTGGCCAGATCTTCAAAATAAGCCTGTGCAAAATCAACCTCATCCTGGTTATTAATAGTTTGTTGCAACACAGGTCAGAATGACACTATGTCAGAAACAGGCAGGACGAAGGAAATAGTAAAATAAAGGATTTATAAAATTCCTGTCTGGTGAGGGTTTTTTTGATGGTGTTGTTGTTTGTTTGTTTGTTTTTTATTTATTTGGTTGGTTGGTTTGGGTTTTGTATTTTTAGGATGAGAAAAAAGTTATTTTTTGTTTGGATTTTTGGAATATTGCCTAAGAATGTTTTTCTCTACTTATTGGATAAGTTCCTTCTCAAAAGAATACTGAAACAATAAACATGCAAATATTAAAAATAAAATTTCCATGTGAGTTATTAAAAAATGAAAAATTACTAAAGCTGGTCATTGAGTCACTATACTTGGCTGACTGAACTAACTAGACAGAATTATAAAAAGTTAGATGCTTCTACTCAGATACTCACCAGAGTCATTGCTGTCAGAAGAGTGAATAGTGTTTTAAACAGGGACTTGTTGTAAGGAATTCTTAAAAATAAAGCCCATGTCAGCCCAGTTGCTGTGCAGCAAATCTGAGGTTCGTTCTGAGGGTGAAACACACAATCTTCCTCTATAGGTTTTGCTGTGCTTATTTTGCCTTTGCAGGGTGTCTGACAAGCACCCGGCTCACGCCCACAGGCAGCCAGCTCTGCTCTGTGAGAGCTGCCCGCTGTGCCCTGCTCCGTGCAACTGCTTGGTGCTCACCCTCCTGAACTCCTGCCTCTTGGGGAAAGAGAATGGGACAGGGAGTAACCCTCTGCTGTACCTGGGAAATGCAGGACAGCAATGATGGCCGAGGGGTTTAACGCTGTGGCAGTGAAGAGCATTGGTCTCTGGGCTGTGACAAGCTTTGCAGGGATGGAACAGAAGTTCTATCCCTGCACCAGCAGGCGCTGCCTCCTTCAGCAGAAGAAAGGGTTGGACTGACACCTGTGAAGTGCCAGGTAAGAGTCACTGATCACCAGGAGCACAGATGGAATATAGGAGCACAGATAAAATAAGGAGATAATTCTGATTTAATGCTAGTTTTCCCACCAGGTCAAATGACAGTACAAGACACCCTGAGAAAAGATCAGGGGTGAAAAGGAAAGTTGCTCAAAATTACATCTTCTAGAGGAAAGGATAACACGATGAGGAGGGAAGTCTACTGCACAGCTGCTTGCTAGAGAAGTGCCCCTATTTGGCAGACAGACTGTCCATCGGCCCTGAGGCACTGTTTCTTCAGAACGGATGCTACCATGACTGATAGGAACTTTAAAACCATGTGAAACATCATTGTATTTTCCAAACCTAGTATTAATGAAAAAACCCTTGGGTATAAAAGCACAGAACAGGAGATGAAAAAGAAGAGAAAGAAGGATGATGAGGAAAATGAAAAATACCAAGGATAATAGCAGAAGTCTTGCAGATAAAAACGTCAACTAAAGGGATGGATATAGTTCATAGAAGAATTTGAGTGTGGCTGAAGAGAAATGACTGAAATGTTTTTATACTGGTGCAAGAACCTTACATAACATGCTGCAAGAAGAACCATTACCAGTGCAAGAGGTGAAATAACAGAAATAAGAGAAATGGGCTGGACTAGCAGTCAAGCTTGCATTATTTAAAGGGGTGCTTGTCTTGGGGAAGAATTAAATAAATAATTATGAATGCTGAAGAAGGCAGTGGTCTATAAAGTTTTGGATATCATCCTCTCAGATTTATGCCCTCTATGGCACCATCTCTTACATCTTTAGGATTCTTTACCAAAATAAAAGCCAAGGTTACAAAAGACTCTTCTGTAAATACACCTAGGTATAAATGCCTTGTGAGTGAGACCAGCTATCTAAGGAGAGTGTTGATACAAGGAAAGTAAATATGACCTGGCAAAAAATAAACAGAGACTGGAATTCAGAGGAACACTTCTGTAAGAGCTGAGAGGTCTGGAAAAAAGGTTCAGATATGTAATGGGGGCAAGAAAATGCTGCTTTGACCAATAACATGAAATCCCGTGTAGCCTTTAACAGTATTTAATGCACAACTTGCATATTCTCATGCAAAGTTTGGGTGTGTTTTTTTAATAAATTTTTTATTTTATTTCAATGTATTCCAGGTACTAACAATGAAACTGTTGCAACATAGAAAGTGGCAGAAGCATCAAATACCTGGTACAGCTAAATCAGAGAAAATCACAAAAAAAGGCAGATGAACTATAATAAGATCCTTCCCTACAAGAAAAAAAGTCACCTACTAAAGACTGTTTTGGGAAAGGGACCAAGCTAATACCACAGGCAGGTAGCAATAGAGGAAAAACCTGCTGTGAAGTATTTCATTTTTGTGATTCTTTAACAATTTAAAGAAGAAATGTCACATAATAGAAGTTTGGCTCTCTTTTGGGAGTCATAAATAAAATAGAACTGTAATCAAAGGACAGAAGAAAAAAGACTTAGCAGATATTTAATTCTTATTTATGCTTACTTCCAGAAATTATGACTTGAATGTAAATGTGGAAGGTTGCAGCATGAAATAATTCAAACTCTTATATGTTCTCCTGCTGCACTCTGCCTGCTAAGCATTTCAAAAGCCAGAACTGGCTGCTTTAATTTACAGCTTTCTACCCAGTGATTAGAGAAAGGTTTGAAAAGGTCTTCAGAAAAAAAAATGGTGAGCTATCCCTAGGATTTGTTACTGTAGTCTGTTCATCTGTGATCAATACTCGGTAGCTGTCTGGGTCTCCTCCACGAAGAACCTGCACTTCAGCCAGAGGAACTGCCAGAGGGAGGACTTCATGCAGGCACACAGATGGTTCATTTTCTTCATGCTGGATTCAGAGATTTTCAGAGTGTAAGGAAAAAATAGGAAAAGATAGTGTTTCTAGATGAACTGTTGGTACAAAATAAAATATTAACCACCAAATTGTATCAAATATGATTTAAACTTAAATAATAAATCCATCCACTTTATTGACATCCATTGTCAGAATTAGGCTCAGGAGCAATAAATATACTGAGGAAATGACAAGCTTTGCACAGAAAAACTGTGAAAAACCAACTGGATTACCCTTGATTTATCTCTAAATTTAGTTTGAATCCTGTAAGTTGCATAGATGACTGGACAGTAAATTCTCTCCAGGGTATTCCGTCATGCTTTTTACAAAGAGCAGAGAAAGAGAGGGCTCAGGGAAGAATTGGAGCCTGAGCCTGCTTTGCCTCCCTGGTCTCAAGACCCAGCATTCTCAGCATTGCCCCAGACTGCAAATAAAGTGGTCTCTGGATCAGCTGCCAGCTGAAAGCTTCCTGAAGAGACTTCCATTTCAGTCCACACCCTACCCAACACACCCTTTACAGCAGGAGGGCTGTCAGATGCATTGCATCTGCTGGCACAGGTCTGCTGAACATTACTTTTTTTCTCTGCAAAGCCAGACATTCCTTGTGGCAGCATGGTGGCAGGTCCTGCCCCTCTGTACAAGCACTAGGAGGGCATGGGAACCGCCTGGGACAGGAAGCTAGGATTGTGCATTTTCTTTTTGTTCTGATGCCACAGAGCAGTGCTCTTTGCTTTAGAGGAGAAAGCCCTGCATATCTCCTTACCTATTACTACTCATCACTTGTTGGCTGTAGCAAGACACAAGCAAGATTTCCTTTCTAAAGACATAGCAAACAGGCACATTTGCTTAAGCTCCTTCTCACCTATATTGCTGTGCTTAGGTATTTCATACCTTATAGAGGTCACCTCCTAGACAAAGATGACACCTCTGATGGACCTGGCAACTCACTTCAGACAGGTAGTGCTGAAAAAATCCTTTTGCAGGTTTACTTCAAGGTCTCCTCCTAGTGATACACATCTCATCTGGTCAGTGTCTTTGCAATTCCCTTAAGGCAGGTGAAGCAAATGTGAAAAAAAGAGAACCTGGCTATGGGGTGATTATGTTTGTTGGACATCTGGCAGTCAGCTGGGACCAAAGTGGCGATGAGGCACCTGTAGTTAAGAAAGAAGATAGAGCTGCCCAAAATAAGTCTTTTTTAAAAAAGCAGAATAAGCCAGCGTCTTCTATGTTCAGCAACAAAGGTGCAGCATATAGGTGAATGTCAGCTTTTCCACCATTCACTGTGATTAAGTGCATCTCACCCACTCCTGTAAATTCAGAATATGTTGTGCAGTCACTAGTTCTTCCCTCTTTTCTCAGTCCGTACTATACTGTCCTTATTCCAGTTCATATATCTATGTCTTAGATTCCTTGGAGGTTAACGTCACAAAGAAACTGTTGTGTGACATCTTTTTTCTGAGGCCACATTTTAGCTCTGAACTCACAGATGGTGAATGCCACAATCAGGTTTAGAAAACAGTTTATAGTGGTTTAATTTAGATATTGCAATGACACTGTTACCATACTTTAAAATTTGAAATTTTTGCAGAATGAGACATGGGAAGAATAAGATTTGCAGTGTCAAGGTAACTTTGCTATACAGTACATATTTACTTCACAGGGATATGTCCATGTTCTTTTGGAATAGAGCAATAATTACTCTCCACAGAACCACAGGCACTGCTATGACCTGTTGCACCCCAGACAGTACAAAATGCTCTCTTTTTGATGGCCACTGAGCTGCTCCCTTGCCTTTGATTCAGAACTCAAGAACACTGCAGTGATAGCAACCATTACGACTTTGAGGAGAGTTCCTTCAGCTCATGCTTGGTAAAGATATAAATTCCTTCAGATGATCCAATGGATAAACAGCATAACCACGGGCAGCCAAAAGCAATACTATGCAGGAATTTATGCTGGTTAGCATAAAATCTTAGTAGTGAATACTTAAGAGATTAATCTGCACATATGAATTTATTGAAAGATGATATGAACATCTGAATAAATAACCTATTTGCATTCCATTCCAGCCTCCTGCCGGTAAAGTCCCTGCTTTCTGTGTACAGAGCTGCAGTAAAGTTTAAGCATACTAATGGGCAGTACCAGAATACACGTGTGAGTGAAGGAGGGTGCCCTGCAGTGTGCAGAGTAGACCATTTAAGCAAATGTAAATGGAAGAGGCAAATTTCCCTGGAAGGGCAGCTGGCCCATTTTAAACTGTTATGACAATTTGTTTTGCCTTTTCTTTATTCACACAGAAGCTAAGGCCGTTCTGAGAGGGCAGGTTTCATTCCTTGTAGGATATGTGGCCTGGATACAAAGCAGCTGGTAAGATCTGATTGGTTTATGTCCTTCGGGTGGGTATCTTCAGTATATTGAAACAGTCCCTTTTAAAAAAACAAAACCAAATACCCAACCAACCAGACAACAATACATCATCAATGAAGCAATGCAGAGCAGACAGCGTTCGTCCAAATTTCTTGCCCTTTTCCTGCCTCTTATGAAGCCTCTTCAAATAAACGCTTTCCTATCCTACTGCCCAAGCAGAAAAGGCAGAAATACATAGCTAAAATACTAAGGAGAGAATATCTTCACTGCTCAGTCAGAAGGACAAGGACTCAGCATTGCAGGGCTGCACATACGGAATATATTTGATAAGGTTTGTTACCATGGACTTGAGTGAAGGACATATAACTCCTAATATTTTTAATTGTACTGGTGGTGTCACAGGGAGCACTTCTGGGACTCATGCATCAACATTCACTGCTGTTTTACTGAGAAGGTAGAATGAAAAAAACCAACAATATAGATTTCAGCTCTTTCATTGTCTTTGACCACTGACTGTTGGTTACCTCAATTTCTGTATGCATCTTTACAGCAGATATCAGTATTGCTAATTGCTTGAAGAAAAATACTACTAAATTGTTAGATATGCAATAAGTATGTGCAAACAGAGCCTGGTGTGTAAATCTCTAAGACTAACCTTTGTACTTGAACATTTCCATATTTTGCTGTTAGTTTTCAAAACAGACCACAACTCAATTATATCCATGTGTTACAACCATCAGAGAATTTAGTTTTGAAACTTCTGTATAGTTTGTATCCCACATACACGTAAAATAATACATGCTTATGTACACACCAAAGCAGAGAGGGTGACTTCTCTGGAATGGTTTTAATTGTTAATACGATAAAGACATAGAAACCCCATGAAAACCAAAACATCCCAACCAAGCAACCAAAAAAATACTGCCAGAACAAAACAGGGAGATATCTCCAAATTACTGTCTATGAATCCAAGCATCTTTAATGATATTCTCAGTCTTTCTCAAAACTGGAGACCCATTCTCTAATAATTTTCTCCCTATATATGAAATGACATCTCTTCTCCTTGGAGGAACCCAGCTTATATACAGGCTTCAAATGACCTGCATGCATCCTGTATTCACAGAAGAAATGGGGTTAGAAGAGACCTCCAGAGGTCATCAGGTCCAGCTTGCTTGCTCAGGCAGGGTCACTCAGAGCCAATTATTGAGGTATGGAATATCTCCAGGGATGGAGACTCAGCCACCTCCTCAGTAAACCTGTGCCAGCACTTGGTCATGCCCAGCAGTAAGTTTTCTTACCATCAGAGGAAACCACCTTTGTTTGTGCCCATAGCCGCTTGTTCTGTCACTGGGCACCACTGGAAAGATCCTGGCTCTGTCATCTTTGCACCCTCCTTTCAAATGTTTATATATATTAATAAAATCCACTTGAGCTGCCTTCCTTTCTCCAGGCTGAAAAGTCCCAGCTCTCTCAGCCCTTCCTCATAGGAGAGATGCTCCAGTCTCTGGTGCATTCTTCAGTCAAGACTTTTCATGTGAAAGCTCGAGTCTTTCAGGCTGATCATGTGAGGAGCAAATGGTTCTGTTGAGACAAGTATGGGAGATGAAAAAGGGTTCATACAGGAAAAGTACTGGCTGTGTTGGGAACCAACCCAGACTACCTCAACAACTCTGCAAGATTTGTGGATGCTGGCATTATATCTGATATCCAAACTATGGAATTTACTATGGTTAACCATGATTGAGGAATCAGCTAATTTCCAAAGAACTGTGGTATTAATGATGGGTTTTCAATGAAGGGGTCTTGTCTTCCTAAAATTAGGGAGAAAAATAATGGGATACAACAAAATAGGATTTCTAAATGACAGTTTTATTTTGGGAGATAAACATCAATTCGTGCATAAGAGACCAGACAGAAGGGTGGACTGTGGTACAAGAATGATTTTACCCTGGTGTGCGGCATTGTTAGCCCTGATAACTGCACACCAATGAAGAATGAAGTCCTGTTTATTTACATTTGTTTTCTGCTTGAGAGACAGCCCAAGAAGTAAAATAAAATGAGAGCCTACTCAAATACCTGCTATGTTTCCCCTTAAATTGAATTTCTCATTTTATCAGGAAGCAATACTTGCACTGATGTTAGACAGGCAGCTAAAAGGTCAGCAAGTTCCCTTGGTTGCCTTTTGTCAAGGGTTTTTGACTTGTCTGTGAATAAAGATCTCCCAAGAGGAAGGCAGACCTGGATTTCCTGTCATCTTGAAGACAGCAATGAATTTGAAAATGTTACAAAAAGCATAAGGGACTTGGAGCACACCTTCAAATGCACTGCTGATGCCAATAGCTTCCCATGTAAACATGCACACAGAGTTGTTTTGGATTTGTTCTGTCAACTTTTTGTTGTGAAACAAATTGTTATACAGCTGCTTACCTTGAATACTGAATGAATCTGATGGTTTTCCATTACTGCACGAAGCCTAACTGGGGCTATAATCTCTTTGGGTTAGTCGTGTTCTGGCACACTCCTAACAGCTGTGGCTGAACCACTTTTCTTTTTCCTTCGCGCTCCCCTGTGACTTGCATCAGTGTCTCACCCCTTCCTGCTCACTTACAGCTCTTGATACCCTTTAAAAGTGCTAAGGGTTGAGAAAGTCTTAACAGGTATCTGGGCAAAAAGAAAAAGCTTTCTCACTCACGAGGAGCATTAATCATTCCAGGGAGCATGTAAGTTTCTCTCCAATGGTCAGAGCTAGAGCTACTGGTTTTTCTTATCATCTATGGGGACAGATTTCCTGTTCTTGCAGTGTTAATAGGGGACAATTTCTGAGAATATACTTCAGTTGTTAAAGCCTCTATTAGTATATTTTGCTCACATAGGTTGGTTAGTGAAACACAGTAATGTCTGTGAACAACATATTTTAACTGCATACATATTGCATATGGGGAAAAAAGGCTCAATAGGGTGAATGAATCCGTATTTTTACGCCCAGAGACCCAGCTTGTTTTTCAGTGTTATATCATGCAACTAATAGTGTGGAAAACTATTTACTTAGTTCAGAAATTCTGTGTGATACTAAATTTATAAGTTAGGAAACGAAAGCCCTCTGTAATCAGAAAGAGAAAACAGTGTTTCCAGGATGCTCAGGAAGCTGCTGTCTGATGACTGCTGGTAAAATTTGCAACTCTACTCATCAAGATGTTTACAGATACATTCTTACTAAAAACAAATTAGTGCTTTGAGGCAATTGCTGTCTTCCTGAGTTACTGATACATCCGTTATAAATTACTATGAAAATAAAACCAGGCAGAAATTAGAGGGTTTCCACTATCATAAATTATTCACTTCTTTGTATATTTGAGATTCCATTTTAATTTTTTTCCCTTTGGAAAACTGTTTCAGGACAGATTCACAGGAAAAACAGGCTACTCTTTTGCATAGTTTGGAAGATTTATAGAAGAAAGCAAGCTCCACTTTAGACAGGAATTGTGAAAGTTTATCTTAGCTGAGAATCTAATTATTAGCATTATAAAAACTGTTCAATATAGTGGAGAACTTGTTCTCTTTAACATTACTGTTCATTTAGAGTGATTTCTGCTTGTGACAGTTCCAGGCAACTCTAGCACACAGAAATGCTGAGACCGTGGCAGATAACCAAGAAATATGTAGGTTTGCCACTTATTTTCATCTATTTTATAAACACTTAGGTGCATAGAGAAACGCATACTAAAGCAAACACTTTTCACAAAATTCTTAATGGATTTGCAAAAAGTCTAGATCATGGGTGCACAAGATAATTCCATAATTTTATGAATTAAGATTTCTTTTACAAGGGGAAATCCAGGGTCTTCTGGAATATGTGTTCCAGAAAACCTTCTTCTACCCCTGCAGATTGCATGCAATGTGAGATTATTCTTCTGCTGATAGCTACATTGTATAGATACTTACCTACAGATATTTACCTGGTCCTTATCTACAGTTAAGATCTCTTTATATCTGGAACTTACTTTGCATTCAGATACAGCTCTAAAAGTACAAAGAGGCTGGTAAAAAAGAAATACAGCAGTAGACATTCAAACCAAGTAATTTTAGATCCTCCAGCTTTCTGATTCTTTTCTAAAATTAAATGTTGCTTGAAAGGACGTTCACTTAGCGCTCTTTGATTTGAATTATCTGATAGGTTACATAGGACTCTAACCCACTAAAGTTATGTCCTGCACTTATTTTTGGTTATAAAAAAAATGCAAAGCTCAACACATGTTAATGGGACTCCCATAAGAGAAAAAAAACCAAGCAAAACTATGTAAAAGCCACAGAAGTAATTTGGTTTAATTAAATGAGGCCTAACATTTTTATTTCCCTGATGGATGCATTAACTGAATCAATAGGGATGTAAACACACTAAGGACAGAAGAGTACAAATCCAATCACAAAGTCTTTTCTTTTCAGTATTGTAATGAACAACTACAAAACAGATCACCTGGTAGCACTTTCAATTAAAAATCCCAAAGATGTATTTCATGTAGATCTACAGTGAAAGCAAATGCTAAATAAATATCTATTTACAAGTACAGGGGAAGGATCCCTGCCCTGGTCCTGCTGGCCACACTATTGTTGATACTGGCCCGGTCGCCACTGGCCTTCTTGGCCACCTGGACACACGCTGGCTCATGTTCAGCCGCTGTCAGCCCCCAGGTCCTTTTCCTCTGGGCAGCTTTACAGCCCCTCTGCCCCAGCCTGTAGAGCTGCCTGCAGCTCTTGTAACTGAAGTGTAGGACCTGGCCTTTGCCCCGAGAGGCACTGCAATGAGAAGCCCCCACTGACCCATCCACTGCCAGACACTGTGAAAACAAACACAACCTGGGATGAGAAGATGTTCTCCCTATCCAGCCCACATGACTCTTTTGGCTGTACCGCAGGTAAAACTGCCCCCCACCCACCTCCCACCTGCCTCAGTGTGGGCTGGGTACCTACTCCTTGAAAAGAATGAGCACAACATTTAAATAGTTTTATAGCTGCTTCCAGTGCCCTAAAAGAGTGTCCAGCCACCAGCCTGGAGACCTGAACAGCAAAACTAAGGTATGGGAACTTCCTCCAACAAAGGAAGAGTACTACATGCTTCCTTGGAGGCAGAACAAAACTGTAATCTTATCCAGTGCTTATATCAGCTGTGTCTACATGGACACCGTGAAATAAAAATCATCCTGGCAGTTTTGTAAACAAATAAACTATAAGATTTTATCCGTTGTATAATTTTATCTGCTCAGGTGATAGATTTATTGCGTTAATACGAAACATGACTTTAAAAAATTGTGATTGCTTGTAATCTAGCCAGTCTTGATTGTATCAACATTTTGCTGCAAGGCAAAAATGTGACTCTGAAAAATATCCTGATCTTGTGCAATCTGGAACTTACATAGAAGAGATGTTATCAGAATGTATCCAAACATTAGTTACAATTCAAAAAAAAAAAAAAAAAAAAAAAGGGAGAGAGTAANAAGAGGGAGAGAGAGTAAGGGAGAGGGGAGAGAGAGAGAAAGAATGAGAGATCTGTATGACAACACTAAACTGTGTTTATCTTCTCCAAGGCATGGACTCTAGACCATTGCCTGGCTTATAGGCTTAAAGAATATTACCCAACATGAGATTGTATTCTCTGCTGTGACTGAAAAATATGCCACTCAAGAGGGTTTCCACCAGCCTGCTCTACCCCGACCTTGGGTCTTTTTGTGTGAAAACAATCTAATTAATATATTAACTAAAAAAATATTTGCAGCCACCTACAGACAAATTCCTTTGTATCAAACATCCCTGTAACTCCAGTCACTTCAGTATAGAGACTCAGTTTAATTTGGTGCAAGGTAACTCTGAAACTTGCTTCTTAGGTTAGAACAAATGTCAGAAGGGGGAGGCCAATGGAGCACCTATCACTAGAAATGTTCAGCAGTTCCATAGCAAAATACCAAATTTAAAATATATGAAACCCTGGTCGACAAGTGAAGAAAGAATTTTAAAAATATCCAGGCTACGTAATGTCAGAGAAAAAGGATGATCAGTATATATTTAAAATGTTTTTTAAAGAGTCTTTATCTAGAAACTCTCCTACAGCTCAATGTATCTGATAAGTGTCGTATGTTAGTCCATTCCCTTTGGAATGTTATTACTCCTGGTGTTACTTAGAGATCAAGAATGGGTAAATAAGCTTCTAACCCATGCTAACATTTTTGTTTTAGTTTAAAAAATTGAGATTATGCAAATGCAAGGAACTCAAAAAAGCAAAAAGTGAACTCAGACAAAATGTTGGAGGGAACCATCTGTTTTACCAACAGATCTCTGAATTCTTTATGTACAAAGTCCAAACACCAACAACTTTGTTCACTCTGGTTGTCTAGCTGACTGTGAGCACAAGCTTGTTGTACTGGTTTGTAAAAGACACCAAGTTGCTCCAATGACAGTATCTTCTGTGAATACATATACTGTAGAGCACTCACACAAAGCTGCCAAGTCTTCAGTATAACTTGGCAGAATTCTTAGTCCATCAAAAGGTATCGACTCTCCCTAAATTATTAGTTTGTGGCGACTTTAAACACATTATGAGTATTACCTAAATATTTATTACAAATAGTTTGAAAGTGAGTTTCAAGAAGATGGGTCCAGACTGTTCTGTCTGGTGCCCAGTGACAGCACAAGGGTAGACAGGCACAAACTAGAATAAAGGAAGTTGCACCTGACTATGAGTTTAAACTTCTCTACTGTGAGTGTGGGAGAGCACTGAAACAGGCTGTGAGGAGAGGTGGTAGAATCTCCTTCTCTGGAGATTTTCAAAAGAATCTGGACACAATCTTGTGCCATCTGCTCTAGGTGAACCTGCTTCAGCAGGGGAATTGGACAAGATGATCTCTAGAGCTACCTTCCATCCAAACCATTCTGTGATTCTGTGAAACTTGAAGAAGCACAGAGTAATTTTTGAGCCATTGTTGAACATTCCCCAAGGAAGCAGCTGCAGAAAGTGGTCTGGCTGGTTGGTGTAGCCCCTTGCCTCATAGCCATGTACTCTGGCCTGCTTGGAACCTAACTCTCTAGGGAGTTATTTGATCAGATATGTTTTTTCTCAGTCTGTGTTTGTATTCTGCTCACAATGCTGGTGCCAGAGGATTGCAAGCATCACCACCTTCAGCAGGCAACAAAGTGGGGAGGATCATGAGAAGGTGTTCTTGTTTACAGGCAGAGAGACAGTATTCCCTGGGCTTTCTTCTGAGCTTGGCCTTGTCTATTGCATCAGTGACTGAATATACCCTTCCCTTACCTGCAGGGAAAAACGAGCTGTCCTAGTCTTTTGTCAACCGCTTCCAACAGCTCCTGCTTTCCTCCTGACCTCTTTGGAGCAGCAAGGTCACCGGTCCTCACAGCAGCATGTGAGAATACGTTTCTGGTTTGCAGTTCACAGGCTTGGTGTGGTGCAGGTACCCAAGCAAGGAACCCTGCATGCACGGTCTCTGAAGAGTACCAGAGGTACAGACGAGATGCTCTCCTGTGGGCCGTGCGGGGCTTCAGCCGTGAAAGGTGCTGTGTGAGCGTTGTCAGACCATGGGAGATGTTGGCTGGTGTGTGACCACGCTCAGGGGCAGGCAGTGTGAGCAGCTGCATGACACCAGTGTGTCCCACAGCTCTAGCTGGGCCGAGCTCAGTGTGGCCTCTTTGTAACAGGCACAGGAGCCCTGGGCTTTAGCAGAGTGGTGACAGCTGTGTGTGGCCATACCTCTGTGTGCCCCCTGCTTTGAAAGCCATTTGTAAGTACTGTGGTTTAGCCCAGCAGGCAGCTTAGCACTACAGAGCTGCTCATGCACTGCCCCCCTCAGAGGGATGTGGGACAGAACTGGAAAGGCAAAACTTGTGGGCTGAGAGTTTTAGACAGTGCAATAGAGCAGAATAAGAAAGCAATCATTAAATAATTACAGAACAAAATAAAATCATAAAATCACAAAATATTCTGAGTTAGAAGGGCCCCACAAGTACCATCAAAGTCCAACTCCTGGGTCTACACAGGCCAGTCCTGAAAATCACACCATGTGCTTGAGAGCATTGTCCAAAAGCTTCTTGAACTCTTTTAGGCTGATACTCTGACCACTTCCCTGGAGATCCTGTTCAGTGCCCAATGAATAATCTTTTCCTGATATCCAGCCTAACCCTCCCCTGACACAACTTCAGGCCATTTCCTTGGGTCCTGTCTCTGTCACCACAGAGAAGAGATCAGTGCCTGCCCCCCTGCTTCCTCTCACAAAGAAGCTGTAACTGCGGTGAGGTCTCCCTTCAGTCTCCTCTTCTCCAGGTGAACAGACCTAGTGACCTCAGCCACTCCTTGAATGGCTCCTCCCTCCGGGCCCTTCACAATGCTTTTCATGTACAAAACAAGTAAAAGGAAGGGCAGAAATATTTTTGGATTACATTCCATTACTGACTCAGTCAATGAAATAAATTTTTTGCTATTTTTCACAAATGGATGGTGGGATTATACACTCAAAGGGGAATGATAGGATCAATTTTTCTTTTTGGCTACTTGTGAGAGTATCAAAAATCTAAATCACTGTTTTGTATGGCACATGAAATATTTGACATGTCCTGTTTTCTAAGTTTGTAGATATTTCTTTCTGCAAGTGTTTTCCACAGTGCCATCTCCCATTTGCTCTTGTCTTACTCTTTGGTCATTTTCCCCCCTCCACATTCTCTCTTCCAGTGTCACTGTGTTCAGAAGGCAAAAGGCTCTTAGAGATCTTAGTGCTATGCTAGTCCTCTGTCCTCTCACCCGTAAGGCAGGCTGCTTGTGCAAACAGTGCAGTGATGCAGAAACATTTAGCTGGAGTTAATTGTGCAAACAATGGTATCAAATGCAAAGAGAGATAAGAATAGAAATCAAAAAAACCAGATTGCATGAGCAAACCGGAAACCTAAATTAAGTCAATAGTATAAATAAAAAGAAGGCAGTATAAATTTAAAAAGCAACAAACATTAAAGGGAAATAACACCAGCAAAGGTGCATAAAAATGTTGACAAAAAGTAATAAAACACAAATAAAGCAAAAAAAAAGCAACTGGCAGGGATAATTCAGTGCAAATACTCTGTACTATTGAGAAAGCGCAGGTGACATCATTCATGGTACCATAAAAGGAAGATAAAACTTAAGAAATAAACCAAAGGGTGAAAATGATAAAACTTGTGTCAACACTTGAAGTAGTGACCCCCACTGCACATGGCAACAGCCCCTGAAACTGCTTCTGTGGAAAACTACTGCTCCAGTAAGAGCAGAGAAGTCTGAGGGCAAGGTACAAGGGCTGGAGGGTGGCATACAGGCTGTATGGCTGGAAGGTGGCTGCTACAGCCTCCACAGCAGGCAGAGTCTCAAACGACCTCTTGCTCAGGCAGCTCTGGCTCCTGGGTTGTGGCAAAGGGTGGGAGACATGCAGGTGTTGCTGCTATGCAGGGAACAGGCAGGTGCTGGAGCTAAGCGAGTGCCTAAACGGAAAGTCAGCTAACCTGGATAGCCATCTGGAGGGGACACTCTTGCAACAGAGCAGGCATGCAGCTGGTGAAATAGAGGAAGGAGAGCTGGCTAGGTGTCATATTGCTGGCATGATCCATCTCTTCAGTGCAAGAACACCCTGGAGATGCTGGGAGAATTCTTGACTGATATAAAAGCACTGCTTTTTTCTGCAGTGCTCTCCTGTGCCTGACATCTTTGTTCATTCTTCTTCCTTCCAGCTGTCTTCTCCAACACACCAGGAGAAGATCTCCTGTCCCACCTCCTCCTCTGTTGAAGCTCTTGCCTTGCTGAGTTCTAGTATGCACTTGCTTACTCCCAGCTTGTGGCTCAAACAGATCTGTTGGATAGACAGAAGTCCACCCCAGCTTCTGCCCTGGGCACTTCTGGTCCTTCCCTTGTCTTCTGTTGCAATGCACTGTTGTGAAATATTTCTTTAGTTCAGCCCCTGCACATTCAAATCTTCAGTCAGAGGGAAATCAATTATATTTTGTCACTAAATGGAATCACATGAATTATTATCATGTATCTTCTGAGTTTGGAAATAATTTGCCTCAAACAGAAAAGACATTTTTCCAGGTCATGGCAGAGTGACATCTTTCCCCTGACTTCAAATGCTGATGAGGAGCAGAGGCAAATACTGGGTGAGTTCACAAGAGTGATGACTATAGAAGTGAGCAAATTCTGTTGTCCAAATTTGGAGGGTAGAAACTCCGTATACTTGTTTATATCTTTGATGCCACTGTAAAGTAGGCACAAAACTCTGGCTAAATACTAGGAAGCGTGTGCTTACTTGCTCTTCTTTCCTTTCTTTCCTGTCCAAGAACTGATTGGCAACATTATGTCCTGTATTTTTTCCATACTTTATTTCTAATTCCAGCTAGGATTTTAAAAATGCAGAAAAACTTAACTACTTGGAAATAAGCAAGTGTTTTTATTTCTAAGGAAAAAAACGTTATTTTTTGTTGGAAGGAAAGGTGAAGATTTAAGTCTCTACTCCATACCCTTGTCACGACTTCGTACCCAGTCATTAGATTTAGTTCTTTGTAACACTAGTTACTCATCTCAGTTTATTCAGCTTTATGACTACTATAATTTAACTATAAAAAGATACAAAACACAGATGGGATATCCTGTCTAAACAAAATATATTGATATTTGTACTACGTTACAAAAAGTCCTTCTAATATAAATGCCTTGTTATTTCCACTCTGCTCTGTTTGATTTTCAGTGTTAAACTCTTTCCATGATTCATTAACACCATGTCCAGAATATATTCCAGCTAAAATATTTAGGTACACTTCCTATGATAAATGCTAGTTTATACAGCCATATGTTGAACACAGGAATAGTAACCACTTAGGCTGGAGGAGTGTAAAGATCCAAGAGAAATTACCTACCATACCTGTAATTGGAATTCTCTTAAAGGTCACAACCCTCTATAGATCCACACTTACCCTCCTTCCTCCTCTTGGGATTTGGAATACATTAGGCTTGGGATGGATTGTTTAGTTCTCTTTAGACCATAAAGAAACTGATGAAGAATAAGTCACATGGTGCTCCCTGTAAGTCTTGTATATAACTGAGCATTTATAAGTCAGTCTGACAGATGGCTAGAAATAAGCTTTCCAGTAACATGACTCAAACATTGCGCTTAAAGTAATCGTGATCGTCAAGTTATTTCAGTTGCATAAAAGTAATTCAATTTCCTTCTACTCTTACAGCATCCAGCATCTACAAAGCCTCCTCTTTTTAGAGGTTTGAGAGTTGGTTTGGTTAATAAACAATACCATTATTTTATCAAACATTACACAAAAAAAAGAAACCCAGATTTTTTTAATATACAAAGAAGACTTGCAAAAAATCTCTGTCGAAATTATGTTTCTTAACAATGACAGTGATGCAACATTTGATTTATCATCCCAGATGGGACTTTCATGCTTTCTGTGTAAAAGATTGCTACTTTACTTTACCTCTCCAATAATAACTGCATGAATACCAAGGGCTGGCTTGAAGTTACAGCTTTCAGTATAGATGGCAGGCGCTATATTACAATTCCGATTTCATCCTGAATAAACAAAAATACCCACTTTTTCACAAAGATTTTCCCCTTCCTTTGTTATACTTATTTATTTCATCACCACATAGTATTAAAATGCTTACATAGAAAAGGTCACTCTTTTTTCCCTTCAAAACAGTTCTTTGTGGTTTATGTTCCCAGAGGTACTCGTAGAATCAACAATCGATAAAAGAACATCACATAACACTCTGACTTACCTTTGAGGAATATCATTTAGGTCAACACATTTTATCAGGGAAATACTTTTACAGACAATCATTTTGCTTTTAATGACATTTTCTAATCACTAGGTAGATTTTCCTTGAATAGCAATAATACAGCTCAGTTATTCAGTTTGATGCATTTTAGCAGGAAAAAAAGCACTGAAAGACTTCATTCTTAGCAATCCAGCCAGGTTTTTATGAATTGAAGTGCTCTCTTTATAATTCTGAGCATTCCTGAACGGGATAGAGATTTGGTTTCCTAAAGGATAGCTTAGCAAGTTTCCGCTGCACTGTATAACCAGCAGAACACTAACAGAATCCTAACAGCGGTATTCTGGATTCTCTTACCAGGAGAAATCTTGAATTTCAGTAGAGAAAGCCAAATTCATAAGTTCTGCTACTTAAGTTCAAGTACATCTTTTAAAAAACATTCTTCAAAGTCCAGGAAATCTTTTTTTCAATGGTATTGTATTTTTTTTTAAGGGGTCACAAAACAGCATAGAAGAGTTCTTTCAAGAGGCATGGTATGGGTTGCTGTGAACAAGGTTGATGTTCATAGCCCACTGTCAAAACCAAATCCAAATGCCACATGAAATTGTTAAGCTCATAATTTTTCAATTTATTGAAGGACATAGAAGAGAGAGGAAAACTGTGATTTTGGAATATATTTTGGAGTATATTGAGGATATCGATTTCAATGTAATAGGGAAAAATAGTTTTAAAATATACATGCATAAGTCACTGTGGTACTTTTCTATAATCTAAATTATGCTTTCCTATATGGTGTGAACAAACATTGCTCTGCATGCAGACATATGTGAAAGCTATTTAAGGAAAAAATATCGTCTCTGCTGACTACCTGCTCAGTTTCTGTATTGAAGACTTTACAGACTTCCAGCTTTTTTGAAATTACATGTTTGTTGGTGCATCACACCTTCAAAAGTCAAATTACACTAACCAGGAAGTTGTGCAACCATTCATATGAATTATGATCACATATTTTTCATAGGTTCATTTTATTGTTCAGTACAAAGAAACAAAGCATGTTCAATATTTTATTTTCTCTTCATTATTCAGAGCATAGCCATGTGCTTGGGATACTTCTGTTACACCCTCTATTGCATTAAAAAAAGGTTAATTGCCTCATAAATATTTATTTATTTGACATTTACCAGATTATGCAAAGGGTGTAAAGAAACCCTAACGTAAGTGTCACATTTACTCCATTTATTTCAGTCTTCCTCACACAGCGTGCAGTCACTCAGTGGAAGAAAAGATCAAGGATGCTGGATTCAACCAGGAGGAAGAACACCAGGCATTGACACTTCGTTATGCAGCAGC